>ML677491.1:4530637-4582008 GCA_007922305.1 Dermatemys mawii | reverse complement strand
CTGACCTTCCCCCTCCCCCGTTTGCAGGATGCAGAGGTGGCCGGTTCTGCTCTTCCTGGCCTGGGCCTGTTTCCTCTTCTTCTCCGGCCTCGCTCTCTTCACCAGCGGCTTCCTGCTCATGCGGATCGAGCTCACTAACCGCAGCTCCTGCTCGGACCCGCTGGCCGCCCCGGCCTGGGCCGCCAGGCAGGGGGCCGCGCCCGGCACCTGCTGGATGCCCCAGCGCGTCCCCAAGGCCGTGCTGCTCATCATAGATGCCCTGACCTTCGAGTTCGCCCGCTTCGACCCAGCTAAGGCGAGGCCCCGGCCCTATGAGAACAAGCTGGGCTTCCTGCACCAGCTGGCCAGCTCCCAGCCCCGCCACGCCCGGCTCTACCGCTTCCGAGCCGACCCGCCCACCACCACCATGCAGCGCATCAAGGGCATCACCACCGGCTCCCTGCCCACCTTCATCGACGTGGGCAGCAACTTTGCCTCCTACGCCATCGAAGAGGACAATCTGCTCGGCCAGCTGGTGCAGAACGGTGCGTGGACCTGGCTCACCCCGGGGCTTGCTGGCCACGTGTGGTGGGGGGGTAGTAGGCCAGCCAGAGCAGGTAGCTGTGTCGGTCTGACCCACTGGTGGTCGCATGTAAACCTGAGTCCCTGTTCATCCACAGAGCGTGCGAGGCTCTTACAGGGCCAGCGAGGGACCCTTGGTGCTGTAGCTTGAGATGGAGTATTTGTGCTTTTAGCTCTCGATGCTCCTGGTCCAAGCGCTGCATGGGGGGCCGGGCATCTGCCCTGTACTGGGAGCAAGGAGAGGCTGGGAGCTGATCTCTGGGCGGGGATGCAGGTTTGAAGCCAGGGCAGTCAGCCTGGTTCCAAGACCGGTTGCATCTGGACAGGGTGGTTGGGAGAGCGTCCCAGCCAGCCGGAGTGTCGTGGCATGCTCCAAAATGTACGGGGAAGAGTTAAAATGGCTGTCCCTACACAACCCCCACAGGGTTGCAGCCGTCTTGACCCTCGGGTGGATCTGGGAGGGTGCGGAGAGTTCGGGGTGTTTTCATTCACATCTCCCTGTTGGTATGTGTACCTGGGTGAGTACAATGGGAGGGAGGAGTCAGCGTCTGGACTGGGATGGTGGGGTGGGGCAGACAGGGCTGCCAGGATTGCATTAGGCCTCTATAGTGTTTTGCACAGGCCTTCCCGCATGCTGTGTAGCGAGAGAAGTGTTGTTTCTACTGTATCTCGATTGTGCTTGGTGCTGTAGATGAAAAGACAGGCCCTTGCCCTGTCTACCTGTGACCTAACCCAGCCTGGGATGGGGACACCAGAGAGAGGGCCCAGAGGGCCAGGTCTGTGTTCTGTGCGCGCTGCGGTCGTATCTCAGTGCCTAGACCTGCAATGAGCTGACGTTATTGTTACGGAGCCACAGGATCGGCGCCATGGCCCCAGCTTTGGAACGGTCGCTAGGAGGAGCCATTCAGAGGGCCGGACCCCTTAGAGTTCTCGCCCTTCCTGGCAAGCCACACGGCTTCACCGCCTCCCCGGACAGGACCTCTGGGCCGGCAGCCCCCCGCTCCACCCCGTGAGCTCTACTCAGCGAGTCCCTCTGATGCAGACCCCGGGGGAGACTTGTCCACTCCTCAGGGGTTAAGGCACCTCACCCAGCATTGGCAGTGCTGCCAAGCGTCGGGTTTAGTAATCGCCTGAACACAGCCTAGGAAGCCCTTAGGGTAGCCTGAGGAATGACAGAGCATTGTCCGTTCTGGTCAACCCAGAGCCCAGCCAACCCGTAGAGAGCCTTTGGCTCAAGCTGTGTCTGACCCTCCGGCTGGCCCCGTCAAACTCCAGATGAGATCCCCGACTCTGGCCAGCAGCCAGTCATTATCCCCAACCTTGCACCTTCCCGGTTCTTTGTTCTCGAGCCGGGGAAACGCTGCTCAGCCTCCCGAAGGAGAGACGGGCCAGGGAAGACGGCTCTTACGCCCGTATGGGGGAGACTGTGTGAGGATGCAGCGATGCTGCTGTGTGTGGTGGGAGGGGGAGGTCCGTGAGATGATCATGCTCTTGAAGGCATGGCACTGCCGCTGGAGAATCACTGCTGTGGGTTCTAATGCAGGAACCTGTCCGTCAGGACTTGTTGGGTCTGTCTGATGCGCTGCCATATGTGGCCCACTCACTCTGTGACCAGTAAGGGCCACTGGGTTGGTGGATTTCCGTGGAAACGGAGCTGAGATCTACCTAACTCACTTCACAGCCAGCAGGTGATGCTAACTTCTGATCACTGAGCCCGGGGGTGGGGAAGTGGTGCTTTGTATCCCATGGCAGATCTGGCCAGACTCCTCAAGCAGCGTGGGTATGGCTGGGACCCCCATCCTCGATCCCCGTGCTAACTCCCGTCCTGCTTTCCCAGGGAGGAGAGTGGTCTTCATGGGGGATGACACCTGGGATGGGCTCTTCCCCCAGAAGTTCTTCCGCTCGTACTTCTTCCCTTCGTTTAACGTGAAGGATCTTCACACGGTGGACGATGGGATCCTGCAGCATCTCTACACGACTGGTGAGCTACCGTTGCCGGGGGGCTGGGACTGTGTCCTCTGCGCAGCCCCATTGTGCTGGGAGCCCAGCCAAGGGTGGGTGTTAGAACTGAAGGGTCCCTGCTGCCCATCCGAGTGCCCTAGGGCAGAGCCCAGCTGAGAACTCTGCTGCATCCCAGCCGGGTCACAAACACCCACCTCATTGCAGCCTGCAGTGCTCCACCTGGATTCAGCAGCCCAGCTAGGCAGTTTTTCAGTCCTCAGGCTCTAAATGCCCCTCCTCAATTCCAGAGGGAGCTAAGCACGCTGGACCTTGCAGTCCATGGCCTAGAATGGCCTGCTCTGCCCTGGGACTGCAATATGGGAGTGGGGCGGACAGAGCAGGCAGGGAACGTTGTACCTGGCATTTAACCTTGAAGGGACCTTAGGACGCTGGTGCCTGCCTGGCTGTCATTGAAACGCCCAGCCAGGCACATGATGTTCAGGAATGGCCCGGGCCTGCTGGCAAGTGGTGCTTACTTGAGAAGGTTTGTTACACCCCTGGTTTTGGTGTGTGTTTAGCTGGACTTTGTCCAAGACCCAGGACTTGGGGGAAGGTGCCTTTCATAGTCTGTTTATAGACCTAAAGAAATGATTGTGAGGATGGTCTGTCATTGAGAAAACCAGAAATGTGCCCTGCAGGTAGTGGGGAGGCCACCTTGTGGGGGAGTTTTTGTCCCTTAAATTAAAATGCATCTCTTCCTACCTGCAGTGAAGTGTGTGTCCATAGAGTGTACAGGAGGAGACAGCCTAGGGGCTGCTCTTACTGCAGTAACATCCCCAGTGTCTAGAACCTTTGTGAACACAGAGGAGAGTGTAATCCCTGCCCTGGAGAGCGAGCAATAGAAAAGAAGCAGCAGGCAGAATGACACACATTCAAGATAAAACCTCAATGCACCTATGGCTGAGGGCTAGAAATTTGGTGAGCTGAGTTGCTGGAAGTCCCTTCCTTGTGGTGTGCCTCGGTTTCCCCAGCTGTCCAATGGGGTAACGGTACCTCCCTCGGAGGGGTTGTGAGGCTTATCTGCACTATTTGAGGGTGGGGCTCTGCCAAGTGAGCAGTCCAGTGCGGGGAGGTGTGTGTGTGTGTGGAGTATGACAGGTCTGTAAAATGAGACGGGTAGAGAAGGTGAATAAGAGTGTTGTTTACTCCTTCACATAACACGAGACCCGGGTGTCACCCAATGAAATTAACAGGGTTAGCAGGTTTAAAACACATATAAGGAATTCCTTCTTCCCACAATGCACAGTCAACCCGTGGAACTCGTTGCCGGGGATGTTGTGAAGGGCAAAAGTAGAGCTGGATTCAAAAAAGAATGAGAGAAGTTCATGGAGGATAAGTCCATCCATGGCTCTGCGACCCCATGTCCTGGGTGCCCCTAAACCTCTGTCTGCCAGTTGCTGGGACTGGATGACAGGATGGATCACTCGAAATGGCCCTGTTCTGTTCATTTCCTCTGGGGCACCTGGCATTGGCCACTTCAGCAGACAGGATCCAGGGCTAGATGGACCATTGGTCTGACCCAGCAGGGCCGTTATGTTCTCATAGCTGTGGGGTTCCCCGCGGAGTGGAAAGGGGAGAGCCAGGCTGGTGGAAGGGTGGCCCCAGGCTGGAGTCGCTGGCTGCCTGGCTAGCAGAAGGGGACAGCTCATGGTCTAATGTGCCCTCTCCCGTGTTCTGCAGTGGATGGTGGTGAGTGGGACCTGCTGATCGCTCATTTCCTGGGTGTGGATCATTGCGGGCACAAGCATGGACCTGACCACCCAGAAATGGCCAAGAAACTCACCCAGATGAACGAGATGCTCAGGTGACCGGTGCTCTGGGGTGGGGGTTTGCCAGCTCACTCGCCTCCGCACCTGCTTGTCTAGGGCTTGTGAGGCCCTGAGCCTCGGGCAGCTACCGAGGAGACGCTTTGGAGATCCACCGCAGCAGCGTGAAGAGCCACCCCCCACCCCTCCCCCAGTGTGCTGGGCAGCAGGGGGCGCTCGCACTGCACACGTCACATCAGAGCCCTGGCTTTGGGAACACAGCAGTGAAACGGCAGCTTTAACCCCAGCGTGGGGCCCCGAGGCTGTGCCCCCCAGGAGAGAGGGTTGCAGTCGGCCGCATGCTCTGACGCTGGCAGGGATTGAACCGGGTTGCGGAGAGCAGGGGCTGCCCCCAGTCTTTGCCCAGAGAGGCTGGGCTGGAGCACTAGCTCCTGACCGAACGTGCAGAAAATGTAGCCCGTTGGGGCCCAGCGGAGCCTGTATCTGCCTCTCCAGACTGGAGACAGTGACCCCGGTGGTTGTGAAGCTGGAGTATGGGCTGAGAGTGCTCTAAGATTGTGCGCATGCCGGTGGGTCAGGGGACGGCGGGAAGGGCTGGGGGTGAGTCACTAGAGTTCTGCCCATGTGGGATGGTATAGCTGCTAGGCAGGGCTCTGAGCTCGGTGCTGAGCATACAGCCCCAGGGCAGGCTCAATGCTTTCCCAAAGTGTCCACCCCCCTTCAGGCATGTTGCAATGAGCCAGAGGTTTGTGATGGAGTCTGGGCCCCACACAGGATCAGCTTTAAGCCCGTTTCTGTGCGGAATGGCCTCCCAGGACTGAACTAGTGCTGCTGTTCACGTAGGATCTAGGCAGGATCTGCTCTCTGTGGGCTCTGAATAATAATTGCAATTCTAAGGAGCCCATCAGAGTAGCATCTGGGCTGCCACCCTCCGTAGTATTGAAGCAACCGGTTCCTAGCACAGGAGTAGCCTAGTCGTGGTTTCGCAGTAGTGCCCGGTCCTGCTGTGTTGTGCTTGGAGCCTTGCCTGTGCTAGGGGTCTCTGGGGCTGTATCCAGGCCTGGGTCAGTGCGGAGGGTGGTGGCTGATAAGCCTCGTCTCTGTGGGCAGGTCATTGGTGGATCACCTGGGGAACGACACCCTGTTGCTGGTGGCCGGGGACCATGGCATGACGGAGACTGGGGACCATGGAGGAGACAGCGAGAAGGAGGTGAACGCGGCGCTCTTCGTATACAGTAAAACGCCTCTCTTTGGAGCCCATCTTCCCGAGGTAACGGAGCACGATGCCAGCAGAGCCCTGGCTGGGGCCTGAGTCCTGCTGGGCACATAGCTGGGATGGGGTTTGCAGGGGGAGCGAGCCGGGTGCAGGAAGACATCTGGCCAGCAGCGAGGAAACATGACACAAATTCTTCCCAGACCCCAATGCCTGTCTGTCCTTCCCAGCCCAGGGCTTGAGCAGATTGCGGGGGCTGCTCTGTGTCTATGCCCCCAGACAGGGGCTCTCTCCTCCAGGTGAAGGGGAGGTGGGTGGGAGTTTCCCTTCCCATCCGCCCAGGTGTGAAGGGGCCTCCACGCGGATCCCCTCCCGGGTTCTTCATCCCCTCTCTGCTCCACCTGGCTGAGTGCAGAGAAGCTGAGCAGGGTCAAATTAACCACCAGCCATGCTAGGCCTGGGCCTTGCAGGAGCAGCTAGGTCCTTCCCCGCAGCAGGAATCCTCCCACCTTGGCAGGGCGCTGGGAGATGGTTGGAGTGTGGCCATTGGTTTTTCCAGCTTCTCCAGCCCCCTTGGAGCAGGGGGCCTAGGGTTGCCCGCTGGCTCCCAAACAGAACCACCTTCATTGCCCCCAGCCCCGTGCTGGGGGTACGCGTGCAAGCCCGGTGGGATGTGGATTCAGATGGGGCCCCAAAGGTGCAGGGTGGCAGGTGCCAAGTACATCTGTGCCCGATGGCCCCCAGGTTGGCCTAACCCTGCCCAGAAGATGAGTGGGTGCTCGTCCCCTAGTCTCTGTGCCATGCTGTGCTGCTGCGTAGTGACTGGATGGGCTCCCTTTCCTTGTCCTCCTCCAGGAGCCGGAAACCATCCCGCAGGTGAACCTGGTGCCCACACTGGCCCTGCTGCTGGGCATGCCCATTCCCTACAGTAACATCGGGGAGGTGATGCCCGAGCTGTTCTCGGGGGACGGCGACGCTTCTTCGGCAGCACTCAGTCAGCTCTCGGCGTATCGCATCAATTCCAGACAGGTGGGGGGAATTGGCACTTACCAGACCTCAGCTTCTCCCCGTTCCACAGAGTGGTCCAGGATCACTGAGGCACTGCCAGGACTGCTCCCCAGGAGGCCTGGCTCCCAATGCTCTTGTGACCCCCTAGCCACACCTCTCGCTCCCCTCCAGAATGTGGCCTTTTATAATCCTCCTCCGCCAGCTGGAGGGAATCCTGCTAGAGCTGATCTTTCTTCTTTGGGGTCAGAAATTGTTTGCTAATACAGGAGTGTTGCTGGGCCTGACCCAGCCACTCCCTCCCAAATTCCCCTGGTCTCACTGCCAGCCCTGCATGTCCTGCTCCTAGTCACATACAATCGCCTGTTACCCTGAGGGAAGCACTGCTGTACTTTCAGCCTGTCCTGCTGCAGTGTGATGGGGCGACACAGTCTCAGCTGCCAGACTCTGGGATCTGCTGGCAGCCTCATGTGGAACGACACAGATTATAGAAAACTTCAGCGAGCCTTGGGCCGAAAAGAGCAGCCTGCAGAGATCGCTGGTGTTAATTGTTAGTAGGGCTGTCAATTAATCACAGGTTTAATCGCACCATGAAACAAGAGAATACCAATTGAAATATATTTAATATTTTGGATGGTTTTCTACATTTTCAAATATACTGATTTCAATGACAGCACAGAATACAAAGTGTACAGTGCTCACTTTATATTATTATTTTTATTACAAATATTTGCACTGTAAAAAGACAAGAAATAGTATTTCATTTCACCTCATACACGTACTGTAATGCAATCTCTTTATCTTGAAAGTGCAACTTACAAATATAGATTTTTGTTACATAACCGCACTCAAAAACAAAACAATGTAAAATTTTAGCACCTACAAGTCCACTCAGTCCTACTTCTTGTTCAGCCAGTCGCTAAGAGAAACAAGTTTGTTTACAAAGAAAACGAGGAATTCTTGTGGCACCTTAGAGACTAACCAATTTATTTCAGCAGAAGCTTTTGTGAGATAATGCTCCCCCTTCTTATTTACAATGTCACCTGAAAGTGAGAACAGGCGTTCGTGTGGCACTTTTGTAGCTGGCATTGCAAGGTATTTACATGCCAGGTATGCTAAACATTCGTATGCCCCTTCATGCTTTGGCCACCATTCCAGAGGACGTGTTTCCCTGCTGATGACGCTTGTTAAAAAAAAATATTTTAATTAAATTTGTGACTGAACTCCTTGCGGGAGAATTGTATGTCTCCTGCTCTGTTTTACCCGCATTCTGCCATATATTTTGTGTTATGGCAGTCTCAGATAATGACCCAGCACCTGTTGTTCATTTTAAGAACACCTTCCCTGCAGATCTGACAAAATGCAAAGAAGGTACCAATGTGAGATTTCTAAAGAAAGCTACAGCACTCGACCCACGGTTTAAGAATCTGAAGTACCTTCCAAAATCTGAGCGGGACGAAGTGTGGAGCATGCTTTCAGAAGCCTTAAAAGAGCAACACTCTGATGCAGAAACTATAGAACCCGAACCACCAAAAAAATAAAATCAACCTTCTGCTGGTGGCAATCTGACTCAAACAATGAAAATGAGTGTGCACCAGACCACTCTGCTTTGGATTGTTATCAAGCAGAACCCGTCATCAGCATGGACACATGTCCCCTGGAACGGTGGTTGAAGCATGAAGGGACATATGAATCTTTACTGCATCTGGCACATAAATAACTTGCGATGCTGCTACAACAGTGCCATGCGAATGCCTGTTCTCACTTTCAGGTGACATTCTAAACACGAAGCAGGCAGCATTATCTCCCATAAATGTAATCAAACTTGTTTGTCTGAGCGATTTGCTGAACAAGAAATAGGACTGAGGACCTGTAGGCTCTGAAGTTTTACGTTTGTTTTGGTTTTGAATGCAGTTATTTTTTTGTACGTGATTCTACATTTGTAAGTTTAACTTTGATGATAAAGAGATTGCACTACAGTACTTGTATAGGTGAACTGAAAAATATTCTCTTTTCTTTTTTACAGTGCAAATATTTGTAATAAAAATAATATAAAGTGAGCACCGTACACTTTGTATTCTGTGTTGTCATTGAAATCAGTATATCTGAAAATGTAGAAAACATCCCAAATATTTAAATGGTATTCTGTTACAGTTTAGCAGCACAATTAGTCATGATTAATTTTTTTAATTGTGTGATTAATTTTGATTAATTTTTGTAATTGTTTCACAGCCCTAATTGTTAACGCTTGGAATAATGGGGGACTTCCAGAAGGCTGGAAGAGTGCTTCAGTTGTGTCAATATCCAAAAAAGGCAAAAGAGATATTCAGGAAATAGACAGCGAGTTAGCCTGTCATCAGTCCTGTGCCAATCCTGGAATAGCTGATACAGGATTCAAGTGATAGATTTACAGCAGTGATTTTCAACTTTTTCTCATTTGCAGACCACTAAACAATTACAGATGGAGGTGTGGATCCCTTGGGAAATTGTAGACCTAGTGTGTGGACCCCAAGGGTCCATGAACCCCTGGTTGAAAGCCCTGAGTTAAAGGATCAGAATACAGTAAACATTAGTCAGCATGATTTTATGGGAAATCAGTCTTGTCAAACAAACCTGATTTCAGTGTTTGATGAGATTACAAATTTGGTTGATAAAGGTAACTGTGTAGGTGTAATAGACTGAGACTTTTGTCAGGTTTTTTACTTTAAACCCGTATGATCTGATTTTTTAAAAAACGCTAGTATGATACTCCATTTAATGCGGGCTTTATTGATATTGTAAGAACCAGCTAACTGACAGATCTCCAAAACTAGCTGTCAGTGGGGAATTATCCTTGAATGGTGAGTGTTTCTAGTGGGGTTTTGCAGGGATCAGTTCTAGGCCCAGTGTTTTTCCATGTCTTCGTCAATGATCAGGAAGTAAATATAAAATCATTGCTGATAAAACGTGTGGGTGTGTCATGGGGTGGGGGAGTCCCGTTCCCACACCCCCCACTTCCTGGGACTCACAGTGATTCTTAGCCAGCCAGTGGATCAGAAGGTTTATTGGAGATGCCAGGAACACAATCCAACTCCGAGCTTGTCAGTACAAACAGGACCCCTTAGTCAGGCCCTTCTGCGGGGCAGGGAGATAAGACCCCAAATCCAGGCTCCCCCTCTCTTCCCCAGCCAGCTTCTACTCCTCTCAAAATCCCTGCCGCCGTCTGTCTTCCTTTGTTCACATCCCAGGCTCTAGGTGTCAACTCCCCTCCCCTTCTCATCTCAGGTTACAGCTCCAGGTATCCTGATCAGAGCAGTTTCCCCTCAGAGTCATGTCCACCCTCCTCCCTGCTTGTCACAGGGTGACACACAGGTGGGCAGAGAGGAAAGTAATGAGGACAGGAAATCTGGATAGTTGGGAGTGCTGGGTCCATTCAAACAAAATACATTTTCCTCCAGCTGAATGCAGAGTTGTCCATTGAAATGAAGAGTGAGAAGTGAGTTCATTCCGTACATGAGGGAGAATCCCAGGTTCTAACGGGCTCTGAAATCTAGCAGGGCAAGGCAGAGCAAGAACCAGTGGCTGGAAGGCGAAGCCAGACAAATTCAGATTGAAAATGAGGCACAATGCTGGATCAGACTGTCAAGGGGCGCGGGGGACTCTCCATCCCTTGGTGTCTTTGAACCAGGCTGGAGGCCTGCCTGGAAGATGCTCAGTGCTGGGTAATGGTGAAATTCTCTGGCCTGTGTTACATGGGAGGTCAGATGAGATGATCCAGGGGTTCCTTCTCTCCACAGTCTCCCTGAATCTCTGCCTATGGCGTCTGCAGCCCCTGTGTGTGCTGGCCGCGAGGGCAGGGCTGCTGCGGGTATTTGGGGACGATGTCGACCAGCCCCGTCCGAGGGAGGGGGGAGGCAGCAGTGAGCGTCTCCACTGTAGTTACCCTCTGTGACCTGGCCCTTCTCTGCAGGTGGACCGTTTCCTGCACTCCTACTCGCTGGCTGCCCAGGACCTGCCGGCTGAACGGCTCCGGCACCTGCGGGAGCTTTTCTCTGCCGCGCTGAAGGAGCACGACCGGGTGGTGGCCCAAGTGCGCGAGGGGCTGCCCGCATCGCCCGAGCTGGAGGCCAGGCTGGAGCGACTGGTTGGCCGCTTCCAGCGTTACCTGCGAGAGGCCCGGGCCGTTTGCATGGAGTCCTGGGCCCGTTTCCATCCCCTGCGCATGGTGGCTGGCTGCGCACTCATTGCTGCCTCCTGCCTGCTCTGCTGGGTGGCCTCAGAACTGGCGGCAGCCTTGAACTTCTCCTACCGAAGCCGCCTCCTGTACCCGCTTCTCTGGGGCCTGGCGGTGGCGGCTCTGCTGGGGCTGGGCTGTCTGCTCACCCGGGAGCGGCTGGACCTCGTTCTGGTGTTATCGTGGTCAGCTGCCGCCTCCCAGATGGGCTTCTTCTGGCACTTGTGGGGCCGCCGGCCCCGTCGAGCCCATTTGGTTGGTGGCCAGCCGCCGGTGGCCAGCGCGGGCCTGTGGCAGAGATTGCGAGCGTGGCAGGCGCTGGTCGTCCCCATGGGCGTCCTCTTCCTCCGCTGCTGCGCCATGTTCTCGGACAGCTTCGTGGTGGCCGAGGCCCGGGTGGCCCCGTTCCTGCTCGCGTCCCTGGCCATGCTGCTGGTGGGAAAGCTGCACTGGTATGGCCGGCTGACCACTCCGGAAGCCCCCAAGCAGCCCCCGGGCTCTGCCTTTTGCCAGAAGGAGAGCTGGCAGCTGCTGGGCCTTCTGGCTGGGCTCCTGGCCTTCCTGCGCCTCTCAGGCCTTTTCCACCAGTGCCGCGAGGAGATCCCGCACTGCCAGCCCTCGCCCTTCCTGGCCCCCCTCTCCAGCCTGCAGAGCACTCAGGCCAAGAACCTCTTCTACCTCCTGTGTGTGGCCTCGCTGGCCGGGCTGGTGTACGCCGTGCGGCGCTGGCTGCGACACTATGGGAACCTGAACAGCGCCAGCCCCCTGGTGCTCTTCGTGCGCTGGGCCTTCCCGCTGGTGGCTGTGTGGATTGCTTGCTACTGGGCCGTCACCTCGGGGGCAGAGGACACACTGGGCAAGCTGCAGGAGCCGGTGCAGGTGGCGCTGGTGGGCTTCCCACGGGCTGTCTACGGCCTGGCATCCCTGGGGCTCCTGCTGGCGCTGTGGACGCCCGTGACGGTGTTCGTGAAGGACAGCCGGGAGTCAGTGGGGCCCATTGTGACCCCTTATCAGGGGGCCCCCGGCTCCCAAGCCGAGCTCCTGCACGTCATCCCACAGATCTACAGGCGGATGCAGGAGTCTCTGAAGAGCCAGCTGGACAGGGGTTGCCGGAGGGCCACGGTGGCGGCCTACGGGCTGGGAAGCGTGTACTCAGCCGCCCTGGTCATCGTTCTCACCCTGCTGGGCTTCCTCCTGCTGATCCTGCACACTGAGAGGATGAGCCTCTCCTTCCTGCTGCTCTTCCTAGAGGCCTTTGTGCTGCTGCGGATCCACGCCTGTGTCGTGAGCCTGGCTGGGGACGCCGGTGAGCTGGGGGTGGCCGGGGCGAGTTCTCTCTTGGTTGGGGGGTCCCAGGCTCTGGGCAGGGCCGGGTCAGTGACGAACTCCTGCTCCTTGCTCCCAGCAGCCTCCTAGTGAGGAAGAATGGGCCCATCCAGGAGCCTGGGATGCACCGAGCCCTGTCGTGTGGCTGCCAGAGCCGCCCAAGGCCCAGGCAGTGTGGGAGCTGGGCTCCAGGGGACCCTGCTCTGGTGCTGGGGACTGGGTGCCTGTGTTGTCAGCGGCTCTGGCTGACCGCAGGGTTTGAGCAAGCGGGGAGGGAAAGAAGGCTTGAGGCTGGGGGATAGCCCTCTGGAGGGGGAGCATGGGTGGGTACTGCTGTTCGGGAGCGGGGGCGGGAGGGTTCTCACTCTCCACACCTGGGCTAACTGTCTAGTGGGATGTGACCAAGCTGCAGTGTGCCTGGGCACGGAGGTGCTCCCCGGGTGTGAGGGAATTGAAGGGCTGCCTGGAGGGGGTGAGGGCTTCACTGTTCCCCGCATCCTCCTGGCGAGAAGACCCCCAGCCTGGTGCTTTGCCCAGGAGGGCACCTACCATCCTAAACCCGGGTGAAGAGGGCCAAGGTGCCCAGTGCTGGAGCCTGGTTCATCCCTCCCCTTCTTAGGGAGGAGGGCAGGGAAAGGAACCAGGCAGCAGAGAAAGGCCCTTATCTGAGCTGAGGCCTGCCCCGTGATGCTGGTCTCTCTGTCCCTCTCAGAGCTCTTCATGGTCCCTTGGTATGCGGTCACCGCCTGGGTCTTTGCTGCCACCCAGTTCTTCTATTCCACGGGCCACCAACCCGTCTTCCCAGCCATCCACTGGAACGCAGCCTTCGTGGGCTTCCAGCAGGGACACAGCACCCATCTGCTGCCCGCTGTCCTGGTGGGGGCCAACACGTTCGCCTCCCACATCCTCTTTGCAGGTAAGTGAATTTCCTCTTGGGCCTCCCGGCTCCCTGCTGAGGGAGCAGCCAGCTCCATGTGGCTCTCCAGCAGGTGGTCTGCAGATCTCCCAGTGAGCCACAGCCATGCTGCTGTCATGAGGCTGATGAGCAGACTGATGCTGGCATCTGAGGGTGTTAAGTTATTGTATGAGGAGAGCAAGAAATTTGTCTAAAGTAAATAAAACTATTCTGTTCAGTTGTGTAATATAAAAAAGAGTGGTGGTCTTTTTTAAAAAAAAAAAAACCTTCCTGGTTTTCAAGCCCAAAATAAAAAATGTGTCCTTATAAAATCCTAAACTCTGTGTTTCTGGTTCAAAATGATCCCACTTCTGCCACCATGTCAAGCGTTCGCTCCTCCCTCTGAACTCTGCGGTACAAATATGGGGACCCGCATGAAACACCTAAGCTTATTTCTACCCGCTTAGGTTAAAAACTTCCCCAAGGCACAAATTCCTTTGCTTGTCCTTGGATGGTATTGCTGCCACCACCAAGTGATTTAAACAAACATTCAGGGAGGGGCCACTTGGAGCCCTATCTCCCCCAAAATACCCCTCGCCCCCCAGCCTCTTCACCCCCTATCCTGGGGAGGCTTGAGATTAATATACTAACCAATTGGTTACAAAGTGAGCACAGATCAAATCCCTGGGTCTTTAGGACACTGAAAATCAATCAGGTTCTTAAAAGAATTTTATTTTTTTAAAAAGTAAAAGAATCACCTCTGTAAACTCAGGCTGGAAGGTAAATTTACAGGGTAATAAAAAGATTTAAAACACAGACGATTCCCCTCTAGGCTTAACTTCAAAGTTACAGAAAACAGGACTATACCTCCCTCTAGCATAGGGAAAATTCACAAGCTAAAACAGAAGATAATCTAACGTCTTGTCTTGCTTTACTTACTATTTTTGTGATCTAAGAGCCTCGTTTCAGGATCGTCTGTAGGAGATGGATTTTCCTGTCCTGGTCCCTCTCTGTCTGAGAGAACACCACACAAAGAGCACAAACAAAAGCTTTCCCCCCATCCCCAGATTTGAAAGTATGTTCTTTCCCTGTTGGTCCTTCTGGTCAGGTGCCAAGTGGGTTAGTTGAACTGATTCACCCCTTATGGGTAAGGGGATTCTGTACCTCTGGCCAGGAGGAATTTGATATTTGTATTTATATTGATGAGCGAGGGGTTAACAGCCCCTGTTGGGCCCTGTGCAGGAGGGCAGTCCTCACCCCCCTGTAGCTGGGCGTGTCCCCCATGGGCTCCGGGACTCCTGGTAACTTCCTGTGCCTTTGTCCTTGAGGTAGTTGGCTGCCCTCTGCTCCTGCTGTGGCCCTTTGTCTGTGAGGCGTCCAACTCCCAGAGGAGGAAGCTGAAGAAGGAACTGCGGGAGGAGCTTCAGGAGGAGGAGGAGGAGCCCATGATGGAGATGAGGCTGCGGGAGTCTCCGGAGAGGTTCTCAGCTGCTCTGCTGCAGCTGGGACTCAAGTACCTCTTTGTGCTTGGCGTGCAGGTAGGGGCAGGCGGGCCCAGCATTGACATGTGCCTGTGTGGACACTGAAGGGTTAATAACGAGCCCCGCAGTGTGGGGTGAGAGTGAGAGTGGGAGTGGGACTCTTCCCTGAGCCTGGAATGGCAGGTCGCTGCTGTCCCTGGCTCCTGGCCGTGCACCGTGCTCGGCTCTGGGGGCGTGGGAGGTGCCGGACAAAGCCCATGGCTCAAAGCGTGAGTCTGTTCAGATGCCTGGGGCTGTTGCAGAGCCTGGCCCATGATGTGGACTCCCTGGGAGATGGACACTCTGGTGTCCTGAGCGCTCCTGGGACGCTCGGCTTCCAAGTGAAAAACCAGGGATTTTCTCCCTGCCAGCGCCCAGTCACAGCCTGGGCTCCTCCCCTCCCCCCCGGGGCCTGTAGCGAAAGGTTCTGGGGGTACGGTTTGCCCTGGCACCCCCTGTGCAGCCCTGCCATCTGCAGCGTGTTTGCCCAAGTGCCACTGATCGGGACCTAGTCAATGCTGATGACACGGACACACAGGAAAGAAGGGACCTGGGCTCTGGCTCCCAGAGCTGGGCTGGATCAGCTGGGCTCCCCGGAGGGGAAAGCAGTCGAGACTCGGATGCACGTGGGGCGGATTTGCAGAGTGAGGGGGGCTGTATGGACAGGCACTTTGAGGGGCTGTTACGTTCATAGACGTCGGGACGCTGACTTCAGGTTGCCGTCAGTCCTCTCCTGCCTGGTACTTGGGACTCCTGCCGATCTCAGTGGGTGGGAGCACTGCAATAGCTGGGCCCAGTGGGATGAGTTCAGGGTGGATTGTCAGCCAGACCCCCTGGCTTAGCTTGGGCCCATCCAATCTCACCATTTAGTCCACCCCTTTCCTGTTCTGCTTATAATTTCATCGTTGAGTTCATTGTTTTCCTGGACTGTCAAACTAGCTACTTGACCTTCATCATCTGCTAAAAGCAGGTACCAGGGGGCCAGTCGGCACATTTTGTGTAAGTGCCTCGAGCAGCGGCGTGAACGAGAAGGAGCTTCGTGCGAGCCTTGGTGTGCCCTGACTCTTATTAGACACGGCTCAGTTTCTCTACCTGGTCGCCTCGCAGTGGTGACCGCGCTCTCGCATAGGTCCTGGACGAGTCTGATACAGTCTTCGGGCTTTTGTTCTCCTCCACCCCCACACGACTTCTCTCGGGACGTGGTTGTAAGTGTCCCGAGATCCATGATCACTGTGTACAGGGGTTTCCTCTTTCCTCTGTGCTTTTGCACAAGGGCTCTTAATGCAACGATAGCATCCGTTGTTAACTAGCCAGGCACAGACCCAAACTCTCTGTCACTGATGGTAACATTTCAAAAAACGTGTTTTCTAAGAACCAGCCCTGCAAATTCCGCCTGGATTGAGGGGTCCAGCTGGGGGCTCTCCATCTCTTGCATTATCCCCAGCCGTAAAGGTGTTGCAGGCAGGTTGCAGTGGAGTTTTCCAGTGATAATGGAGGATGCAGTTTGGCCCCGCATACAGCGGGGCCCTAGCTCACGATTCTATTGGAGTCTGCTCCAGCTCACACATCAGCTCCCTGTTCTGTAGCTTAACTGGCCCCCCATAGCTGGCAGGAGTGGACACTTATCCCTGGAGTGAGCTGGTGTGACTGACACCCCCAGGCTAAGGGGCTGCCTGGGCCTCGTCCCTTTGCTGACGGTACCGGTCCTGTAAAGACACGGGTACATCTGATGTCACTTGAGGGCAGCCTGTGGTGTCCTGGCAAGTTGTAGAGCTCCCTCTGGGAGACTCCTTCCCTGCTTGGTTATAGTTCTTCACTTTGTGTGTGGCTTATCATCCTAGCCACCCCCCACAGCCCGGGGGCCTGGTGTCTGGCTCTCCTAGGGTGACCAGATGTCCTGATTTTGTAGGGACAGTCCCAATTTTGGGGGCTTTTTCTTATATAGGCACCTATCACCCTCCACCCCCATCCCAATTTTTCACACTTGCTCTCTGGTCACCCTAGGCTCTCCCGTCTCCCGCATTGAAATCCATGCATTGGAGACACTCTATATGTCCCCAGTGAGTGCAGCCCCTTTGAAGGTGTGTGCACACAGTGCCTGCCCCTAAGCCAGGAGAAGAGGGAAGGGAGTCCCTTTGGGGCAGGGGTGGGCAAACTACGGCCCTCGGGCCACATCCGGCCCGCAAGACCGTCCCATCCGGCCCGCGGCGGGAGGCTGTGCCCCCCTCCCGAGACGCGCCTCAGGGACAGCGCTTGCCCCTCCCCCGGACCTGCGCCGCAGGGGCAGCGCTCTGGGGGCCGGGGCTGCGCACTTGTCTCTCCCCTGGAGCTGCGCCACGCGGGGAGCGCTCTGGGGGCCGAGGCTGCCCGCTGGCTCCTCTCCCAGAGCCACGCCGCAGGGGCAGAGCTCTGGGAGCCGGGGCTGTGCACTCCCCCTCTCCCCCGGAGCCACCCTGCGTGGGCAGAGCTCTGGGGGGCCAGAGCTGCCTGCTCCCCCGCCGACAGCAGCTATGGTAAGGGGGAATGGGTGGGGGTTTCAGGGTGGTGGTAGGGGCTTTGGAGGGGGCAGTCAGGGAGTAAGGTGGGTTGGTTGGGGTGGGATTCTAGGGTGGTTGGGGGTGGGAAGGTGGATAGAGGTTGTGGCAGTCAGAGGACAGGGAGCAGGGGAATTGGGTGGGGAGTCGGGTCCTGGGAGGTGGTTAGGGGTCTGTGGAAGGGGCAGTTAGGGGACAAGGTGCGGGGGTTGGATGGGTCAGGGATTCTCAGGGGGCAGTCAGAGGGCGGGAAGTGGGAGGGGGCTGGATTGAGGGCGGGGCCTTCCCTAACCAGCCCTCGATATAATTTCGCAAACCCAATGTGGCCCTCGGGCCGAGAAGTTTGCCCACCCCTGCTTTGGGGTGTTCATTAACTTGCTTTCCCGTGATGCTCGCTGCACCTGGCCCAGTGACCTGCCTGGCTTTGCCATTGGCTGTGTACGGCCTCTAAGGATATGTCACGTCACTCTGCCTTCTCCCTCTTCTTCCCCACAGCTCCTGGCCTGCGTCTGTGCAGCCATGATCCTCAGGAGGCATCTCATGGTCTGGAAGGTGTTTGCCCCAAAGTAAGTCCCAGGAGCTCCCCTCTGTCCTTGGGTTGGCCTCTTGCCCCTGGCAGCTTGACTTATAGTGATAGATTCCAAGGCCAGAAGGATCCTCTGTGATGATGTGGCCTAGAAGGGGGTGCTGCAGGTCAGGATTTGGGGGCCTCAAAGAGCTGTGGAGTTGGCGAAGATCATACAGTGAGATGAAGGGCGATTCATCACTGGGGCAGATGGGCAGGAGAGTGGGGATCCTTCCTCGCTTGGAGCCTGTAAGTCCAGGATGAATGTTGTTCTGAAAGACACGAGCTGTTGGGTTGGAGTCAGGACCCAGTGGGATCCCCTGGCCCGTGCTGGGCAGAGGGCCCGAGATCTGCCTTTGGGGTCTGTGACCCCGCAGCCCCTTGCTATCAGGAGAGTCAGATTCAAAAGAGGAACACAGATTTCCCGTCTCAGTCGGGGGCCCGGGACAGGGGCTCGGCAGGGACGTTGGCTGCAATGCATGCACTGTGTCTGTCCTGCCTGCAGGTTCCTCTTTGAGGCTCTGGGCTTCGTGGTGAGCAGCATCTTCCTCCTGCTGGGGATCTTGCTGGTGATGCGTGTGGACTGCGCTGTGAGCGCCTGGTTCGAGCAGCTCCAGCCCAGGTAGCCTCTGAGCAGCCGAGATGCAGGGAACCTGATGTGGAGCATCGTCCCCGGAGGTGATGGCTGCGCTCCTGCCTCGCGAGGCCGGGCGGGACCCGGGCGCCGCCCCCATGGACAGTAGCTGGGGATTATCCCCGTCTCCCGGCTGGGCGCTGCAGGGCGGGGCCGGCTGTTCTCTGGCCTCGCTCACCCTGTCGCTGAACTCTGAGCCGAACTGCATGGCCTCCAGCCAGGTGGGCTTGGAGCCCAGGCCAAGCATGTTGGGCAGCAGCGAAGGGTCTGTGGGGGGAGGGGGCGAAAGCACAAGGCCTCAAGAGCCCTCCTGTAGCTGGATGAGGGGTGGGGGTCTGACTGCCATTTCCCTGACCTCTCTTCTGGCTGGGCAGAAAGTACCACAGGCCACTGCAGGGCTGTGTGCTGCCTCGGTGTTTCCTACCTCACCTGGGGCAGAGACGGGGCCTCCTCCATTGCGGGGGTGGGCCCAGAGGAGTGACCTCCCTGTTCTCTGTCTGCCCGGGCAGCAGCTCCTCCCAGTCCCTGGCTCCCAAAGAGGAGTCTGGGCAGCACACAGCCCTGGGGTCGGGCAGCAGCAGCTTCTCAGAGGCTGCTCCACCCGCGTTGTGCTGCTGTGTGACGGGGACCCCCCCGCCTCATGGATCCCAGTCTTCCTCAGGGCTTCGCATGGGAGTGCCGCACCCTGCTGAAGTGTGTGTGTGGCTGTGTGTGTGTGTGAGAGTGCCGCACTCCGCTGAAATGTGTGTGTGACAGAGAGTGTGTGTGTGTGTGTGAGTGTGCCGCACTCTGCTGAAGTGTGTGTGTGTGTGTGCGTGCGTGCTGCACCCTGATGAATTGTGTGTGTGACTGTGTGTGTGTGTGTGTGTGTGTGTAACACACCTTGCTGAAGTGTGTGTGTGTGAGTACCACACCTTGCTGGAGAGAGACTGTGTGTGTGTGACACAGACAGACAGACACTGGCCAGAGAAGCCTGTACAGAATGGTGCTTTCAGATGGTACCTAGGGCTGGGTTAGCAACAGTCAGTACAAAGACACTTTGAAGCTGCTCGCGGGGGGGACAGGAAGGAGAGAGGGAGCTGCACCCAGGAATAAAATCCTCCCTGGGCCAGGGCTTCAGCCTTTCCTAGTATCCAAACAAGCCTCAGCTCTGGCAGTCTGTGCCCCCGTCTCCTGTTCAGGTGCACGCCCTTGAATCCGCTGTGGAGCACTGGCTGCTCCCATCTCACTCTTGTGACGACGAGTGACCCAAGGAGCGTGGCTGGTTAGTGAGCGCAGCTGAATGGCAGCCAGGTAGTGACAGGGCCCAGTACCGAGGCTCCTTGGTAAAGGAGGAAGGAAGCCAAGAACTGCAGGCCTGGCCGCTGGCATGCGCTCGTGGGTGGCCGGAGACCAGTGCTCGAAAGCTTTTTGGAGCAGATGTTGACAGCTTAGCGCCTGCAGACACGCTGGGGCACCACCTGGAGTCGAGGTTGGGCCACATCTCACAAGCTCGGCTGGGTGGGGGCTGACCGCGTGGCCGGACGAGCTGTAAGAAAACCCCCGGTGCTGCCACTGGTGGGGGTCGTGATTCAGAGCTTGGAGCTTTTCGCAGCACTGACCTGGGTGCTCCAGCCCGGGGTGTTGGGCTGCTCTGGGTGGCGTCTCAAAGGAGCCGTCCCAACCTTACAGCTCCTATTTATGATTGTGAGATTGTCTCCCTTCTTCGCAGGGGTTGGGGGGTTAACCAGGGGTCCTGGCTAAATTCCACTGGGGACGGTCCCATTCTGCCTCCCTAAATTGCCCCTGCAGTTAGGGTGTTCTTCACTTCTTGCCCAAAGCTGTTGTGGCATTACTTGGTGCTATTAAACCTTGCTGTCTCCCCCTGGGGTGGATGACATGATCTGTACTGTGTGAATGCAGCTCTCGGGGGCAGAAGGAGCTAAGACCTGTTTGCTGGGGTCATTGACTTGGTTGCTTTTCGCTCCCTGGCTCTTTCTGGTTTGGAACTAGTTGGGAAAAGCTGTACGTGGCTGACTTCAATTCACTGTCCTATGTGGCTAGGGTGGTTCAGGGCCCTTCCTAGCCTCCTGCGTCTGGGTCCTTTTGTGGCCCCCAAAGTTATCCTGGCTGGCTGAACTGCTGCTCTTAGCCCCAAAGTGCCCCGTTGTTCTGAAGGGGGCGTGTCTTGTGGATGGGCTTGATTAGTCACTGTAAGTCTATGGGTCCTGTGTTTGCCCTCCCTTGGGATGTAGGTTGGTTAAACAGTGTCGCCTGTTAGATGATGGCTCTCTGCTGTAGCTGCTAGTGCAGACCCTATTGAGTCCTGCTGGCCAGTTGGCAGGGATTGCCCCATGGGCACGTGCCCGGAATGGGTGCAGGTGGCATTAGAACTCCAGGCAATTCGCATTGCTGAAACAAGGGTGTGACCCCCACCGTATCACCGGCGTTGACGTGATGCCCAGCCATGCAGCCTAGTCAGTAGCCGCTAGTCTGAACAGCCTCGGTGGTCTTGAAGGGGTGGCATAGGTCTTGTATTACTGACCTATGCCACCCCTGTCACGACCCAGGATTCTGGACTTTGATTTCCCCTTCTCCCAGATGTCAGCCAACCTCCCTTTCTTTGGGAGCTTTCACTGCACTGCTCAGCACCTTGGTGCATGTCACCAGACATCTCCCCGCGCTCCAGCCTTCCCCCTCCTCCCAGCCAGCTCTGGATTATCCCCATTTTATAGATGATGAACCTGAGGCACTTGTGGCTGTGGTGTGACCATGGTCACACAATGAGTCTGTGGGAGAGCAGGAACACAACCCAGGAGTCCTAGCTCATGAAAAGCACAAAACTCTGCCCCTCCCACCTTTTTAACCCAGGTCGTGTCCTCTTCCAGCTCGGGCTGGGTCTGAAACTGATTTTGAATCTTTTAACTTTAAAATGTTTCAGTCCAATTGTTCTTGTAGCTACAGGATGGGGCACAGGCCTGGGAGCTGGGACTCCTGAGTTCTGATCCCAGATCTGCCACAGACAGTGTGACCTTGGGCAAATCACCCTGCCTCAGTTTCCCAGTCAATAAAACAGAAATAATCTATCTATAGAGACCCTGCACAGGCCTATCAGGGTGCATGTCTTCACTGGAGTGGGGTTCATGGAATAGTTCTGTCGTGGGAGGCTAAGGAGCCCCGTTGTCCTGGTCGCTGTACCGAGGGAGACTAAGCTGTTGCCCCGAGGAACCAAGTCCAGGCAGACAGATGACCCACCGGGGGCTAGCAACATGCTTGTCATTTTGCGTGTGTGTTACTTGTTCTGTAGTAGTTTTTACCAGCTGGCCCCCAGACCCAGCCACTTAGCTGCCATTCCGGTTAACATACCAGAGACACCGGAGAGCCCCGGGGCTACACTGCAGCACCTGTCCACTGCGGGAAAGTGTGTTGTCAAGTGCTTGCAGACCTTGGAAGCGTGACGTGCTGGCTGTTACAGGGAGTGGAAACTGGCGGTGCCTGTTAATTTCAAACTCTGAACTGCAGCACTGAGGTGCTGCTCGCTGCGCCCAGGCAGGGTGGGAGGGTTCTGGGAGAGTCGGGTATATTCAGTCTCTGAATTCAAGGGATGCTACTGAGGAAGAAGATCCTGCCATCCGTTCCCTCTGTCAGCACAGTACCTAGGCGCTGTTCCAGTGTCAGCATCCCAGTGAACCCTGGCCAGGGCCTGGCACGCAGTCTCCCCACTCCCTTCCAGGCAGTTGTCTCCCATCCCAGTGCGGGTGGACTCCGTGCAGAGAGGGGAGATTTGCATTGTGCCCGACCCAGGGCCAGGCTGAAGCTCCCTCAACAGGGATTTCAGTAGGTTGGGACATGGGGCCAGGGGTCATTCGTCATCTACTCCTCAGATGCTCCATGGGATGCAGGCCTAGCCTCCCATGGGCTCTGCAGATCGGATCTGGTGATGCCTGCCTGTCTGTCTGTGCAGGCGTAAAACTCCATTCTGGCCGTGCACGCCCCGCCCAAGTGTTGGACAAAGCAGAGCTACTGGCCTAGGAGAGCCATAGACACATTTATGTGTTTGGGTTTAATTTCTAAAGCCTGGGTAGGAAATCTCTATCAAACCTCCCCAAGAGGTGGGAGCTGATCAGACTGTTCTCAAGGCCTTGGTCCTGTCTGGCTTGTTCCATAGTTTCACATATGCCAGCTATCAGCACTTGTCCACATTAAGCCCATTTCCTTTCGCTCCTATTCATCCTATTTCTGTTTATCCTTCCTTGAAGTGTTTCAAACCATTTGCCACCTTAGGGGTGCCAACACCCTCTCAGTAGGTCTCTGGGGATTGCATCCCCATTGCCTCCTGGGGAGGGTGTGTGGTCCAGCAGATAGCACACAGGAGACCTGATTTCAGTTCCTGGCTCTGCCATTGACTGATCATGTGGCTTTGGAGAAGCTGCTTCACCTTACTGTGCCTCAGGGACCCCATCCGGAAAATGGGGGAAAGAAAGCCATTTATACAAAGCACCTTGAACGCTCAGGAGCAAAGTACTTTAAAGATGCTGAGCACAACCAGGCATCTCTGTGGATCTCATTGTCACTTTTCTTTCCGCTGGAGCAACTCAGCCTACCAGGTGGAAGTGGCTGAGTCTCTGCCAGTGAGTCTCTGCCAGTGTCTATAATAAAGAGACGTGAGGGGCAAATTGGCAGCAGTGGTTCATCTAAAAGCGTCACCTCTGGACTATTCCAGTCATGAGACAGTTGCCGAGTGCTCTGACAGAGGAAGGGGAGGTGGGAAGTCTGTGTTCTCTCTTCAGCTTTGGAACTGACTTGCTGGGATCTTGGGCATATTGTTTCACTTCTTGTGTCTGTTTGCCTAAAATTAGGATAATATTGACCTTCCCTAGCAGGGGTATTGCGAGACTGAGTTGTCTGTAAAATACATGGAGATCCTCACTGAAGGAGCTAGAAATTAATTAACGGTTTTGTTTAATTATGTAATTACCAGGTGATGGGGAAGATTTGCTGTGTGAGTTTGGATGTTGCTTTTCCTAACCAAATCTAAGTCAGGTAACTTGTGAGTGGTTTCTGAGCCCAGCTCCAAGTCACTCCCAGCTCTAGGCTATTGTCTGTTAACCTCCTTTTAGGGAAAATGGAAGGATTGAACTTGAGACTGTTAGCAGGTGGCAGGCGGCCTCTGTAGTTTGTCTGGTTCTGTGCTGCGGCAAAACTGATCATTGCCAATAAAGTGTGAGATCCAAAATGAAGGTGAGACTGGGTCACTTTGTACTTGGGTGGGGTGGAGAGTGGAGGCAGCAACCTGGCAGCGGATGGTTGCTTTTGTGGGCAAGGAGTGGGTGCAGCCAGTGCACAAGAGGTGAAGAAGGGCTGGTGCTTGGCAAATGGTGGGGTGTGGACGTAAGGGGGCAGGGGCCAGCTCCAAGAAGGGAGCCAGGAGCAGGCCTGTGGGTAGGGAACACGGCATGGCAAGCGTCGTGTGCCAGGCCAAGCAACCCCCTCCCTTCACAAGGTCATGGTAGCTTCCGTTGGGCTGCTGGGGCCTGGGTGGGGGCAGGTCATTAGCGGACAAGGGGGTGTCTCTAGGTGCAGCTCGGGGGGGGGGGGAGGCGCTTTCGTTATCCCTCGCGCGTGTGTCTTGGGGACGGACCTGTATCAGCCCCAGCCAAGTGCAGAGCAGCCCTGTCCCTCCCCCGCCCCGTGCTGCAAGGGGGCTCTCGGCGCTGCACCCCGCCGGCCGCGGGGGCACAGCCCAGCGCAGCCTTCGCGCTGCTCCAGCAGCAGCCAGAGGGGAGGGGGAGCCCACCCGGCACGGGTCATGCCCTCGAATCCCGGGGCAGGGACGGGGTTGGGCTCTCCTCGGCCACCGTATCTCGAGCCGCGCTCTGGCCACGCCCCGCGAAGGCGGACTCCGCCTCCACCCGTTACAGTTTGCGCCTCGCGCTCCCCACGCGTGAGACGCAAGAGCCACGTCAAATCTTCCGCTTCGCCGCTCCCTTAGCAACCGGCACTTCCGGCCCGCTTCGCCAATCACCGCCTCCGGCCCGGAACGCGGGGGCCAATCAGCGGCGAGGGGGCGTGTCCGGTGGGGAGATGGCGCAGAGGCTCCATTCCCGCGGCCGGGCGCGCTCCGGGGAGCGGAGTCGGCCCCGCGGCTCGAAGCGGGCCCGGCGCGAGGCCCCCTCGGGGGCCGGCTGCCTGCGCGCGTGGGCGGAGGAGAACGACGGGCTGGCCGGGGGCTGGCGGGTAGGCGCGGGGCCGGGGCGCGGGGTACCGGGCCGAGGTGCCGCGGGCGGGGCGCGGGGCCGGGCCGGGCCGCGGGAGACTCTGACCGCGGCTTCCCTTCTTGCAGGCCAGCCGCTCCTCGGGCCCCGGCCGCGCGGCGCAGCAGGCGGCGCGGCGCTGCCGACTCGCCTTCGACGCGCTGCTCCGGAAGATCCAAGGTAGGACCGGGCCCGGCCCGGCCCCCGCGCTCCGCCTCCTGCCCCCGGGCTCCGCGCGCGCGGCCGCCGAGGGGCGTCCCTGCCCCACAGCCGGGCCTAGGCGGGCCGGCAGCGACCCGAGCTCTGTCCCGTCCTGAGAGACGCAACGGCGGGTGACACCTGTCCCAGAGTCCGGTCCCTGCGCCTGGCTCTCCGGGCAGAGCAGGGGAGTGGGAGCCAGGCCTAGGGCAGGTACTAGGCAGCCTCGCCTTCCTGGCCGGGGGAGCTGGAGAAGGGCTGGTCCCCCGCCCGGGAATGCCAGACAGAGGCTTGGGGGAGCCCAGCAGCTGATCAGATTTCCCACAGTGTGTGTGTGTGTGTGTGTGTGTTAGGGAAGAAGAAAGTGGTCCTGGGAGACAGCAGAGCAGAGCACTCTTGGGGCTAAGCCCTACTGCTGTCCCAGGGTCACAGTCCCCCTACAGTACCACTAGAAAGGGGGTGTGGAAACTGCGACCCACACCAGGGAGGCCAAGCGGCCATTGGTGCTCTGCTAGAATGGCTGAAAAGACCAAAACCCCGGACTACCTAATGAGCTGGCAGAAAGTGGAGGTATAGGCTGACAGCCTGACACTTCCAGATGCTGGAGGTAACCTGCACTCTTATACCTCCCTGATGCTGTTCCCTTGTGTGTGATTGTAGGGCTGAGGCAGCGTATTGAGAACCAGAGCAGGAAGTATCAGTTGCTGGTGCAGGGCAGCCTGATGAAATCTTCGATAGGGATTGCTGTTTGATGCACCCTTCGCACATCCAGCTCGCCTCTTGTTGCCTTGATCTCTAACTGCAGGGCTGCCGGCGGCTCTCCCCAGCCTGTCTCTGGAGCTTACTGTCCTCTACAACTCCCTGCTTTTTGCTGTTAGTGAGTCTGATGGCCTCGTAGAGGGAGAAGGAGAAAGAATCAACCATGGGCTCATTAGGGGTAAGAAAAATGTCCCAAGTGTCTGAGAGGAAGGTCCCTGGGCTGGCTGGAGCCAGGCCAGGGAGGGGTGATTGCTCTGTGCTCTCATATGAATGGTATTGGCAGCTGTCTGAGGCTAGGAATGAGTGAAGGCGGCAGCTGCAGTGGTCTGCGTATGCAGGAGTCTGGAGACTTGGGTCTTCAAAGGGGAACAGAAAAGTTTAAAAAAGCCCGAAGCGCCGGAGCGAGCAGCACAGAGAAAACAGAAGTGTTACTAATTTAGCAGCCGGGGTATGGGATTGGGGGAACCTCAGAGAAATGGGCTGAAATTCAGGGAGGGAGACTCTGATAGCATTCAAGTGTGTTACCTCTTTACAGATTTTTTTAGCTTTGCCGACTCCTGCTAATGTGGCAGCTTTGACTCTGGGGCTGGGATACAACCGAACGTTGATAATGTGAACACCCTTCATTCCTCAGTGCCTGCGTGGGAGAGCCCTTGTTCCTCTCTCTCCTTTTGGGGTTCTCTTCCTCTGGACCGTAGCAGGTAGAGAGCTCTTCCGAGCCTCTCCTAGAGCTAATGGACTTGCACTGCTCCAGGCCATGTCTAGTCCCTTCCCCTTTTGCTGAGGCTCTGTCAGGCTGCTGGAATGGGACCAGTTGCTGAGCAGACTGACCCGTGGTCCTGTGGCTGTTTTCTTTTTCTAGTACTGGAGGCTTGTGGGGTGTCTGGGCAGGATCTCAGCACAGAGGAGCTCTGGCAGAAAGTGCTGCAGGATGTGACCACGGAAGAGCTCTGTGCGCCTCTGCATCGACTAGGTGCTCTGCAAGGGGCAGTGTGGCTGGCAGCCAACTGCCTGGGGAGCGTCACTGGTCTCTTCCGGCTCCTGAGTGACACCAAGGTAATGCCACATGGCTTCTCTCCAGGTACTTGTACTGCACTGCTGTCCAGAGGATCAGTGCTGGGGCAGGGGCCTAGCCGCTGGCTGGCTGGTGTCTGGAGAATTTGCTGTACCAGACTATGCCATGGGTCCCCCTCATCTCCTATCCTGAATCATGTAGTGGCCAGTACCTGATGCTTAGAGGAAAGCTTAAATCCCAGCCTCCTTCCCTCCCCCCGTAGTGCTCAGATGCTCTAAGTGATGCTGTCCGGACTGAGGGGAGGGACTCCATTCTGCCACTTGCAGGTATCACGTTGCACCCAGGAGCAGGAATCTGGTTGCCCACGTCATTCCTGCTTGCTGACCAGGTATGAATTCCACCATGTCTGAGACAGTCAGAGCTGCACGTTGAGATCCCAACCCGTGCACAACTAGTTCATGGGATGGGGTCTGTTTTCGAGCCAAGAGGATCTGAGTTTGATTTCCTGCTGTTTCAGTGAGTTCTGAGCGGCTATAGCATAGGCTAGAGCAATATCCGTGCAGGCCTAACTAAATGCCCGCAGGCCTGCGAGAGGGGGGGCCGAGTAGGTATAGGTGTCAACAAAAGACCTGAGTCCGTCAGTGCTCTCCCCATTCATCATGAATAATTCTCTCACTGGTATTAGAACTTTCTCCTAATGGCTCGAAGTGCACTGAGTGGCTCTCAAATAGCTCCCTCCTGCTGTGGGCTCTTAATGTCCAATGCAGGGAGATCCCTGGCAGGATCTCCAAGCAAACTGGGAGGGAAGTTCGTAAGTAGACCTGCAGCTTCTGTAGCAAGTGAGCTGCTGACTGTGATTCAGAGGTAGCTGTCTCCAGCTGATTGGAAAGGTGGTGAGGGCTTTTCTTCCAGTAGAGAGGCTGTGTCAGTAGGGGTGAGCTGGGGAGTGTGGGTATCTCACACACACAGGGCTCATGGAAAAAAGGATCTCTCCTCTGGGATTCTTGTGTGTTCTGAATAGATTGTGCACGCATGCTGACGTGCTAGGGGGACGCATGCTGAACTCCTCTGGAACAAGGAGGCAGGATACCAGACTAATGGACCCATTGCTCTGATTCAGTGCAGCTGAAGGTGGGAAGAAGCTGGCTGCTTCCAGAGTGAGTGTGAGAGTCGCTGCAGGAAAGAGGATATAGGGAGGCTGCCGTGGGGCATGGTCCAGGCACGTGGAGCTCACAGATAGTCTAAAGGCTCAAGAGGCACAAGACAGGCCCCCAGACCTGCTCTTTCTCTGGTCCCTGGGGTTGGTGCCTCCAGAGTTGAGTAACCCACTGACCTTCTCTCCCCGTGTCTTTCGCAGGGCCCGCTGCCCACTGCCCACGGAGGGGAGAACGAGCTCCTTGCACTGCTCAAGGCCTGGAGTGTGCCCGCTGAGGGGGACGCGTCGCCCCTCGTGGTGCAGAGCACCAAGGACTTGAAAGAGATACTGTGGACCTCAGCTGCCTTCCTGCAAGGTATGGCTAGAGGGGCCTTCTCCAGCCCCAATGGTGTTTCTCCCCTTTCAGTGCCAGCCGCCCTCCTGCCACCCGAGTCTGCCAGCAGTGTGCTCTCACCAGCTGGAGTTACCTGGATAACTGTATAAAACATGGCATGGAATGTGCCTGTTAAAGGGACGCGTCGCCCCTCATGGTGCAGAGTATAAAACATGCCAGAGTCCGTTCCCTGGGGAGTTCCCAGTGGGAGGCCCAAGAGATCCAGCACTGCCCAGGGTTAGCGCTCTAGCTGGGAAATTCCCAGGTGGCTGTGCTGTCAGGAAGAGAGGGAGAGGGTGGGACACATATTAATTGGGAGGCAGTTTCAGCCATTTAGTGTGTTCCCTCTTGGCAGATGTGTTTAGCAGGAGTCGGCAAAGCTAATGTGGCAGCTTTGACTCTGGGGCTGGGATACAACCGAACGTTGACAATGTGAGCACCCTTCATTCCTCAGTGCCTGCGTGGGAGTTTCAGGCTGGTGGGGTAGTGCCCAGGCAGGAGGGATGCCTAGCGTGTGAGGGATTGGATGCGTAAATAGATCACAATAAATGACTGTCCCCAGCCGTGTTCCCAGCCAGCGGCCCAGCCGCAGGTGGAGCCTTTGAGTAAGTAACTGAGAAAGGGTCAGGTCTGAATGATCCCACTGAGATGCTGGTTTCAGCCCTCGCCCTGAGCCCCAGCTGGCCTGTTCCCCAGCAGCATCTTGGCTAAGGCTCTGCAAGGGGATATGAATCCTCCTGGGACTGATACACACCTGCCCAGCCTGTCTGGCTCTTGGCAATCCTTGTTGCAATGGCAGTGGTGTTCCCATAGCAAGTGCATGGTGCTGCACAATGTGCTGCGGGGGTCAGGGGAGATCACAGTCCTATGGCAATGGGAGGGTATGGCACAGATGGGTATAACGTGAGGTGAGACGTGCACTGAGTGGGGAGGGTCATTGAAGCGGGAGTGCTGCGTGGGGCCAGCTGGGAGGGGCTGCAGGGAGTGCTGGTCCCGGTGCCGTTCCAGGCCTGTGGGATAGTGTGAAAGGCAGAGCCTCCAGAGGCAAAGGAGGTGGAGCTGAGTGAATGTTTTGTGTGTGTGTGTGTTGCAGGTTTGCAGGACCTGGAGGCTGGGAATCTCCCTACAGCCCTCTCCCTGCTCCAGGCAGCTGCTTCCGGGTTCTGCTCCAAGAGGGTCCTAGCCCAGATCTACACCTGCATCGGCTGCTGCACTCAGCAAATGGTAACAGGCTGGGATCTGTCTCCCTCTAGCCGGGGGGGCAGGGAGTGTACAAGGGCCATTGTGTCCACTGCCCCAAGGAGAGCCTGTGTGTGGGTTGGCAGATGTGTGGGCGGAGACTAGGTGAACAGCCATTCTGTATACGCGTGCTGCACTGGACAGGAGGGTCCGGGGCTCTTGGGCCCCCAGCCTCCTTGGGCAGCTGCTGCCTCAGTTTCCCACTCCAATACTGGATGCACCAGTCATTGTCTGCTGCCTCCTGAAGACCCCCCGCCTCATGGCGTGAGTGTGAGCATCATGGCAGGGTATAGCAAGCCCAGCTCGATGGGAGGTGAGCTCTGGTGCCCCACAAGAGCCCAGCACAGAGGGTGTTGTCCCAGTGGAAGAGAGCGGGTGCAGTACCGGTAGGGAAGAGGGGTCTGGGAGGGTTGAGGAGCTGTGAGTGACCTGGTCGTTGGGCTGGAGTTACTGGAGAGCTGTGGGCGAGAGATGCTGGTATATGTTGATCTAACTTCATAGGGGGCTGTTGGAAAAACAAGCAAGGAAGCAACTTGATAAGCAACCTCCACAGTTCCAAACAAACAATAGGGGAGACGATTAGAGGACATTGGCCTACTTCCAGGACCCAGGGACACAGCGGTTCTGGCAGTGCTGGGCACAGAGAGATCAAAGGAACACAAAACAGATAAAAGGAGGGGAGGTGTCAGTTGTCAGGCCTGAGACCCAAGAAGGATGCTCAGAGGTGCGGTTACCCTGGTTACATGACGGGTAGGAGCCCATGTGCAAACTGCCCCTTGGGAATTGTGCTGAACCTGCCTCCTCCGCCGCTCCAGTGTTGTTTGTATGGTCGATCTGCTTGGAGGCACTGACCCAGACACCGGAGGTGGGGGAGGGGAGGGGAGCAGTTTGCCTTGGTCCCCAGGAGAGAGACTGGCAGATCCAGCAGGACTTTTCCAGCTCTCAAATCCGAGTGCATTCCCTGGGCTCTGATCCCACTGCCCGAGAGGGAAATCAAGTTGTGGGTCCTGCACTGATGTGGCGGGAAGTGTGACCTGGGGCTTGCTGGGCTGAGGAGCTGGTTTCCTTCTGATTCTCAGAGTGACTGATGGGAGACGGACTAACAAGCAGAACGGCTTGAAGTGGCCAAGTCTTGGGTGCTTGCATGGCCCTCATCACAGCAAAATCGGGTCCCTGCCCCATGGGGGTCTCACTGCTCTGGTTCTTCCTGCCCTGGGGGTGCTGCACGGGCAGGCTGCAGAGGACGGAGAGCGGCACAATGGGGCACGGGGGGAGGCACACGCCCGTAGGGCCCATAGGAGCCTGAAAAGGGCTGAGCACCAGTGATGTCTGTGGGTGCTGAGCCCAGGGGCAGCCGTGGGGCTGGAGGTGAGGGCAGAGTGGAGATGGGCTGCGACTTTGCAGAGGTCGGTGCTTACTGCCCCCAATCCATCCCAGAGAGCCATGGCTGTTCTTGGTGGGTGCAAGAACTGGGTCCTCTCCCTGCCCTGCGGCCTGGCTGACGCCACTGGGACACATCCCGATCTGTAGCATGGCAAAGGGATGGCATGGGGGCGGGAGGGGGAAGGAGGTGTTGCCTGACCAGGAATGTGTCCTAGACACTAGACAGCAGGCCTGGCCAAGACACTAGAGCCCCAGCTGGTTGGGCCTGGGTTTCCAGCCCCAGGAGGGGACTGTCGCTTGGCAGTGGGAAGGAGGCAGGTTAGCCAGCGTTGCCTGACCAGAGACCCTCCCCCACCTCTTGGCTGCTGCTCCGGGCCTCTCAGATTCCGCTCCCCCTAGTCTTGGGGGCAAGGTGACCTCTGGCAGCGATCAGGTTCCCTGCCATGTCCTTGTCCCGGTGATATTCTAGCCATGCCAGCAGGGACTGACTATGCTGTGTGGGATTCTCGCCCGCCCCCAGGGAAAGCCTCAGACGGCCCTTCAGCACTTGAAGCGGGCACTGCAGGTGGATTTCCAGTGCCTCTCTGCCCTGTCCCAGGCGGCGCTGGTCTACCGCCAGCTGGGGGAGACGGATGCGGAGCTGGAGGCCCTGGCTCTGCTGTACAAGGTTCGTCTGTTCCCAGGTGGCTACATCGATGTCTCTGGTCCAGCTGTGCCTGTGCAGAGCCCCCGCAGACCCCATCTCCAACAGGACCTGTACCCCTGCGGCGGGGCGGGGTCAGGCTGGCCACTCAGAGCCCAGTGGTGGCTGCTGCAGGCTGGGCCTTTAGCACCCCAGTTAGAAAGGGAAGAGCCCACTGGTCAGTGCTGGGTAATCAAGGGTTGGGCTGTTTGACCAGCCGCAGGAGCAAGGTCCATCTCCCCAAGTGTATGAACTAGGCAGCTGGTTGACAGGAGCTGACTGTTCCGTGCCCAGTGAACTCTCCTTTCAGTGGCAGACAGGTAACACGAGGGTCTCACTGGGCACTTAGTTAATTTCCCAGCTCCTGGTTTGTAATGAAGTGCAGCTGTGGGGCTGAAAACAGATTTCCCTAGCTCCTGACAACCCGGGACAGGGCTGACCAGGCCCACGACTCTTCCGATGGGGGGGACTGTCCCAGGCTGACCTGGGAGCACTGATCTTTCATTCTCTCTGCTCTGCGTGGCTATTAGAGGAGTGTGCCTGTGTCCTCTCCACACAGTGGCGCTTGTCTCTGTTCTCCTCCCCAGAGATGGCCGCATTTCAGCAGGTGGGAGGTTGAGAGAGGCCCTCTAGGAGCACTGAGCGATGTAGACTGGCCGGACCGGATGTCTGTGGGTGGACTGGCTGTAGCTCCCTGGGAAGGCCAGCAGGGATCTACCACGTGGTCTGTTTCTCCTCCGTGCAGGCTCTGGAGACCCCCGCTCAGGAGGCTGTCTCCATCGATCCCTGCTTCCTAATCCGAACGGAGCTCCTTGTTCACACCCCGGCCCTGGCATCCCTGTTCAGCCGCAGCCACCCGTCGGAAGTGAAGTACCGGCTGGCGCAGCGATGCCTCCAGGCTGGCAGGTAAAGCACTCCCCACCCCCAGCTCACCTGGGAGCCGCCCTTCTCTGGGCGCCCAGGTAAACCCCCTTTTTACATCCCCCATGCATCTGGGTGGTGGAGCAGCAGTTACCCCCCCTGCAGAGGGGACCAGTACCACTGGCTAGAGTCCAGCCGAGGCTGCCTGCACAGCCCTGCTCATGCTCGTCAGTCCTGGGCCTGCTGACTGCTGCTTTCCTTGGGGTCTTCCCTGTCCCCCAAGGGCCAGGCTGCTCCATGGCTGCCTGAGGTTCCTCCTCGCATCTCTCTGTCACAGGGTGGGTGAGGCAGTGGAGCATTACCTGGATCTTCTGGCTCTGCTGCAGGAGGGGCCTCAGCACCAGGTAGGCTTCTTGGGAAGGAATCCACGTGGTGTGTTGTGGTGATGGTTCCCTTCCTAGGACTCCCTGGGATTCGGCAGGGTCCCTCCCTACGTCCCTCCAACTAGCGTCTCCTCTACCCGCCCTGGAGTCTGCCAGGACAGAGCCCCACCTTTCCCTGGAGGGCACCCCTAGCCGCAGCGCACGAGGGGGCAGAGTAAAGGCTGACGGCCTGGTCTGGGGTTCGAGAGGCGGTGTGGAATGGCTTTGGTGGGCGGGGGAGCTCACCCACACAGTACGTGGGGCCCCACGTTCTGTAACTGGACTCTAATTTGGGTGTGGTTGTGCGACACCCAGAGGCTGAATGCCCGCCCAGCACCTCTTCTGCTCAGGCCGAGGCACGCAGCGTGAGAGCTCTGGAAAGGGCCGGCCTCGGGCTGTGTGGATGGGGGAACTGCCCCTTCTGTGCTGTGGCCCCACGTCTCTGCTGGCTTCAGAAGCCCCTGCCCGGGGCCCACTGGAGCCTGCGGAGCGGCCTCTGCTGAGCCCTGCGGGTGCTGGGTGCTTAGGGTGACACTGTTGCTCTCGCTGCCCAGGTGCCGCTGCATGGCAGGTCAGCTCTGCCCAGAGTCCCAGAGGTGTTCCTGGAAGCGGCGTCTGCCCTGGAGCAGCTCGGGAGGTCCCAGGACGCCATCGCTGTGTGCGAGGAGATCATCAGTCGAACGGATGACCTGATCCCAGAGACGCTGCGGATCGAATTGGACTCTGGCGCTGGAGGGGAGGCGCCGGGGAGGGCTGGCTCCCCTTCGCCTGGCGTCCCGCCCCAGCAGAGAGAGAGCCTGCGCTGCATCGTGTGGAGAGCGGCTGCCTATCTGCACCAGGGCTGGGCTTGGACCCGGCTTGGGGAGAGCAAGGAAGCCATAACGCGCTTTACCAGGTGACTCCATCTGCCGGCAGTGGGTGCCTGGATGGCCACCAAGGGTTGAGCTGGGAGCCTGATAGGGCAGTTGGGAGGCATGAAACAGAGTAGCATGAGAGGCCTGCTGCCTCCCCCCCCATGGAGGGGAGACGTGGGGCCATCTGCAGACCAGGTAGGTGTGGCATCGTGGGGGAGGCGCAGGGCCCCCTGTGCAGTGGCTCCTGGGCAGCACCGAGCTCAGCGGTGTAGGCTGTGGCGCATTCACGCTGGGCTGGGCTGGGCTGGCACATGGCTTTGTGACCTCCCGTACCGGGAAATGGCACTGAATGTCTTTGACCTTTCCCCTGCAGGTGCCTTAATGTCCTCCTGAGAGTCCAGTTCGTGAGCGCAGGTACGGTACAGCCCAGCCCGCCCGCTGCGGTTCATGCGTGGGAGGGGCTAGCCTGGGGGCTGGCTGGTGCCTGTCCAGGGCTTTGAACGTGGAAAGCACCAGGGTACCGCTCAGTAGCAATAGGGGGTTGACCAAGGCTCCACGCCAGCAGGAAAGTACCCGTCTCCTTGCCTCGGGCCCGGATCCACTCCGGAGCATGGGCAGAGACGGGCTCATGCGGTGTGGGGAGCTCAGCTCTGCTCTTTGCCTGCATTCTCACACCACTCGCTAATGACAGTTCAACAGCTGTGATTGAGGAGACCTGGGGAGAGTCCAGTTCCAGGGAAGGGATTTGGGCTGGGTCTTTAAGTGGCTTTTCCTGGAGAATTGGCAGGGTTATGGGATAATTGTGGCTTGGTCCTTTATCCATCTCCATCCTTGTAGGATCTGTGCAGGGAAGGGATCTTCAGTCAGCTGATTGAAATCCTAAATGATGGTCATTCCAAAGGCTAAGGAGCAGCTTTTGTTGTTGATTCAACTCTCCTCCCTCTTCAGCGAACGTCGGGGGGAAGGCCCAGCCCACCTCTCCGGGGTTTTCAAGGAGATCAACAGGGAAAGCCAGGCTTGTCATTCCCGACAGAGCCTAGGTGCAGACCAGCAGGTCGCTTCTTCCTGGCAGAGTCTTTACACACCACGAGGAATCACAACAGCCCAACCCATGTTTTTCTCTCTGCTGGCCACAGCTGATCCTGCACAGGAAGCTGCTTTGGACTTGGCCCTGTGGCGTCTCCTGGCCCCCTTCCCTTCAGGGTAGTCTCCTGTACAGTTCTGTAGACAGGCCTCCCTGTGACTCCAGCCTCTTGCCTGTTAAGATCCACACTGGAAGCCTTTTTGCTGCGCAGTGTGCAGCTGGGAGCCAGTGCTGCCCTCCCAGCAGAGCTTTCAAAGGGGTTGGGGGAGTTGGAAATAGTCCCAGGCCAGCGCTGCCAGCCTGTGGATGTGGCGAGCGGTGCCCAGCAGACACCACAGCCATGTGTGGGGTGTTCTTTCCATGCCAGCCAGCATTCAGAGCGGCGAGGAGATGGCAGAGGCCCTGCCCGAGGCAAAGGTGCTCCAGAAGATCAGGTTGCTGGCGCTCCTGGGACGAGGCTCCCAGTTCCAGGAGCTGGGTCGGGACAAGGAAGCTTTGATGAATTTCCAGCACAGTTTGCAAGTTTGCCCAGGTACCAGAGGCTTGTATTGCCGGGGGCGGGCGGGGCTGGGGCTTCCCTAGATTGAGCCCCGGTTGATTCCCTTCTGTGGGGAAGACCCACGTTCCGGAGGGACCCTTAGCCCCGAGGTGCTGGCATGCTGCAGTACTGACCAGCGGCACTCCCAGCAGTCAGGGCTAGAGGAACGCTTCGATCCCATTCAAGACAGGCCTTTCCAACACCAGTCCGTGGGGTAACCTTTCTCCCTGCCCGAACCAGCTTTGAGAGCGCTTGTCCTTTTCTCCTAGCTCCAAGCCAGCGGCTGGGCCCAGCTCCAAGTCTTCCCCGGGAGGACCCCACGTGCCCTGCCCTTTTGAGCATCCTGGAGGCAGAGCACCTGTCCCTGGGAGCAGGCACTGTAATGGGAGGTTCTGTGGGGAATTGCAGCGGGGGGTGGCCTGCTCTGAATTCCTGGTGCTCTGGGGCCAGGAAGCTAAGCCGCTCTGTACTAGCCAATAAGCCATGGAGCCTGCTAGGTCATTGTGACGCTCTCCCACTGGAACTTGGAACTGGTTTGACAATCTCCTGGGTTCTCTCCCAGCTGCAGTACCATTCAGCAAGGCCGCCTCTAGCCCAGTCAGACCAGGACTGGCTGGATACACCAGGGTACCTTTGGGCACCATGGCAAACTCTGTCCTGGTGAAAGGTGCTGGCCTGGGGAATTCTGGGCCAGTGACCCAGCTGGGAAAGGTTTCCTGCCCCATAGCTGTGCCCCTCCTGGCTCTCAGCCTCCTGGATGGCTCAGAAACCCCCATTGGACTCCCCCTAATCTGTGCAGTCCCTGGTGTTGGCTGAGGTCCTTCTGTGTCTTGCAGGTGACCCTGCTGCTACCTCTCACCTGCTGCAAGTTCTGTGGAAGCTGAACCGAAGGCAGGAAGCTGCTGCTCTCTGGCAGAAGTTCCACGCGGACGCCGCCCCAGCAGATGAACAGCAGGAAGCACCAGGGAGGTGGGTAAGGCCTAGGAGCTAGCACCAAAGCAGCCAGGTTGAGGTAACCAAAGTGCCCTGCGCTGTGTGGCCCTAAGGCAGCTTGTGGAGACCAAGGGCTTGCCCCACCTCTGGTTCTGGGCCTCACTGCCTGTCTGGGCCACACCGGCACACGAGTCCTCCAGCCCTTGCAGGGCGCAGAGCTGATCCCACTGCACAGCGTCATTTCCCCACGAGGACCCTTGCGGACAAAGGGATGCTGCAGCCCGTCTACCTGCTGTGTTCAGCTCTGACTTCTAGCAGTGCCAACCCAGGTGGCTCCAGACCTTCCATCCCAGGATGAACCACTGGCCTTGATGGTTACTGCCCAGAGGAGCAGCTTGTTAGCTTGGGACTGACACCTGGGAACCAGGGAGCTTGAGGCCAGGTCAGGGTGGATTTCCTGCAGCAGAGCATGGGGTGAGCCCCAAACCTCACTAATCCCCATGAGGCCCACCTCCACTCTGGGCTAGCATGGGACTTGCTGCTTTCATGTCTTTTTGCCCTGGGTTTGAAGTCAGCAGGTGAATTTCAGGAGGGTGTGTCTATGGGTGGAGAAGAGGCAGCTGGCATGGAGCCCATAGGTGGGAAAGAGGGTCAATCCCCAGGTGGGAGGGGCCAGCAGGGGTGGGATCCCTTGTGGACAGGCAGTGGGACCTAAGAGCTAAAGCTGTAGAGCCATTCCTGCTGAGGACCCTTGAGCCCAGCTTGGTTTCAAGCCGGATCCCAGTGATTTCAGATCAAGTTCTGCTCCCACCATTCCAAAAGGGGCTTGGTAAATGATCAAAGAGTTAGAAATCCTGCCTGATAGTGAGATTCAGGGAGCTCCGTTCCCTTAGCTTCACAAGGGGAAGGTTAAGGGGGGACTGGTTCGGTCTGTCAGTATTTAACAGGAGAGCAAATCTATAATGCTGGGCTCGTCACTCTCACAGTCCAATGGCTGGTCGTTGGAGCTAGGCGCGATCAGACAGAAAAGCTGTCCCTTATTTCTAACAGTGAGAGGACGCACCCCCTGGAGCAATTTACCAAGGGATGTGGGGATTCCCCATCACTGACACAGATGTTTCTTTAAAAGCTCTGCTCTAGGAATTATCTGGGGGAAGCTCTCTGGCTTGTGTTCTACAGGAGGTCAGATTAGATCATAGTGGTTTCTTCTGGCCTTAGAATCGATGAATCATGCAAATAACACCAGTTTCCTTCTTCCACCCTCAGAAATCCCCACAGCCTGTATAGGCTTGTCTTCACCGGGCAAAGGGCTGCTTTCCCCAGGTGTTAATCCGACTGTCAACAGCCCAAGTTGTAATTCTAACCTGTTGCTGGTGGTGAACCCTACAATCCCCAGTATGGTTCATCTCCACCCACTAGCACAAGCTAAAATGATGGCTGCCTTCTCTGCCCCAGGATTTTAACATGTTAAAAACACCTTTATTCTAGCATGACCATGGCCTGTGTCACCAGCCCTGGCTAGGAGAGGATGGCGTATGGGATGAGGCCAGAATTACCCCTTTCCCCAGGGCTGCTGTCTAAGCAGAAGCAGCTCCGGCCCTGGGACTAAGGAGGTTGGACAAAGTGGTGTGGGATGAACCTGTCTAGAAGCCAAGCATCGCTGTCCCTGCAGGTAGCTCCCGGGAGTGTCTGCAATCCCAGCTGTCGTCACTCCCCTGCCAGCTGTCCTTTCTTACAGTACCCAGATAGGCCTTGCTGCCTCACCATCCCCTGGTCTCTTTCAGGCCCTACCCGTTGTACCTGGTGTCGTGCCTAAAGCAGGTGAACCTCCCACACGATGAGTCTCTTGCTAGGAATCTGCAGGACTATCTGAGGACCAGTGGCCAGGATCCTTAGAGCCATCCCTGTCTCCCTCCCCCCGGTCACGCACCTGCTCAAATCTCCTTCCCTGCAGAGGACAGCGGGATGGTGTTCTGCTCTGTTGGCTGTCCCAGGACTCTGACTTGCCTTGGGCAGAAGAACTCTTCCTAGCCACGGCAATGAAGCACAAGGAAGCTATTTTTTCTAATCAACAGGACGTGGGGGCAGGCCACACCCCAGCGTGTTCGTCTTACACTCTCCTAACCCTCTCCTGGACTGTGTGTTAAAGGGAAGCATTGTGTACTGCAGGGCGCTGTTGGGAGCGGCAGCAGCCTCTTGCCCCGGAGAGAGAGGGGCTGTCTGCGTGCTGGATCCGATGGGCCTTGCCTACTGTAGGAGCACAGGTGTGTTAACATGTCATCACCTAGTGTAGACGGGGCAAGCTGTCGTTCTAACCCCTCTCCCCTGCTGGCGGTTGCCCTCCTGTGGCCCGGCACTACACATGGGCCTTCCTGGCGCTGAGCTCCCCCTACTGCCTTTCTGCTTGAGCTGCAGCAGCTTCCCCCAACTCTGCTGCCCCCAGGGGCTGCAGGGGGGTGCAGTTCCCAGAGCAAAGGCAGCTTAGAAATGTCTCTGTGGAGAGGGGCAGGGCAGGGTTCTCCTCAGTGGATGTCACAACAGAGGTGGGAGCTTGTGGACCAGGGAGGCCGCGGCTGTGCTGGCTGGATTGTCAGGGCAGGAGTGGGTCTGCTCCGGTATGGCTCTGCATCGGCATGTGCTGGGCCTGGGCTGTGGGGAGAAGAGGGATCAGATCTAGCTGCCCTGGGGGACTCTAAGGGGGGTTGGGGAAGAGGATCGGCTCCATGTGTAATCACAAGGCAGATGTGCTGGGACCGGCAGGGCTCTGTGATGGGCTGAGCTCCAGTGTGGGGCAGGAGCTCTCCCTGGGGCTATACAGATTCTGTGTGGGGAGCTGCGGAGGGGATCTCTGCTCAGTGGGGTGGGAAGATACAAGGCTGGGGGAGGGTGCCCCTAGCTGCAGGATCTGAGTCTCCTGAGTCGGGGGGTCTCTGGGAGCGGGTGTGCAGCCTGTCCAGTTAGTTTGGGAGGAGGGACGTGCATAGGCCCCAAACCAGTCACAGTCAGGCACTGCAGCTTCATGATCGCCTGTGGTGTGAGGGGAGTGGGGGGAGAAGAGGGGGCAGGTGTGTGATCATGGTGTGGGGGATTGTCTGGCTGGCCAGTCTGCCCCAAGCATGGGCTAGGGAACATGATGAGAAGCAGTGGGAGTGGGCCACTGATTGAACCTTTAAGGAAGGGGGTGACACCCCAAGGGGGAGAGTGAGGATGTGGGGACTGCCCTGCGGGGGACCCTTCATAGGGCGAGGGAGTTGAGAGACCCAAGTGGAGGACCCACTTAGACTGAGGTGCCTCTGGGACATATTCCCCCTCCAAGTACGTAGAGTGAGACTGATTGCGGAGATTCACCCCAGAACACACACGTCTCTGGGGCTAGTCCCCAATATTTTCCCTGTACCTGTGTTTTTTCAGTTGTCTTTTTTTCTAATGTGTAAGTGAGTAACATCTCACATTTTTAAGGAAAAAGACACAATCTTCAGTAGTTTTAAGTGTTCTCCTGTAAATGTTTTGCTTCTCTGCCAAAGAAACTTATAGAGGGGGACGGAGAAGTAATGAATCATTTCTTCTCTTCAGATTAATGAAACCTCTAGAAGGCTAAAACTAACCCTGAATAACTGATAGAACCAGCAAGTGTCTAATCCGCAGTTCTCATGGTAGAGTTCAATCAGTTCACCCCTGAAATGGAACTGAAAGGCAGTGGGAGGAAATAGTTTTTCACCAAAGTGTAGTTAGACTGCGGAACTCTCTGCCACAGGCCACCGGCAAGGCTCAGAAGTTGGTAAGATTCAAAGAGCGATGGTGCAGAGCTGGCAGGCGCTCAGTTCCCAAGGCCTCATCCGGTGCTGTAGGTAAAGTTGGGGCTTGGCCTTAGGAGGGGGCTGGGGGGAAGGAAGGGTGTCCCTGTCTGTGTAGGGTTTTTATAGGTTCCAGGGCCAGAAGGGACCCCTGTGACCACCTGGTCTGATCTCCTGTATAACACAGGCCCCTCAGGCTGCCCTGAATTAATTAGTTACTGTTTGAACTAGAGAAGATCTTTTAGAAAAACAGCCCAGCTTGATCTGGAAATGGCCAGTGACAGAGAATCTGCTACACCCCTTGGTAAACTGCTCCAGGGGTTGATTACCATCACTGTTAATTTTACACCTTAACCCTGTCTGACTTTGTCTAAGCAGCACTTTGTGCCTGGGCCAGGCACTCCCACCTTAGCTGGCCTGTCTCTGGCCTGCTCTGCTCTCTCTAGGCCCATGCTCCCGTTCCTCCTCCGGGGCTGGGATCTGCCTGGTGCTAGGGCAGTGCTGAACAGCTCCTCCAGACCAGCAGTGAGCCAGTGTGGCCACCGGGTGCTGACTGCAGCTGATGCCACAGGGGCTGTGCTTCTCTGGGGCACAGCGGGGGGCAGGGCCAGGGCTGCAGGGCATCTGCTTCTCCACATGCCAGGCAGCAACTGAGTTTCCAGTCTTTGTCCTGCACATGCTGCCACGGGAAGGGAAACGGTGATCCAGCACCCAGTCCTCCCATGGGCCATGACCGTCCCTGTCCCCAGCCGGCTGCACGAATCAACCCTTGTGGGCTGTAGAGAGCAGCAGGTGCTGAATTTGCCCCGTGCAGGGCCTGGCAGCCAGTTCCGGACCCATGGTGGGTAGATGAAATAGCACGACACCCAGGCTGCTGTGGAGGCGACTCATTGCACTGGTTGCCTGCCGGCATTTTTCACCTCAACACCGGTGGTTTTGTTGCACGGGGTAAGGATGTAACCTGGCACTTGGCTGGTGCAATAGTAGAGAAGCATTAATCTCCTTTAGCCATTGGGAGGGGTTCACACAACAGGAGCTTTTAAAGCCCGTGTCATTGATGGTGCCAGTGCCGAGGGTGCTCTGATGTCGTTGGATGCGTGTCAGGGCTGGGAGCTGAAGGGAGATACCACTAGGATGTAGCCCCCAGAGGCTCCAGTCAGAGTCAGGACCTCCTCCTGCCAGGCACTGCACAAAGATGAGAGACAGACATGGCCCCGAAGGCAGGGGACGGGGGAGGAGAGACGGTGGGCTGTGCTGATGTCCGGTGAGGTTATGCGTGGGGCTTTGCTGGGTCTAGAGGGTAACAGCCGGAGCCGGGGAGGTTCAGAGTAGCTTTACGTGGGCCTGAGGCAGGGCCAGCGCTGCTGTGGGGTGATTTTGAGAGTCCACACCGGCTGTATGTGGTAGCATCAAGGACTGCCCAGAGCTGGCATGTGCAGCCTGGACTTTGTTGCCCTCTCCTGACCATATGGCAGAATGTCAGCCACGGCCCAGGGCACAGACTGCAGCAGGGGGTGGGTGAGCGGGGGGGCTTGTTTATATCCAGTTAGCTGGGAGCCTCCTGCCCTATGGTCTGGGTTGCAGGGGGTCCTGTGTCCTTTGGGTGAGACAGCCCTCTGGGAAAGGAGTAACAGCACCCCGATCATAATTTATTTCTGACCGTACACAGAGCTGTGCTCTGTGCCTTCCAGAATACGGGCTAGATGCTGACACGCTAAAGGGGGCGGAAGCCGCAGGGCGGGGCTGGGGAGTGGTGCCAGGGGTGCTGTCTGGCGTTGTGCCTGAAGGGATGGCCTCCCCACAGCCATTCCCCTCTCACTTAAAAGGTGAGTTTCCCATTAGCCCTGCCCCTTAGCAGGAAATATTTAAACAACAAATGCCTGGGCTATACTAATGAGGGGTTCCGAACTCAGACAACTTCCGCTGCGCTATTTTCATAGCTGAAGTCGAAGTATCTTACTTTGACTTACCTGGCCGTCCTCCTGGCAGTGAGTCGACCGTGACGGCTTCTCCGCCAACTCTGCTTACTCCTCTTGCGGAGCTGGAGTTCTGCAGTCAAGGGGAGCGCGTTTGGGGATCGATTTATTGCGTCTAGATGAGACATGATAAGTCGATTCCCCCATCCATCATATACTACCCATCAATCCGGCGAGTAGTTTAAACATACCCAAAGATATATTTAAACCCCCTCCAGCCCATGGTTCGGCTGTGATGATAAATACATCTCATTTCTCACCGGAGCAGGAGGATGTGTTCTATAGTGAGAACAGCTCATGAACTCTGAACTCAGTGCCTGATGGCCAGGGACTCTCTGCCCAGTGGTTACCTGACTACTGCAGGCACCAGTGAAAGACCCATTACTTGTTTTGCTGGGCAGAGCTCCCGTCAGGAGCTGGAGAGCTGTGAGTGCTGATCAGATGAATGCATTTCCGCTGTGGAGACAGGCTTCCTCTAGAGGGGAAGATTAAGAGCCTGCCTGCTGCCCACCTGGAGGGAGGAGTCTCCCAGAAATTGATAGGGGAGGTGCATTAACAGATCTCTCTGCACCTCGCTGATTGCGGTGCTGGGAGACAAGTGTGTCCTTTTCTGGAGGAGGTATGTTGGGTGCTCACAGCCAGGCCCAGGAGAGAAGCTGGGACTCTGTGTCCAGCTGAACCTGAGGTACTAGTTTAAAAAAAAAGGAAAAACCATGATGGTGGCGCTGACCAATGTCAGCATGAGCTTGTGGCCTGGTTCCTGCTGGGGGTGGGGAGATGCCCAGAGCCGTGCCTATGGACGCACACAGACCAGTGCAATGATGGTACTGTCCTGCCAGAATTCAAACCCTCTCCATGCTAGTCTTGGCCAGCAATGTCCCTGGACAGTGTCATTTTTCAGGGTTCAGTCACAGGTATGTCAGCAACACCCCCTCAGCTCCCTGTGCCCTGGCTCGGGGAGTTGCAGTAGAAAAGGCAGAGTGGCTGGTTTTCCCAGCAAGGGGATGGAGGGGCTGACAATCAATATGCAGTACACGTTGGCTGGCAGAGCTCCACCAGCCCGGCTGTGATCCGGCCCAACATGGACCCTAGTGCCAGTGCCATTGTTCTGGCAATACTGCACTGTTGGTTTAAGCTACAGCCGCACTCTGGTGCTCCTCGGGTCTAGTAAACCAGCATAGCCACCCTGGCAAAGCATTCCTGGTGTGGATCTAGGCTAAGAAGAAACATGGCAGAACATGCCCTTCAGTACTGACAGCTCACTAGCATTGATCCATTTCCTCTCCTCCCAAAAGGAAGGGCCCCGTAATGCCACACTGAACTGTATTGGGTGAGTGCTGGAACAGTGTTTATAGAGGGGGTGCTGAGAGCCATAAATTGTAAACCCTGTATATAATAGAAACCACTTCAAATCAGGGGGTGCCTCTGAGTCCAGCACCTAGGCAGTAGGGCATGCTGTGTACAACATCTCCACTTAAGCTCACAACACCTGTTACCCCACAATTTGATCAAGCTAATTGCAGCCATGTTGTGTGCATTCAGCCACTGTGAATTAATAAAATAGAATGCCACATCGTTAAGAGTTAATTTGGACAAGCAGGGCTTCTGCATGCAAGGTCAAATACTAGTGGCAGGCTTGCAGTTTCTGCTAATCCCAATCGGAAGCAGGGAGAAAAGAATCAACAAATTATGAGAGTGAAAGAAAATAAATGGATGGAGACCTTGAGTTTGGGTGCCCTTAATATAAAAGCTGCTTATAGCTAAGATTGTTAGGAATGTTTTCTTGATAAGTAGTTGACTGAAGTTAGGAGAAGTGATGACCCAGTAGCGGGTCACTATGAGCTATGTGTTTTGTAAAAATTAGTTATAAAAAGACTAGATAATAGAGTGGCGGGGAAGTGACTGGCCATCACTGACCTGCTAATTACTTGACACCATCTGAGATTTTAGGTAATTATTTGGGATGTTCTAAACCTATTGCTTATGTCTGTGTGTACTTAAAACTAATAAATAGTAGTTTTAGATAAGAGCATGCTTACTTGTATTAATCTTTCATCAGCCAAAAGCACTGTGTTCCTATTGATTTATTCCTGATACCGTGTGGAGTGAAACAGTTACGTTACCACTGCTTTGGGTTCTGAAAACCTTGGGTAATGCACCCATTGCAGGCAGTGCATTAAAGTGAGCACATCTCTGGTGTCTGTCTCTGATGAGGAAGTGCTGTGGGCACTCCATGTCTGGTACAAGAGCCTAACCTGCCAGTAGCAGCCCTGTAACCCATCATGTATGAGGTGTACATGACATGGGGTCCGAAGTAAATTAGCGCCAGACGAGAACAGAAAGAGAAAGAACTAAGCAACAAAGATTGCAGGATCTCATCAACATACCACACTTCAGTGTCCCAGAGAACTTCCCCTTTGATAGGCCTTCAGAATGGACAGTCTGGAAGCAGTATTTTGCAAGATTTTTGCATTGCTACAAAACTCCCTAAAGAAACTGGAGATATTCAGGTATCTTCTTTAACATGCTATGGGGATGCAGGCAGAGCATATCTTTATCTTTACTGCAGACAGTCACAACGATGACTATGAAAGAGTTTTGTCTATGTTTGATGCATGCTTAATACCTCAGAGAAATGTGGTTTATGAAAGAACATGTTTTCATCAGGGAATTCAAGAACCAAGCAAAAATGTTGAATGTTTTAGGAGAGCTCTGCATCAATTGGCTGAAAACTATGATTTCTGGGACTGCAAAATGTGAAAATATCAGAGAGAGGCTGGTTATTGGGTTAACAAACAAGAACCTCTCATAGCATCTGTGATTAAAGACACAGTTAAATCTACCCACAGCTATATAGATAGCAAAGCTGTCTGAACTAGTCAAACAGCAGAACAAAAGGAAGGAGGCAGCATGAAAAAACTTGTAAACAAATGGACCCAGCGTGAGGCCTAGGAGTCATTTCCATAAAATCCAGGAGGCTATGAAGACATTCCAAGCAAACTACAAAGCCTTTCAGAATAAATATACAAGATATGGAAATGTATATAACCCAGTTGATGTATGTTTAGCCAGAGGCATCTGGAGTTAATAAATGCTCAAGCTATGGACATTTTGCAGCTGTTTGCTGCACCAAGGCAGGCAGGGAGGTGACTAATATTACAGAAACTCAAGAGCCATTGCTTCTGGGATGTGACAAAGAGTCCTGTAGCACCTTAAAGACTAACTAAAATATTAGAGCATAAGCTTTCGTGGGCTAATACCCACTTTGTCAGGTGCATGCAGGCATGTTTCTGGGATCTATCACACAGGATGGCACAGACCCGGCCTGAAGAGTGAAGTTAAATATTCAAGGTGAGACTATTGACTTTACAAATGAGGCAGGAGAAGATTCAACTATCATCTCTGAAGGGACTTGCAATCACTGTCAACCCCTCCCAGGGCTGAACTCACCTGACCCAGCTCTGCCTATCCCTGAAGGTATTCTGAACTGCATAAGAACAGCCATACTGGGTCAGACCAAAAGTCCATCTAGCCCAGTCTCTTGTCTTTTGACAGTGGCCACTGCCAGGTGCCCCAGAGAGAATGAACAGAATGGGAATCAAGTGATCCATCCCCTGTTGCCCATTCCCACCTTCTGGCAATCAGAGGCTAGAGATACCATCCCTACCATCCTGGCTAATAGCCTTCGATGGACCTATCCTCCATGAACATATCTAGTTCTTTTTTTTTAACCCTGTTATAGTCTGGGCCTTCACAACATCCTCTGGCAAGGAGTTCCACAGGTTGACTGTGCATTTTGTGAAGAAGTACTTCCTTTGGTTTGTTTTAAACCTGCTGCCTATTCATTTCATTGGGTGATCCCTAGTTTGTGTGTTATGAGAAGGAGTAAATAACACTTCCTTATCTACTTTCTCCACACCAGTCATGATTTTATAGACTTTTTTCATATCCCCCCTTAGTCATCTCTTTTCCAAGCTGAAAAGTCCCAGTATTATTAATCACTCCTCAAATGAAAGCCATTCCATACCTCTAATCATTTTTGTGGCCCTTTTCTGAACCTTTTCTTATTCCAATATACCTTTTTTGAGATGGAGCAATCACATCTGCATGCAGTGTTTAGATGTGGGCCAACCATGATTCATACAGAGGCAATATGATATTTTCCATCTTATTTATCTCTTTCTCTGAAGCCTTTTTTAAAAATTGGCGTCCCATTAGCTATCCTCCAGTCGTTTTGTACAGGAGCTGATTTAAATGATAGGTTATAGATGACAGTTAGTAGTTCTGCAATTTCCCATTTGAGTTCCTTCAGAACTCTTGGGTGATACCGTCTGGTCCTGGTGACTTATCACTGTTTAGTTTATCAATTTGTTTCAAAACCTCCTCTAATGATACCTCAGTCTGGGACAGTTCCTCAAATTTGTCACCTAAAAAGAATGGCTCAGGTTTGGGAATCTCCCTCTCATCCTCAGGCATGGAGACCAATGCAGAGAATTCATTTAGTTTCTCCACAATGGCCTTATCATTCTTGAGTACTCCTTTAGCACCTTGATTGTCCAGTGGCCCCCCTGGTTGTTTAGCAGGCTTTCTGCTTCTGATGTACTTACGAAAAGTTTTGTGATTACTTTTTGAATCTTTGGCTAGCTGTTCTTCACATTTTTTGGCCTTCCTAATGATATTTTTACACTTCATTTGCCAGAGTTTTTGCTCCTTTCTATTTTCCTCACTAGGATTTAACTTCTACTTTTTAAAGGATGTCTTTTTACCTCTCACTTCTTCTTTTACTTTGTTGTTTAACCACGGTGGCTCTTCTTTGGTTCTCTTACTATGATTTTTTATTTGGGGGATACATTGAAATAGAGCCTCTGTTATGGTATCTTTAAAAAGTTTCCATGCAGCTTGCTTTTAGTGCTGTACCTTTTGAAAGCTTATGCCCAGATAAATTTGTTAATCTTTAAGGTGCCACAAGGACGACTTGTTGTTTTTGCTGATACAGACTAACACAGCTACCACTCTGAAACCTTTTAATTTCTGTTTAACTAACCTCATTTTTGTGTAGTTCCCCTTTCTGAAATTGAATGCTACTGTGTTGGGCCACTGTGGTATTTTCCCCGCCACAGCGATGTTAAGTTTAATTATTTTATGGTCACTATTACCAAGTGGTCCAGCTATATTCACCTCTTGAACCTGATCCCATGCTCCATTTAGGACTAAATCAAGAATTGCCTTCCGTGCGCTCCAGGACTGGCTGCTCCAAGAAGCAGTCTTTTAAGGTGTCAAGAAACTTTAGCTCTGCAGCCCATCCTGTGGTGACATGTACTCAGTTAATATGGGGATAGCTGAAATCCCCCATTATTATTCAGTTTTTTAATTGTATAGCCTGTCTTATCTCCGGGAGCATTTCACAATCACTATTACCATCCTGGTCAGGTGGTCGGTGATATATCCCTACTGCTATAATCTTATTAGTCAAGCATGGAATTACTATGCGTAGAGACTTCATGGTACAGTTTGGTTCATTTAAGATTTTTACTTCATTTGACTGTTTTCTTTCACATATAGTATCACTCTCCCATCAGCATGCCCTGTTCTGGCCTTTCGATATATTTTGTACTCTGGTATTACTCTGTCCCGTTGATTATCTTCATTCCACCAAGTTTCTGTGATGTCTATTATATCAATATTCTCATTTAATGCAGGACACTCTAGGTCACCCATCTTATTATTTAGACTTCTGGCATTGGTATATAAGCACTTTAACAACTTGTGACTTTTTAGCTCTCTGCCATTACATGATGTAATTGAGTGAGACTCTTTTTCAATTGACTTTCATTCGTCACACAGTGCACAGTCAACCTGTGGAACTCCTTGCCTGTGGAGGCTGTGAAGGTTAGGCTTGTAACAGGTTTTAAAAGAGAACTGGATAAATTCATGGAGGTTAAGTCCCTTAATGGCCATTAGCCAAGATGGGTAAGGAGTGGTGTCCCTTGCCTCTGTTTGTCAGAGGGGGGTGAAGGATGGCAGGAGAGAGATCACTTGATCATTACCTATTCGGTTCACTCACTCCAGGGCACCCGGCATTGGCCACTGGCAGTAGACAGGATACTGGGCTGGATGGACCTTTGGTCTGACCCAGTACGGCCCTTCTTATGTTTTTTTTTTTTTTCATTTCATTCAGTACTGAATAAATTGGTAGAAACTACAGTAAAGAATAGAATTATCAGACACAGATATGAACACAATTTGTTGGGGAAGAATCAACACAACTTTTATAATGAGAAATCATGCCTCACCACTTTATTAGAATTTTTTGTGGGAGGTCGGCAAGCATGTGTGTAAGGACAATTCAGTCAATATAGTGTACATGGAATTTTAAAAAGCCTTTGACAAGGCCCCTCATCAAAGGCTCTAAAGGAAACAATGTAGTCGGGGGATAAGAGGGAAGGTTTTCTCATGGATCAGTAACTGGTTAAAAGATAGAAAACAGGCTAGGACTGAGTGACAGGGCAACACAATGGTAGATGAAATTCAGTGTTGATAAATGCAAAAATTATGCACATTGGAGAACATAATCCCAACTATACATACAACATTTTGGGGGTCTAAGCTGTTACTACTCAGGAAAGAGATCTTGGAGTCATCTTAGATAATTCTCTGAAAACATCTGCTCAATGAGCAGAAGCAGTCAAAAAGTCTAACAGAATGTTAGGCACTATTAGGAAAGGGATAGAAAGACAGAAAATATAATCAGAGGGGTAGCCGTGTTAGTCTGGGATTGCAGAAGTGACAAAGAGTCCTGTGGCACCTTAAAGACTAACTAAAGTATTAGAGCATAAGCTTTTGTGGGCTAATATCCACTTCGTCGGATGAATCCGACAAAGTGGGTATTAGCCCACGAAAGCTTATGCTCTAATACTTTAGTTAGTCTTTAAGGTGCCACAGGACTCTTTGGTACTTCAGAAAATATAATGCTACTCTCTAAATCAGGGCTGGGCAAACTTTTTGGCCTGAAGACCACATCGGGGTTCCAAAACTATATGGAGATGGCTGTGCCTCGCCAAACAGCCTGGCCCCCGCCCCCTCCCAGTCCGCTGACTGCCCCCTTGAGAACTCCCAACCCATCCAACCCCCCTACTCCTTGTTCTCTGGCTGCCCCAACCCCTATCCACACCCCCACTCCCTGACAGGCCCTCGGGACTCCCACGCCTATCCAACTGCTTCCTGTTCCCTTATGCACCCTAGAACACCCTGCCCCTTATCAAATCCCCCTGCCCCCTTACCATGCTGCTCAGAGCACCAAGACTGGCAACCATGCCACTGCGCAGTCTAGAGCACCAGAGCAGGCTGGTGGCTCTCACAGCCATACTGCCTGGTAGGAGCTCGCAGCCCTGCCATCCAGAGCGCTGGCGGCATGGCGAGCTGAGGCTGTGGGGAAGGAGGGACAGCAGGGGAGGGGCCGGGGCTAGCCTTCCTGGCCGAGAGCTCAAGAACTGGCAGGACTGTCCCGCTGGCCGGATGTGGCCTGTGGGCCATAGTTTGCCCACATCTGCACTAAATCCTTGGTGTGCCCATACCTTGAATATTGTGTGTAGTTCAGGTCAGCCCATCTCAAAAAGGCTGGAAAAGGTTCAGCGAAGGGCAACAAAGATGATCAAAGATATGGAGAGGCTTCCTTTTGAGTAGAGACTAAAAAAATGCGGGTGGTTCATTTAGAAAAGAGATGATTAAAGGGGGATATATTAGAGGTCTATAAAACCGTGACTGCTATGGAGAAAGTGAATAAGGAAGTGTTTTATTTATCCTTTTCCACAATTCTAAAACCAGAGATCACCCAATAAAATTCATTGACAGCAAGTTTAATACCAACAAAAGGAAGTACTTTTTCACACAACACAACCTGTGGAATCCATTGTCATGAGTTGTTATGAAGGCCAAAAGTATAACAAGGTTCAGAAAAGAACGAAATGAGTTCCTGGAGGATAGATCCATCAATGGCTGTTAGCCAAGATGGTCAGACATGCAATTCCATGTTGGAGCGACCCCTAAATGTCTGACTGCCAGATGACAGGGTGAATCTCTCGGAATTTCCCTGTTCTGTACACTCTCCCCGAAGCTCTGGAATAAGCCGCTGTTGTAGACAGGCTACTGGGTTAGATGGACCATTAGTCTCACCCAGTGTGGAGCTTATGGATCTCACAAAGGAGAAAGAAATCCTCTGGATCCATTCACTGAGGAAACCCCTTGTGGCGTGGGGGCGTTTTCATGAATTTTTGGATCCTGGTTCTTGCGAAGCCAGCCAGCTCCGCAACAGACAGACCTTTGGAGAACAAACCTACTTTGTAGGCAAGGTAATTATAGGAGAGGTAACTATTAATAAACAGAGAGCCAGCTTTGCGTGGTATGGTTTAGTTTTGTGTTGTAACCAATTGTTTCCATCACTCTCTCATTTCTAGTGAAATCTTTATTCTTTCTTAAATAACCCTTTTGTTTTATTGCTCGTGCTCACAAAGCTGTGTGTTACACAGCAGCAGTGATTTGAGGCAGGTGTTCTCAAACTCCGTTGCACCACGACCCCCTTCTGATAATACACCTGACTGTTGTGAAGGGCGGGCTCTCTGGTGGCTGGAGATAGAATGGAAATGAGAGACCACGGGCTCTATTCCCGGCTCTGCCCGGCACCACAAACACGTCAATCAAACCAGCCATAAAATGGGGACATTTCCCTGCCCCCCGGGACTAGGAGGCTTAGTGCTGACAAAGCAGCCAAGGAGGCTCCAGGTGCTTTGCCAAGCAGTGTTACTGCGAGACCTCGCAAGCTGCCCTAGAGCCTCACTTTCCTGAGCGAGAACCAAACCGGCCCATGCTCTGCACCGAATCCAGAGCAGCCCCAGCACGGCAGGTCCAGTCCTCGAGAGCAGAGAAAAGCAGACGGCCCGTAACAATGACGTGTCTAGAATCCCATTCACAGTGCTGGGCAAGTAGACCTCTGCTGAGACCCGCTGCTCTCAGTACAGTGATCCCGCCATCCCCGGGCGGGGGCTGGGTCCGTGCTGGGACCCGCTGCTCTCAGTACAGTGATCCCGCCATCCCCGGGGTGGGGGGCTGGGTCCGTGCTGAGACCCGCTGCTCTCAGTACAGTGATCCTGCCATCCCCAGGCGGGGGATGGGTCCGTGCTGAGACCTGCTGCTCTCAGTACAGTGATCCCGCCATCCCCGGGCGGGGGCTGGGGTCCGTGCTGAGACCCGCTGCTCTCAGTACAGTGATCCCGCCATCCCCGGGCGGGGGCTGGGGTCCGTGCTGGGACCCGCTGCTCTCAGTACAGTGATCCTGCCATCCCCGGGCGGGGGCTGGGTCCGTGCTGGGACCCGCTGCTCTCAGTACAGTGATCCCGCCATCCCCGGGCGGGGGGCTGGGTCCGTGCTGAGACCCGCTGCTCTCAGTACAGTGATCCCGCCATCCCCGGGTGGGGGGCTGGGTCCGTGCTGAGACCCGCTGTTCTCAGTACAGTGATCCCGCCATCCCCGGGCGGGGGCTGGGTCCGTGCTGAGACCCGCTGCTCTCAGTACAGTGATCCCGCCATCCCCGGGGTGGGGGGCTGGGTCCCTGCTGGGACCCGCTGCTCTCAGTACAGTGATCC
>ML677491.1:4493968-4528469 GCA_007922305.1 Dermatemys mawii | reverse complement strand
CCGGGCCGGGCCGCTCCTCTCCCCCGCGGGGCGGCCATTGCGGCGGGCCCGGCCTGGCCCGGCCCGGCCCGGAGGAGCCGCGGGCCCCGCGGAGCGGTAGGCCCCGGCCTGGGCCCGAGCGGCCGGGCACGGCGCGGAGAGCGAGGAAGCGCCTGGGGCCCGCCCCGGCACCGAGCCCGCCCCGCGCCGAGCCCCGCGGGGGGCAGCCGGGCCCGATCCTGCTGTGTCATGCAGGCCCCGAGGGGGCGGAGCCGGGGGCGGGCCTAGGCCTCTCCGCCACCCGTACCTCGGCCCGGCCTCGCCTGCCCGCCGGGGCCCCGCAGAGGTAGCGGCCGGCTCCCCAGCCCTTCCCGGCGGTTGCGCGCCCCCTGCGCCGGGCGCTCGGGGTCGGAGCCGTGGCCGCTCCGCTGAGCGGCTGCGGGGCAGGGGCTGCGCTGGGGCGGCTGTGAGCGGGGAGGCCCTGGCTGGAGCTGGCCGGGCATCGGGCCGCCGATGCTCGTAGAGAGCCCGAGACTGGCTGCCCCTGCCCCTGCCCCTCGGTGCGCTCGAGAAGTGCCGAGTCATGTGGCTACAAGATGGTGGGGAGCTTTGGCTCCTGCCCCTTCGCCGTCTCCTCCTGCAGCTTCCTGCTTTCCGCTTACCCCTGGGGCGGGGGGAGGGTATTTCTTTCTCCTGCTTAATTAGAAAGGAGCTTAATTATAGCCATTAGTAAACGGAGCCCGTCAGGGACTAGGACTCGCACTCGGTGTGCGGCAGGGTGCCCGTCCACTGCTTTATTGTGCACTTTGCTCTTTCAGACGTGGGGGTGTGTGTGTGTGCGCGATCGGGGGGTATTTCCTCTGGTTGGCACAGAATCTGAAGACACCGTGGACTCTGGTATGGTGTAGCCCAGTGACTGTCAACCTTTCCAGATAACTGTTCAGGAGTCTGATTTGCCTTGCGTTACCCCCAAGTTTCACCTCATTTAAAACCTACTGACTTACAAAATCAGACATACAAATACAAAATCAGACATACAAATACAAAAGCATCACGGCACATTACTAGTGAAAAATTGCTTTCTCATTTTACCACAGAATTACAAAATCAATTGGAATATAAATATTGTACTTACATTTCAGTGTAATAGTCTATAGAGCAGTATAAACAAGTCATCATCTGTATGAAATTTTAGTTTGTACTGACTTTGCTAGTGCTTTTTAATGTAGCTTGTTTCAAAACTAGACCAGTATCTAGATGAGTTGATGTACCCCCTGGAAGACCTCTGTGTACCCCAACAGTACATGTACCCTGCTTGAGAATTACTGGTGTAGCCCTTGGGAACCTACAGAACAGCAGTTGTGGGAAGGTTTTGGTTTTTAGGCTCTATTAGGGCATAGAAGAAAATAGCGCATTCTTGGGAAGTTGATGGTCATCACCACCTCCAACCAAAATACTGCAGACTGAAAAAATCATCCTGATTGTCCTAAAAACAAATTCAAAGTAACCAGATAGATGGAAATGGAAGCCACCGAGGGGGCGGGTGTGAGAAGGCATGGACTTGTTTTTTGGAGATGAGGTTATGTCATATGGCAACTGAGTGGAATCCTCTATTTCCTTATACAGTGTTTTGCTTCGTATTGTTACTTGTGATCACATGTGGAGAATGGTAGTCCTCTTTCACCTTTGAAACATCAGTTGGGTGATAGCTGCACTGTGCAATGTGCAGCCATTGAGATGAACTGCCACAGAACTTCCAAACAAGAGTATTTCAAACAAGCCATTAGCCAAAGTGAGAGGGGCATTCAGTGCCTTAGAAATCCATATCTTAATTCTTTGTTCTTTTTCAGGTGCCAAAGTCCAGATCTGCTGTGGATCAACAGTTCTGGCATGACACCAGACTGCTTTGTCCTGATGGGTCAGCTGCAGCAAGGATCTGCCATGGGTTTGGTGCCCATGGTAGACTTCATGCTGGAACTGGTGATCTAAGATACATATTTTGACACTGAGTCACATTGACTGTGTCGTTTTAAAATAAACCTGCTGCTGTTCTGTTTAGGAAAATTCTTCCCACCCTGCGATTACAAGACAAATCATTCTTTAACTGAACTAAATAATACTATTTTAATTACAATTTCTGGGTTCCTGTTGGTGGCAGCTATCTTGCTGAAGTGACTCCTTTGATCACACCACATGGGAATCCAGTAACTGAGTAAACTGGTTCAGCGTGGCTTTTAAGGTAGTTTATCGCTTAAATATATAATTGTTTAACCAATAATAAATGGCAACTGTCTATCTGGTAATGGGCTCCAGTTGTGCTGTCCCAAATGACATCTCATCAAGATGGCTGCCATCGGCAGGCCGCTTTAAGGGAAAATTGTGTTCCTTGTTTTTGTAAATTCTCCAGGAAAGCGCTACTTTCAGCACAAACATTCTGGCTCAATCTGTTATGAACCTGACCTCTCCCTAGGTATCTGTCAGCAGCAGGTCCACCTGAATCTGTGCTAAAGACCCCTTAAACTACTAGGCAAAACTTCTTTCAGATTTATTGCAGAAACATGAGTCTTAATCACATTTTCCATCAGAGATGCATATAACTTTGCCCATCTATGTCAGCAGTAAGTTTCAGAGGGGTAACTGTGTTAGTCTGTATCAGCAAAAACAACGAAGAGTCCTTATGGCAATTTAGAGACTAACAGATTTATCTGGACAGAAGCTTTCATGGGCTAAAACCCACTTCATCAGATTACCGGAGTGACAAATACAGCAGGCAACCAGCCTGCTGTTGATATTCACCTCTTCTTGTCAGTTGTTGAAAATAGGCCACTTCCACTGTAATTGAAGTGGCCTTGTTAGCACTGACCTGACATCCCCACCCCCACACACTTGGTAAGGCAACTCCCATCTTTTCAAATGCTGTAATATATATACTGCTTACTGTATTTTTCACCCTATGTATCTGGTGAAGTGGGTTTTAGCCCAAATAAATGTGTTGGTCTCTGTGGTGCCACATGGACTCCTAGTTGTTTTTGTATCAGCAGCAAGTCAATTTCCTGAGGTGGATGGGCCCTCAGAGACCCAAACATAGTTGGTTCTTGCATCCTGAGGATTATGTTGTCACAAGTATGCTAATCAGTACTGTAGATTTCGCTGTGTCCTGTCCCGGCTCATTCATGCTGTGTGCCACATTATGTGGGCTTCAGGTTTCATTACAAGTTAAAGCAGCAGAAGCTTTAACATAGGGAAATGATTAAGTGGCATAGACCATAAAGCTTGTTTTCTTGGCAGACAGGACATTTGGAAAGTTTCCTTTATAAAGGGAGGAGAGCAGTCTTAATGAATTAGGGCAGGAAAATACTGTGGGTGAGTGTTTCTCATCTCAACTGGACCTCTGTACTGGGGAACATATCCTGACTTCTGGACTGTATTGAAGAGAGAGATTGAACTCTGCGTTTTAATCAAAACCCCTCAAAAGTAGAGTAAAACTTAACATTACATATCTGTCTCATGGGTCAGTGGAAAAAAGGGGACTGATCCATTTTCACTGGGTTCTCTGTAGTCTTAAGGACCTCATCAAATTCCCTCTAATTCTCCTTCCCAGACTAAGTAACTTTCATCTTTTTCACTCTCATCTGTAACTACCATGTAGCCTTCTAAACACCCTTGTTCCTTTCTCTGGACTTGTTGATTGTCAACAGTACCTCTAAAGTGAAATGACTGAAACTGGCCCCGCTAGACTAGATGAGCATACACCACTGTTTGGAGTAATGTCTTCTATTTTTAATGCCCTCAAGCCTCTCATTGCTGTAAGTGCTGCTGTGTGGTGGGCAGACAGCTTCTTCTGTCCATTAAACCCAAGGTTCCCAAACTTTTCTCATTGTGTACCCCTTCCCAAATTTACCAGCTTCAAGTTCAAAACCGTGCAGTGATTGGGGGTGAGGGCTCTGTATGTCAGCATATCTGTGTTCTCATTGGTACATCTTGAAATACATTAATTACCATATTTTATATAACAAAATCCCACAGAGTTTTAAAGCTTCCTGTGAGTAGCTTTGTATGAAAATGCAATAAATAAAATAATGAATAAAATCCACCATTACACAATTTCTTCTGCGTACACCAGGGATACGTATATCAGAGTTTGGGAACCCCGGCATAAGACTCTTTCCTCTGAGGATCCTGCAAGTTCAAAGCTCTGTAACAGACCTTTTGCCCCTTGTGAATTGACTTATCGTTACCCAGGCTAGATGTCACCTGCCACTGTATTGCTCATTTCCCTGTGTGTTTAAATCCATCAGAAGTTTCTCATGATTTTCCGTAGCTTTTTAATTCACAGAACAACTTGCTTATAGCTTCAACTCACTGTCCATTTCCTCCTCCATCTCGCTAATAAATGGACCTGCCACCAGCCCCTGGGCTCACACTGCTAACCTGTCCACCCTCAGAGGCAGCGATTCACAATGCCATCTCCTGTTAATTCAACTTCTTAAGTCAGGTATGAGGAACCTTACCAGAGGATGGGTTTTGTCCTGTAGGTGTGATTTACATTAAAACACATCCTGAGTTTGGGAGGAATGGTTATTGCTTTGTACACTCTGTGCTGCCCTCACTCCCTGAGGTTATATGTTACTTTTCAAAACATTGTACAGTACTAGTCATTTCTTAGACTTGCCATCAGTTCCCTCAGTATCAAGGCCAAGATCCTCTAGTTACTAACGTCCGGGGTCTCCCTTGGCTCTAGCTTTAAAGCTGGGCCACTAAGATAATGACTTTCCAATCACCAAGAGAGGTGCTGTTTGTAAGAACCTTGCATCTCCTTGTATATACCAGAGGATCCTGTCTCACCTGATGACTTACAGGGTTTGAGTCTCGTATATTGCTCTGTTATTTCTTTAGGGAAATCTTGAGTCCTTTAGAACTCTTCCAAGACTGTTTTGTTGGTCTTTGGTCAGAACCCATCAGTTCCTTCTACAGTCACACCCACAGCCTTTCTGCTTCTTAGGGGTTTAAAGACTGCCTGCCTGGGTAATTACACACAGCACTTTACATGTACAGAACTCTGTGTGGACATTCATTACTCCCTTTCCTCATGAGATAGGAAGAGAGAGCCCTGTTCTACAGATGGGGAAAGGCAGAGACAGAGATGAAAGTGACTTACCCAGGGCCACATAAGTCTATGGAAAGATGCATGCTTCCTGACTCAGGAGTCTGTGTTTTCCTTTACATCAGTACTGCCTCTCTGGTTAGTCTGAATTTGCCTCTTAGCTGTAACTGGTTGTCACAGCACACTTGTGCTCGAGCTGGATTTCCAAACAGTTCCCAGATAAGGCAGCTGCCCTCCTGTTTTTCCTGTTGTCTCTTCTCTGAAGTGACAGAGAAGGGGCCAGTGCAGCATAGTTGTCCGCTCAGCAAGAGCTCTGTCATCACTACACTGAAATCATGTTGCATTTACCTACCACTTGTCTGCATGTCACTGTAACATCTTTCTTAAAGATCCAGTGAACATGCAAAACAAAGCAACTAATTGCAACATTCCCCAGGAACGTTAATGCAGAACGCTGCACCCGCTTGCTCTGCTTGCCATCTCGCTCAAGGGGTTTGCTCTCTTAAAACTGTTGTTTGTTGCCCCCAAAGGAGTTATATAAAGCCTAACTGGGCAGCCATCAGTGTTGTCCAGTGGAACCCCTTTACTCCCATCCTGTGTCAGCACTGGCATATTACTAAGGATAAAGCAAAGAGTTGACTTTTTGTTGGAACCAAACCAACCTGCTCTTAATATTTATCACTCGCGTATGGTATATCTAAACTGTCCAGTTGTGCCAGTCAGCCATTAATAAGGGAGCAATTAAAATGCTCTGCTGATTATGTTACAAAACAGCTTGCAAAATGATCACTTGGTTCAAATTCATACTTTAAAAAACAACCCAAAACGTTTTGCTTGGTATGCTTAGATGTTGAAACAAATCACTTTAAAATGTACCTCTTCAGCATTTTTTTGCTCTTCAATTTACTCAGTTTGGGCAACTCTTAAGTTTAATTTCTTGGTGTGTACTAGCACAAAGTGCAGTATTCTGTGTTTGAATGCTGCAGGGAAATGTTTACATCCAGACAAAACTGTTTTTGTGGACACTCAGAACTAGGGGGGGGGTGAACTTTCTGGCCCGAGGCCACATCTGGGAATAGAAATTGTATGGTGGGCCATGAATGCTCACAAAATTGGGGTTGGGATGTGGGCTCTGGTTGAGGGGTGGGGCCAGAAATGAGTTCAGTGTGTGTGGGGGGGCTCTGGCCTGGGGTTGGGGTGAAGGCTCCAGGCTGGGGGTGGGGCTGAGGATAAGGAGTTTGGAGTGTAGGAGGGTGCTCTGGGCTGGGACTGGGGAGTTTGGAGGGCAGGAGTGAGATCAGGGCAGAGGGCTGGGGTGGGGCTTGGGATGAGGGGTTTAGGGTGCAGGAGGGTGCTCCAGGCTGGGGATGAGGGGTATGGAGGGCGGGAGGGGGAATCAGGGCTGGGGCAGGGAGTTGAGGCATGGCTTGGAGGTATATCTCATGTGGCTCCCAGAAACAGCAGCATGTCCTTTCCCTGGCAGAGCTCTGCATGCTGTCCTGTCCACAGGCACAGTTCTTGCAGTTTCCGGGCTGTGGTTCCCGGCCAATGGGAGCTGCCTGGATGTCGCTTGGGGCAGGGGCAGCATGCAGAGAGGAGTCTCCTGGCTGCCCCTATGAATAGGAGCTGGAGGAGGGCCGTGCCGCTGCTTCTGGGAGTGGTGTGGAGTGGCCCCCAACCCTGCTTCCTGGTTGGAGCATCAGTGTGTGGTAAGCCCCAGACCCCACTCCCCAGCGGGAGCTCAGGGGGCTGGCAGGCCAGATCCAGCCTGTGGGCCGTAGTTTGCCTACCCTTGCTTAAAACTATTCGTAAACGTGATTTTGGTTTAATTTTACTTGACAGACCTCAGTAGGCTAAACTCATTTGAATTGGGGAACTGTAACATGGCCCTGTAACTCCTTGTGTGTGGTCTGGGATTTGTGACCAGATAGATTCCACCCTCCTGGCCATTTCTGTGGGGTTGTTAAACCCACAATTTGCATATGAGTGCTGGTGATTGTCTTGCTACTGTGTCTTTGTTTTTAGGCAAGACACATTCCAGGAAGGAACATCTCGCTGGTCCTGTTTTTCATAAATGTCTTCATAGCTATTTCAGGTCAAGGCTTCCAAATGAGCTAAAATCATTTTCTTACAGAACATAATTTTGCCCTCTCACTTTGCTCTCCATGTGGAACTGAACCAATTTCACTCAACAAGATAATTGTATTTTGTCTCAGGTTTAGTTTGTAAAGTAAAAGGTAGCCAAGAAATTTCTAATGTGTGTAGACAATGGAGACAAAAGCAGGATTTGCCCAAGAAGGGAGGAGCAGTATTACCCAGACTCAGCAGTTCTGTTTCTTTCCAGTTCTAAAGCGGACGACTTATCTACCGCAATTCTAAAGCAGAAGAACAGACCCAATCGGTTAATTGTCGATGAAGCCATCAATGAGGACAACAGTGTTGTATCACTGTCCCAGGTGTGTCTCAGTAAAGTTAAGAACTGTGTAGTTAATATTGCAAACTTTCAGTGTCTTTTACCCTGAAGCTGCGTATTAGGTCATTGTTGAGCATGCTATATGAATGTAAAGATTATATAGAAAGCCATGAGGAAACAGTAGCTGAGCTGTGATGGGTGAAAATGGTTTCTTATAGGACTCTTGCCTGTAAGACTTCTGATCAATTATCATGGTTCTTTAATGATGCTAGTGTTCAGGCAGGAGGCCTTGCCCTTGCTCCAGGATAGGCAGTTGTGGGATTCCATGTCTCTTCATGGCTCACTCAACACTACTATTACCAAGATGTAGCACTTTGGGGTCAGATTGCTGTTTTCCAGACACTTACATTCTGGCCTTGTCAAATGCATGGTCTAACTCTGATACTGTTCACAGGCAAAAATGGATGAATTGCAGCTGTTCAGAGGAGACACAGTTCTGCTAAAAGGAAAGAAGAGGAGAGAAGCAGTCTGCATTGTCCTGTCAGATGATTCCTGCTCAGATGAGAAGATTCGCATGAACAGGGTTGTTCGTAACAACTTGAGAGTGCGCCTTGGTGATGTGATCAGGTGAGGTCTGATTTGCTAGCTTGGTGCATCTTCCTGGATTGGTTTAGCTGGCTCTGAACTCATTCAGTCAGTAATGGAGGTTGGGATTGTGGCAAGTATTTAGTTACCTTTCAGGGTAGTTCTAAGAAGCAGTGTCTCTTAAAAGAGAATGTCCTGTAGTTGGAGTCTAAAATGTGCTGCTAGCTATATGACTATTCCTAAGATCTATACAGAGCAACTGTGTTCTGTTAACTATAAGAGGGGGTTTTCAGAAGAGCTCAGGTGATTTAGGAGCACAAGTTCCATCACTAATCTTAGCTGTCTTTGAAAATCCCACCCCACATCACCTCTCTTCTCCGTGAATGTTGCCTTTGACTGATGCATAGTTTAAGCCTATGTCTTGTCAGTCTGTTTATCAGTAGAAATGGTAATGGTAATTTCAGTGGAGAGGGATATTATGTTTCCCCATAGTGTCTGTAGTTTAAGCATTGAACTTTTGCATGAGAAGCAGAAGTTGATACTGTTTGGAAACAAAAGCAAAAGTGACTAATCTGTTTTCATTGTCAAAGCTGAGTGAAAAGAGAAACAGTCAAATACCATAAGCAATGAACAATTAGAATGTAAAGATCCTTTCCATTTTAATCTGCAGGGTTAGCAGCTCATGCAAGCATGTTGTGGGAGTCCTGTTGCTTGAGACTTCCAAAAAGTAGAATGAGCTAGCACTATTATATGCATCAAGTCTTGCATTGACTTGAGGGAGATGAACTAGATTATCTGGCAGGGAAAACCTGTAAATGGTTCTAAATCACAGCCATGTCCTTTTGTGTGGACAAGTTGTGGAGGGCCAGCTGCTGCTGCAACTGAGCGGGCTCCTAATCCAGCACTCCCCAAATGTTGGGTGGATATCTGAGGCTCCTGTTGCTTGCACAGGATTTTCAGGAGTGAGAGTTAGCAGATTCTTCAGACTCTGCAAAATATATATTTTTGGTACCTTTGTAGAGGACTGAAGTGCTTTGTAAGGGAGTACCCCAAAGTGACAAGCTTTGAACAGCATATGGGAAAAGGTGAAATCTGAACTGATCAGGGTATGTAGCTATGATACTGGATTGAAAGTAAAGATGGGTTTATAAGTGGTTTGAGTAGAGTACATAGCTGATGTTTACAGCTGTAACAATCAGTTCCTCGTAACCTAGATCATTCATCTCTTTTCTCCTAAAACTTCAAATAATCTTTTCCAAATCATATGTCTCTCAGCAGCTAATCATCTCTCCTTTAATCCATTTATCTCTACCTAGGTCTCTGTCATATGCCTTCTCTTGAGATTCCATTCCAAACCCGCAATCACTTGTCTTAACTTGGTCCCAGAGGCCAGAAATCTCTGAATCCTCCTTGGGCTCAGACTTTTCCTTGCTCATCTCCTTTGCCTGTAAATTTCCTGTTGCATTTCTTATTGTGGCCTTTCCTCTGCTGAAATCCTGATTCATGTCTTTATCACACCTTCATTCTTGGTCTCTGAATTCCTCCTCCCTCTGGGCCACTTGATCTCTTCAACTTCACTCCTTCTCTATAAAGGATTTGCTAACATGGGTGCTGTGCAAAGCAAGGCTTGAAAACACTCATGTGAACAGTAGGACACACCCTAGGTGCAAGCTTCCTCTAAGTGAAATTGACAAGTCTCTTGTCACTTGCTGATTCTAGTGAGGTGTTAGTTTCACAGCTGCTTGAAGCTTTTACCAAAGTTATTAGCGGCAGGAGCTCAGTTTTCTAAACAGAGGAAAATGAGCAGAGTGAAGGACAAGCCCTAGTGTGGGTGTCAGGGAGCTCTTCACATTCTCATAGAGCAGGGTGGATGCACCCTGGGGTTTTCATGCTAGCATTGGGAATCCCTGTATTTTGTGCCTGCCTTTCCATGCCCTGTGTATAATAATGAAATGAGTTGTAGCTTACTGGAATCTGCTTGTGTTTCAGCATCCAGCCCTGCCCAGATGTGAAGTATGGCAAACGCATACATGTGTTACCGATCGATGACACAGTGGAAGGGATCACAGGGAATCTGTTTGAGGTCTACCTCAAACCATACTTCCTGGAAGCATATAGACCAATCAGAAAAGGTAATGACACCTTCCCCTAAAATCAGGGGGAAGGATGAAAGCTTGTGACACACTTTGTAATGACCATCAGGAGAAGAGCTCCAGAAACGTGTCTGGATCTGTACATGGCATTAGGGTAGCTTGAGTCTGACTGATCTCTTTGTCACTAAGGGTATGCCTCCGCTGCAGTTAGACATTCGCGACTGGCCCATGCCAGCTGGCTCAGGCTAAGGCACAGTTGAATTGCAGTGTAAACTTCTGGGGTCAGGCTATAGGACCCTGCGAGGTGGGCTGCAGCCCAAGCTTAAAAGTCTACACTGCAATGAAACGGCCGGGCAGTCTGAGCCCTGGGTGCCTGAGTCAGCTGGCATGTTCCAGCTGTGGGTTATTTGCAGTGTAGACATACCTCCAGTCCTACCATGCCTGGTCTCACTTCCACCACTGAGCAGCAAGTAAGTTGCCAGCTGCTGGCTGGCACAGAGCAATATAATGGTCTTCTAGCCACAGAGTTTGTGTGGCTCTACAACTGCTTTTCGTGCACATGCAAGAGAGGATCATAAAAGGCTGGGGAGAATCTTGTTAGACTAACTTTTATTTATGGGATTCCTGGGTGGTTTGAGAGAGGTAGTGGCGTTGACACAATATTCTTAGGCTTCTTTGATTTTGTGCTCCACAACATTTTGATTAAGAAACTAGAAGGATATAAAATCAATATGGTACACACTACATGGATTAAAACCTGGTTAACTGACAGGTCTTAATGTAATTGTAAATGGGGGATTGTAACCGTTGACTTGTGTGTTTGTAGTGGGTCCCACAGCAACTGGTTCTTGGCTGCACACTGTTTAACACTTCTCCCAGATCACTGATGATAAACAGAAAGTGATCACTGATAAGGTTTGCAGATGACACACAAACTCCTAGACTTTGAGGTCAGAAGGGACCATTATGATCATCTCGTCTGATCCCCTGCACAATGCAGGCTGCAGAATCTCACCCACTCACTCCTGTAATAAATCTCTAACCTATGTCTGAGCTATTGAAGTCCTCAAATCATGGTTTAGAGATTCCAAGGTGCAGTGAATCCTCCAGCGAGTGAATCGTGCCGTGTGTTGCAGAGGAAAGCGAAAAACCTCCAGGGCCTCTGCCAATATACCCTGGAGGAAAATTCCTTCCCAGCCCCAAATATGGTGATCAGCTGAACCCTGAGCATGTGGGCAAGACGCACCAGCCAGACACCCAGGAAAGAATTCTCTGTAGTAACTCAGATCCCACCCCATCTAACATACCCAATGGCCTGTGATGGGATGTTTACTGCTAATAAGCAAAGATCAGTTAATTGCAAAAATTAGGCTATACCATCACCTCCATAAACTTATCAAGTTTAATCTTGAAGACAGATCGGTCTTCTACCCCCACCTACCCTTGGAAGGCTGTTCCAGAACTTCACTCCTCTGATGGTTAGCAACCTTCATCTAATTTAAAGTCTAAACATCCTATTGGCTAGTTTATATCCATTTGTTCTTGTGTCCACATTGGTACTGAGTTTAAATAATTCCTCTCTCTCCCTGGTATTTAGCCCTCTGATATATTTACAGAGAGCAATCGTATCTCCCCTAAGCCTTCTTTTGGTTAGGCTACACAAGCCAAGCTCTTCGAGTCTCCTTTCATAAGACAGGTTTTCCATTCCTCGGATCATCCTAGTCGCCCTTCTCTGTACCTGTTCCAGTTTGAATTCATTCTTCTTAAACATGGGAGACCAGAACTGCACACAGTATTCCAGATGTGGGCTCACCAGTGTCTTGTATAATGGTACTAATACCTCCTTATCTCTACTGGAAATACCTCGCCTGATGCATCCCAAGATCGCATTAGCTTTTTTCACGGCCATATCACATTGGCAGCTTGTAGTCATCCTGTGATCAACCAGTACTCCAAGGTCGTCCTTCTCCTCTGTTACTTCCCAATGATACGTCCCCAGTTTATGACAAAAATTCTTATTAATCCCTAAATGAATGACCTTGTATTTTTCACTATTAAATTTCATTCTATTACTATTACTCCGGTTTATAAGGTCATCCAGATCATCCTGTATGATATTCCGGTCCTTCTCTGTGTTGGCAATACCTCCCAGCTTTGTGTCATCTGCAAACTTTATTAGCACACTCCCACTTTTCGTGCTGAGGTCAGTAATAAAAAGTTTAAATAAAATTGGTCCCAAAACTGATCCCTGAGGAACTCCACTAGTAACCTCCCTCCAGCCTGACAGTTCACCTTTCAGTATGACCCTCTGTTGTCTCCCCTTTAACCAATTCCTTGTCCACCGTTCAATTTTCATATGGATCCCCATCTTTTCCAATTTAACTAATAATTCCCAATGTGGAACCATATCAAATGCCTTATTGAAATCGAGGTAAATTAGATCCACTGCATTTCCTTTGTCTAAGAAGTTTGTTACATTCTCAAAGGAGATCAGGTTGGTTTGACACGATCTACCTTTTGTAAAACCATGTATTTTGTTCCAATTACCATTGGCCTCAATGTCCTTAACTACTTTCTTCTTCAAAATTTTTTCCAAGACCTTGCATACTACAGATGTCAAACTAATAGGCCTGTAGTTACTCGGATCACTTTTTTTTTCCTTTCTTAAAAATAGAAACTATGTTAACAATTCTCCAGTTGGACAGTACAACCCCTGAGTTTACACATTTGTTAAAAATTCTTGTTAATGGGCTTGCAATTCTATGTGCCAGTTCCCTTAATATTCTTGGATGAAGATTATCTGGGCCCCCCAGACTTAGTCCCATTAAGATGTTTGAGTTTGGTGAAGAAAGTAGAAAATAATGAGAGGGCAGGTCAATGATACAGAGTGATCTGGATCTTTTGGGAAGCTGGGCATTAGCAAACAGTAAGGTTTCACTCTGAGCAAATCTAAAGTTGCATATCGAAGAACAAAGAACCCAGGCCAGACTTGCAGCATGGGGGACTCTATCCTGGAAAGCAGTAGTTGTGCAAAAGAATTGGAGTTCGTGGTGGATAATCAGCTGAACATTAACTCCTAGTGCAACCGTGGTCAAAAGGGTTAATGTTGTCCTGGGATGGATAACAGGGATGTACCTTCATTGGGAACAGAAACTTGATAATGGAGGGCAAACAAAGGCAGAACAAGAGCCAATGGCTGGACGTGAAGCCAAACAAATTTAGACTAGGAATAAGGTGCACACGTTTAACAGGGAGGGTCATTAATCATTGGCACAACTAACCAAGGGTTGTAGTGGATTCTCCACCACTAGCAATTTTTAAATCCAGATTGGATGTTTTTCTAAAAGCTCTGCTTTAGCCCAAACATGAATTAATTCAGGGAAGCCCTAGGGCTGATGTTATAAAGGAGGTCAGACTAGATCAGTGGTTCTCAAACTGTGGGTCGGGACCCCAAATGGGGTCGTCAGGGCTGGCATTAGACTGGCTATGGCCTGGGGCCAGAGCCGAAGCCTGAGCACCACTGACCAAGGCTGAAGCCCGATGGCTTCAGCCCTGGGTGGTGGGGCTCAGGTTACAGGTCCCCGGCATGGGTATGAAGTCCTTGGGCATTTTCCCTCCTCCACCAGGGCAGTGGGGTCAGGCAGGATCAGCCTTCAGTCCCCGCTCTTGGGATCGTGTAGTAACTTTTGTTGTCAGCAGGGGGTTGTAGTGCAGTGAAGTTTGAGAACCACTGGACTAGATGATCACTGGGTCCCCTCTCATCTTCTAGTCAAGCCAAGGGACCAGAGAAGGGAATATGTCAAACTAAGCCAATCTGGCCAATCAGGTTTTCCTCCCTGTGGTAGGCGTTACGCAGAGCTAAGTGTCTTTTGTATGGGGAACTGTACTGCTCTGGGATCCAGAGTTTCCCACTTCCCCTGCCTGCTTCTGGTGCTGCTGGCTAGAAGTCCCCCTTCCACTGGCCAGTGCTGACAGCTTGGTGGTGGGAGGGGAAAGCTGTCTAGGTGCCATACTTGCTCTCAAACTCCCACCGAGTGAAGATGGGGAGAGGAGGGGAAAGGGAGAAGAGAGACAGGAGGAGATGCACTCCCAGGTTTGAAACTTGAACTCTGGCAGTCACTTGTTTTACACACAGGGGAGAAAAAATTAGAGGGAGCCTTGGTTGGAATGATCCCCTCTTCTTTCCCAAGTGTAACTGGCAGCCAAAGGGATTTAGTTACTGTGCATTGAGGATGGGGCTCATTGTATTGGTTTCTTCTGGCCACTGCAGTGTAGTTTTAGCGTTGGGCTTTCTCTCATCCAACTACTAGCCAGTCAGTCTGGCTGACTTTCTTTCTGGGTCTGATTCCCAGGGGAGCACCCCCTTCTTCTCCGGCCTGCAGTTCCTGTGCCACCTGTGGAAGGCCAGCGGCCTGTGTTGGGGAGCTGTAGTCATTCACTTCGAGAGCAAGCATGATGCTGTTTCACCCTGACTTGCTTGGTGTTGGCGACGCCTCCCCCAAGAAAGCATTGGCTGCTCCATAACCCAGATCTTGCCTGTGCAGGTTATTTCACTATCTTCTGAGTGGAGAACTCGTCTCTCATCACAGCTGTTGACCTTAGTCCTGATCAAAGCTTTGGAAACGTTAACCACAAAAGAGGCGGTTTGGCACACTGACAGTTACAGTGCATGCTGCATTTGGAATTAACATGGACAGCATTGGTAACTGGCAGCTACCGGCACCTTCCTTTATTACCAAGTACATGCAGTCTGCCCCACTGGGCCTGTTTGGTAGCATGAGGACTCTGGGAACTGCAGGTCATTGAAATGTGGTGGTTCTTCCAGGTGACATCTTCCTTGTGCGTGGAGGGATGCGTGCTGTGGAGTTCAAAGTGGTGGAGACAGACCCAAGTCCTTACTGTATAGTGGCTCCAGATACAGTGATCCATTGTGAAGGGGAGCCCATCAAGCGAGAGGTAAGCTGAGCACCAGCACCTAGGTTCTCCCACAGAATCTATTTCGGGGGGATCTCTCTGTGTTTGTGGCGGTCTCTGTCTTTTAGGCTTGCTGTGCAGATTTCACACTTCCCTTTGGAGCATCTAATATTAACCACTGTCGTACAAGGGACTGTGTTCTGGGAACTTAAATTCATAACCTTGCTAGACACTAAAAATCATGGATTGAATAAAGACACGGATTTATGACTTAAGACAACAATTTGTAACTCACTAACCCTCTTGTTTTGTCCTATGACTGCAGAGGTGTTAACAGACCCCTTCACTTTGAATGGCCTCCTATAACATGTGTTAATTACTTATGCTAAACAATCTGTTCCACCTTGTATTTAAACATGACACTCTTTGGGCTCGTCTCCACTTAATATGCTGCACGCTTCAGAGCAGACCCCACCTATGCCAATGGGAGGGCTTCTCATGTCAGCGTAGGTACTCCATCTCCCCGAGAAGCGGTAGCTAGGTTGACGAGAGAATTGTCCTGTCCACCTAGCACTGTCTACACCAGGGGTTAGGTTGGTTTAATTGCGTTGCTCAGGTGTGTGGATTTTTCATGCAGTTATTCTGCGGGGTGGTTGGATAAGGGATGTGGGAGTCCCGGGGGCCTGTCAGGAGGTGGGGGCGGGACAGGGAGTGGGGGTTTTGGATAGGGAGTGGGGTCCGGGGGGCAGTTAGGGGCAGGGAGGAAGGGGAGTTGGATGGGTCGGAGATTCTGAGGAAGGCAGTCAGGGGACATGAAGTGGGAGGGGGTGGGTAGAGTGCAGGGGCCAGTCTGTTTGGGGAGGCCCAGCCTTCCCTACCTGGCCCTCTGTACAATTTTGGAACCCCAATGTGGCCCTCAGGCCAAAAAGTTTGCCCACCCCTGTTCCAGAGTGAGCCCATACAGCTGATGATGTCTATATCCACTCACCTAGCTAGCTGCTGGGAACCATTCACATTGCTGTAAATTATTATGGCTGAGTACAGATCTCTGAACAGTCACGAGACCCAAAATACTGCCACCATCCTCGTGGCATTTGAATGTGACACTGATAGTATTAGCCTAGAGCTGGCTTTGAACTCTTCGCAAAGTTCGGTATCTTTACCATCCCTACTGTGCGTGAGTCAGTCCTAAAATAAGAGCCTCTCATGCCAGGTAAGTGCCTGTTATCCCAGGTGCTTTGAGTGGCTTGACTGAAGTGTCTCTGCTTAATTCCTTAGAGTCTTGCCCAGCAGTTCTCAAACTTCTGAGAACCACGACCCCTTTTTCATTCGGCCTCTGCCGTGGCGGACCCTTGTATGTCTGCCGAAAAGCCGCCGAATGAATTACTTCTGCATTTGGCGGCTATTTTCGGTGGACATGCTGAGTGCTCCCGAAATAGCTCGGCATGTCTGCCGAAAAGCTGCCAAATGCGGAAGTAATTAATTCGGCGGCTTTTAAGTGGCACTGGGCGCGCTTGGTGACCCCCAAGGGGGTTGCGACCCCCGGTTTGAGAAACCCTGGTCTAGCTAATCCCTGATGTTGGGCTTCCCCATCTAATTTCATCTCCAGGTTAGCAATACTAGAGGGCTGCCTGCTTCGTTGCAAACGCAGGCCCAGCTGGCAGATGGTGGGAGGGGCAAGAACACAGCCTTCATCCCTGAGCTTGGAGCTTTTCTACAAGAAACAGCCACTAAATCTACATTTGATTAACTTGTGTCAAGCCACTTTGCTTTGTTTTATCGCATAGAATCGTAGACCCATAGGATATCAGGGTTGGAAGGGACTCAGGAGGTTCTGGTGCAACTCCCTGCTCAAAGCAGGACCAACACCAACTAAATCATCCCAGCCAGGGCTTTGTCAAACCAGGCCTTAAAAACCTCTAAGAAGGAGATTCCACCACCTCCCTAGGGAACCCAATCTAGTGCTTATCAGTTTCAGATCTGCTGCCCCCTGGCAGTACCCATTTGATGCTGCTTTTCTGACTGTCACCACCAGCAGTAAGCTTCTTCCCACTGGTGCCTAGAACATTCCTGAAATCAGACATGTTCTTCAGGTGTTAGACAGAGAAGTGCCATTGAGTTGTGTGTTAGGTGTCACTTCACTCAGCCAGTAAACTGTGGCTCTTCAGCCAGGCCTTTAGCTTGTGCCAGAGCCACTCAACTCTGAACTGTGCCAAGAGCGGAAACACTCCCATAAATGGTCCTTGATGTCCTGTAGGAGCTTACTGTAGAGACTCCTGTTTTACTGGTTGGTGATATGCTCTTAGAGTAGTGACCTATCAGATGCGGTGATACCCAGGCGTTTGGATATCACAGTGATAGACGTGGTATAAGAGCTATAATAGTCTTTGGGGCTAGCATCATAGTATGTTGCTTGGTGCAAACCAACTCACTCACAAGCCTGAAATGTATTATATGGGGTAGGAGGGAAAGTACTGGCATACGGATCTAGTTCTGGGAAGGACATTGAATGGGAAGAGAGACCCCGGCAGCATCGCTGCTCCCCTAACAGCTGCTGGGTGGTGAGAGGCATTTTAAGAACATTCAAATTTCACTTTTAAATTTGCTGGAGCTCCTCAGCTGGTTCTGAGTAGCCACATCACAGGCCCTCGGCCAGCGGTCTCCACTACATGGGCAGGTAGCTTGCTCAAGAAGCTAGGTTTGTGATCACGTCATGGTTATAGCTTGAGATGGATACTACTTAGCAGTGACATGCCCTTTTCGTTCTCTAAAGGGAGTTACAAACACTGCCCCTCTCAGCACCTCACCATCTTACTCCTGAGGAGAGTAATGCTGAGACCCTGTGACTTGCCCAAGGCCACAGGCAAATCCATTAGAATTGGTTCACAGTTTTGTGCTATGGACAGTGGCCTGTGCCCTTCTGTAATCCAGTTGGAGGAAAAGAAACTTACAAGTCCTGTGGGGATCCCTGCTGCTTTCTCCAGTGCCTAAGGGCTCCCAGGTCCTGCTTGGCTGAGATGAGTACTGAACTAAGTCTCTTATTTCCCTTGTACACTGATGACTTTCCCTGCTGGCAGGATGAGGAAGAGTCCCTGAATGAAGTGGGCTATGATGACATTGGAGGCTGCCGGAAGCAGCTGGCCCAGATCAAGGAGATGGTGGAGCTTCCGCTCAGACACCCTGCGCTTTTCAAGGCCATCGGTGTGAAGGTAAGAGTTGACCTGCTAAGCTCTGCAAGTGCCACATGAATGATCAGCCTAGCTCAGTGCCTGAGGCTCTGCTGGAATCTTCCTTCCTTCCAGCAAGAAGTTGAGAGTGTGCTTGGTGCTTGTGGGGAAGTAACCTGTGACCTTTCTGACTGACCTCGGGAGTCTCATTGCTGGCCTAGGGAGATACCTTAGGTGTTCAGGCCACCACTGTGGTGGGTGCAGAGTGAGAAGCTAGAAGCAATGATCTGTTGTACAGTGCTTGTCCCTGGAAAGACAGTGATGTGAAGAGCAGAGTCTCACTTTGGAACAGCCCTGCCGCCTGTTGAATAGTTCGAGTTTCTGTGAACTGCAGAAAGACGTCAGCAGTGGTGCTAAAACTGATGGTTGCTGCCTGAACTTGCATCAGAGATTTGGAGTGATGCACTCTTCAGATTCTCTTCAGGTTCATTAGGAATCTACGTAGACATTTAAAATTAACGTACTAACTCCTGCTCCTTGACCGCAGCCTCCCCGTGGAATCCTGCTGTACGGCCCTCCTGGTACTGGTAAGACCCTGATTGCACGTGCAGTGGCTAACGAAACTGGAGCTTTCTTCTTCCTGATCAATGGTAAGTTGCATGAATTCTTTGTGCCCCAAATCTACCGTAAGTACTCATTTGAAATGTGAATCCAGCTCAGGGGGACAGAAGCATCATTGCTGTTTGTAAAATACTCTCAGCTGAGCAGAGCCACCTGGTTTTTAAGTCTTTCCTGACCCGTTTCAAGCATGGCTCTGGGCCTTTTAGAGCTCATTCTTGTGAAAACCCCTCTAGTATCAGTCTGCTCATGGACAAGAAGAGTTGTAAAGGAGTGTTCAGATCTAGGACGTCGATTCTTTCCTCTGCCGAGGGACTGGTAGGGCGTGTGGAGGTTGCAGGTTGACACATCTGGCTATAAAATACATCAGCAGAGAGCTTCAGCCTGTGCCCGCGTGTTTCATTCCTGAAGGAGTAGTGCTACCTGGCTGGCCTGGAGGAGAGCCCTCCTTGGTCATTCTTTGTATGGGGAGCTCCCCACAAGTGAAGGAGAAGAGCTGTTCTTGCTTCACTTGATGTCAGCTGGCAGGAACTTTCCCCAGGGCTGTGATGTAGGTCTCTCAATGTAACAAAAGGATCAAAGCTCGTTATTAACTCCTTCATGGGATCGCCAAAGGGCTGGGTCAGTGTGACTTGGGGAGAATATGATATAGCCAGCAATGGCCAGGTTACTCTAATGTTTTTCTGTTTGCTCAGCCTGAGGCCCCACGTCATACTTAGCGTTTCAGGGACTGAGGATATGTGCTCGGGAACTGCTTTTTCTTTCAATTTTGGTCAGATTGCATCAAACTCTGTCCTGGGAGGGTGAAAGCAGCCAAATGGAGCGTGCACTGTAAGAGTGACCAGTGTCTGGAGTTGGCAACCTCAGTATCTTTAGAGTGACCCAGGCGGCAGGGGCTGGAGGACATATTGGGTAAAAGCTCTTTCTCTAGAAAGAATGGCCTACTCTTTAAATGGGAGTACCCAAACTGCAGTAGCACAGGGTGCTGTAGGGCAGGATCGGGGTGCAGCCACAGAGCTGCATAGGGGAAGCCTACGTGAGAACTGGCTCTAGTCATGGCTGTCAGTTCCCCTCGGAGTTTCTAAAGGACATTGCCACAGTGGTGGGTGCAGAAGAAAAGAACCTTAATCGAGTGAGTCGGTAAGACTTGCATTGTTTGCCTGATGTAAGAGATCTTATCCCCTCCCTGCCCTCTTCTGGAGAGAACATTTCTTCCTTGTGGAATTCACATCCTTACAAAAGGTCTTTCCCTGCTCAAGTCTCTTCAGACCATCTGCAGAGGAGCTAGTCTGGAAAGCTGGCTTGTGTTATCTGTGTACTGCAAACCACACAAATAAAAGGCAACTGTGGTATTTGACTCTCCCTAAATTCTTCTCCAGGTCATTTGGTCGCGTCTCTTTCAAGTCAGAACTAATACCACCAATCTGCAGTGATATGAGTCCTCAGGAGAGAAATAGGTGGAGTAGAAGTGAAGATAAAAAGGGGCTCTTGTTCTAACTGAATGTAGTTAGCTGGTTTGGAGACTCTCTAGGCTAGTGTTCAAAAGCAGCTTTGCTGCTGTGGATTTGGCGAGTAATCCCAGCCCTGACAGATCCCAGTTCTGTTTAAAAACACACATTCCTTTGTAGGTAGAAATTGCTCTGAGCAGTGAACAGCTCAGTCACAGGTCCTGCTGGTTACTTGTTGCCTCTCCAAACTCTGTCATCTTGCTGCTGTTTTCCAGGTCCTGAGATCATGAGCAAGCTGGCTGGTGAGTCTGAGAGCAATCTCAGGAAAGCTTTTGAGGAAGCTGAAAAAAATGCGCCGGCCATCATCTTCATCGATGAACTGGATGCCATTGCTCCAAAGAGAGAGAAGGTAAACAAGGAGTCCCATTCCTGCAGGCCGTTTTAGCACCAGGACTTGAGTGTAGTGCAGAACCAGTGTAGATGCATCACGCTAGCCTAGTGCATGGATTTGTCTGAGTTGGGAAGACTCCGAGGACTGGGGCTGGCACAGAACAGTAGGCTTCCTTAGAGCTTGGGCAGTGTTGCCGACCTGCTTCTGTCGGCTGTCTTGCTGATCTGATGTTTTCTCTCTCTGTAGACGCATGGAGAGGTGGAACGTCGCATAGTGTCTCAGCTGCTGACTCTTATGGATGGCCTGAAACAGAGAGCACATGTGATTGTTATGGCAGCTACCAACAGACCTAACAGCATTGACCCTGCGCTCAGGCGATTCGGTAACCGAGCCTTGCTGCCTTTTCTTTACAGGTGGCACTCGAGTGTTCCCTGGCTAGGGCTGTGAAATGATTGACTTGGCATTAGAATGGGCCCGATAGCTTGGCAGGCCTGATTAACAACTTCCTGACTCATCTCTCCAGAGCTCACAGGAAACTCATGTCTGGCTTCCAGCATTTGGTATCCCACTCCGTGCTGCAGGGTTGTAAACAGCAGAAATTGCAAAATGCTGTAATGATGGTGACTCCTGTGCTAAGGCAAGCCCCTGTCTGAAATGGCCATTTACTATTAAACAAAATTCTCCTGGAAACCTTGAGGGTGCTTTAAAGACCACCTCTACCGGCTGGGCGCTTCAGACAGGTTCATCCCTTAACTTGAAGTAAGCCTCAAATTGTCCTACCTTAAATGCAAATGTTGAGACATGTCCAGTGAGTTGTCAGAACTTTGTGCCAAGAATGAATGTCCAATTTGCATGAGCAGTTTTGGCTAGTGGCACTTGCATGGGCAAATGGCAGTAAAACGCACAGCTAGCCATCTGAGTGCACAATTACGGTGACACTGCATTTGTGGCATGTTTACAGTTTTGCATGTGACTATTAATTTTTATTGCAGTAGTGACAGTCAGGGATCGGGGCTCTTTCTAGGCTCTGTAATACCCTTCAGATATAGCTTTGATACTACAGTGATAGGCATTATAGAAAGTCATGAGAGAGATTTAAATCTGTCTCTGAATATCTGAACAGTCCCTACCTGTACTATGGATGCATGGGTAGAAATGAAAAAGTTGCCATATTGGTAAACTGGGTGTAAGCAAACAATAGGTGTTTTAATACAGCTAAATGTATATATGTGGAAACAGACTATAAGCCAAATTTATGGGGTGGGTGACTTCTATCCTGGGAAGCAATGACTCTGAAAAAGATTTGGGGGTGATGGTGGCTAATCAGCTGAACACGAGCTCCCAGTGTGACTCTGGCTAAAAGAGCAAATATGATCCTAGGGTGCATACGCAGAGGAATCTGGAGTAGGAGCAGAGAGGTTGTTTTTCCCTCTGTATCTGGCACTGGTGCAACTGCTGCTGGAATCCCATGTCCTGTTCTGGTGCCCACAATTCAAGGAGGATGCTGGTAAATTGCAGAGGGTTCAGAGAAGAGCTACGAAAATGATTAAAGGCTTTGAAAACCTGCCTTATAATGATAGACTCAGAGTTCAGTCTATTGAGCTTAATAAAGAGAAGGTTGCGGGGTGATTTGATTACAATCTAGAAGTATCTAATGGGGAACAGATATTTAATAAAGGGCTCTTTAGTCTAGCGGGGAAGGTCTAACGTGATCCAGTGGGTGGAAGTTCAAGCTAGACAAATTCAGACTGGAAATAAGGGTGAGAGTAATTAACCATCGGAACAACTTACCCAGTGGATTCTCCATCACTGACCATTTTAAAATCAAGATGTGGTGTTTTTCTGAAAGTTCTAGGAATTACTGTGGGGCAGGTCTCTGGCCTGTGTCTTACAGGCGATCAGACTATACGATTGCAATGGTCCCTTCTGGCCTTGGAATGCACGTATCTGTGGTGCTGCTGCGGTCAGAAACAGAGCGGTGCTGGTGAGGGGGAGTCTTACCTTCGCCGAAGCATAAATCACTGGAGAAAAATGACTGAACCACACCATGCTTCTCAACATTTGGCAATCCTGACTTCTAATCATACCACTGCTCTCACTGGCCCTGACTGGCTGTATCTCTTCCTCACTCTTAGATCTCCCTTGGGTTTTTAAAGCATCCATCACTATAGTTGAAAGTACTAGGATCTTCTGGAACACGTGTGCAGTCCTCATTTTGCTTTTCAGTGGGACCACGGGCTGGGGAAAGCTGTAATCAGAGCTTACCCACTTCCAGAGAATTTGGCAGCTAGGTGTGTGTGTTGTGCTCCCCAGGTCGCTTTGACAGAGAGGTGGATATCGGTATCCCTGATGCCACCGGCCGCCTGGAGATTCTGCAGATCCACACAAAGAATATGAAACTGGCTGATGATGTTGATCTGGAGCAGGTTGGTAGCAAGCCTTGTGGGAAAGCCTCTGTTGTACCCGCACACTGGTCTTCTCATTAAGAAGTTATGTAATGGATGAATTGTTGCCGTTATGGGGATGTCATTTATCCATGGGATTGATAGGGCAGGGAACTAGATAAGCAGAGAATCTTGGCCTTAATTCTACCCAGCTGGCTTGTGACCAAAAGTCACGGCCATGTGAAAGTGGTATGGCTGCATAAGAATGTATGAATGGTCACGTGGGGCCAGATCAACGGTCCATCTAGCCCGGTATCCTGTTTCCAGCTATTGCTAGGTGCCAGGTGCTTCAGAAGGAATGAACAGATCAGGGCAATTACCGAGTGATCCATCCCCTGCTGTCCAGTCCCACAACCTAGACTTAGGGACACCCAGAGCATGAGGTGCATCCCTGACCATCTTGTCTAGTAGTAATTAATGGACCTGTCCTCCAGGAACTTATCGGATTCTTCCTTGAACCCACGTATACTTCTGGCCTTCCCAACATCCCCTGGCAACATGTGTGACAGGTTGACTGTGCACTGTGTGGAGCAGTACTTCCTTATGATTGTTTTAAACCTATCACCTATTCATTTCATTGGGTGTCCCCTAGTTCTTGTGTTATGTGAAGGGGTAAATAACACTTCCCTATTCACTGTCTCCACACCAGTCATGATTTTACTGACCTCTCTCATATCCCCCCTTAGTTACACACCATTGATTTATGTAGTGACATCATAATATTTTTGTCTTATTATCTGACCTTTTTCTAATGGTTCCTAACATTCTGACCACTGCTGTGCATTGAACCGATGTTTTCAGAGAACTATCCAAAATGGCTCCAAGATCTCTCAAGGGGCAACAGCTAATTCAGATCCATCATTTTCTATGTAGAGTTGGGATTTTGTTCCCAGGCCAGTTGGAGGAGTGTTGTGCTGCCATATCTTTAGTCTCCCCAAGTTAGCAGTCTTATCAGAAGCCAAGGATCAGCTGGACCACAGATAGAGTTATCTGAGGGTTTGGCAGTGTGTACGAGAAGTGAGATCAGTCCTGTGCATAGAGGACTCCTATCTCCAGGGCTGCCATTTTGCCCCCTTTCTGAATTAGTCCGAGCTCTGATCCCATATGAAACGTAGCTTCTCCCTGCCTGGTGGCTGGGGCCCTGAACTTACAGCAAAGCATCAAGGTTCCTGTTCCCCAGACCATTCATACATTCTTATGCATGTCTTGCTGGCTCCACTCTTGGGGAGAAAAGTGGGGTCCAAATTCTGTCAGTGTGACGTGTTTACACATATCCTGGGAAGTCATGGCTGATGCTTTACTTTCAGGTGGCCAATGAGACCCATGGCCATGTTGGTGCTGACTTGGCTGCTCTTTGCTCCGAAGCTGCTCTTCAGGCCATCAGAAAGAAGATGGATCTCATAGACCTGGAGGATGAAACCATTGATGCTGAAGTGATGAATTCACTGGCCGTGACCATGGATGACTTCAGGGTAATGCAGAAATGCTCAGTTTGCTGCTGGCCCGAGTCTCTCTCCCTGTTCATTACTGAAAACAAGTGAGCAGAGCATGTCACTCATGTGTCACCCTTTCTCTCCTGACGCCAGTGGGCTCTGAGCCAGAGTAACCCCTCAGCTCTGCGGGAGACCGTGGTGGAGGTGCCGCAGGTTACCTGGGAAGACATTGGTGGTCTAGAAGATGTCAAGAGAGAACTCCAGGAGCTTGTGCAGGTGAGGGCTGGTGCATGCGATTTCTGGCCGTCAGCTAAATTGCTTAATTAAAAAAATGTATGGAGAGATGCCAGTGTGGGCTGCAGATGGAGATGCTTACCTTGAAAGGGTTTCTGATCGATCTTAATCCCACAGGCCACCTCTTCCCAAACATTTTCCCATGGACTGTGATTTCCTCACACTTGACTATAAACTTCATGCTGCCTCCTGTCAGTTTTACCAGTGTGGTGTGCACGGGGAGAGAGGAGGGCTGTTCACATGCTGAAGGGAATATTGTGCTTCTCTGTCTTGTTCTAAGTTGCATCGACACTGAGCCTTCTCAGCAGATCTTGGGTTGGTGCTAGTGTGGTGGAAATGCTGTTGTAGACGGGCACTGGAGTTCTGGGCTGCTCAGAGACCACGAGTGGGAAAATTGCCAGGGTCTCAGTGTAGCCAAGACCTTCATAGCCAAGAAACTAAATGCCGAAAGCAAGTGCTGGTTCTACGCTGTCAGGGAGTGTGACATGTTCGATCGAGGGCTTCCTACTATTGTGAAACATTTCCCCCGAAGAGACGCTGGAAATGCTCGTCTCTGTTAGCCCTGAGATACCAGGATCAGGGCAGTCATGATGTGCCCCTATCTTTGGCTACAGGTCACTGCCTGCAGGGCAGATGCTGAAGAGCCATCACGACCCTTTTATGGAATATAAATTGGAGACACTTATCTCCTCATGTTCTCTGGTTTCAATCCATCCCAAGTTGGTGTTAACCAAAAGCTATCCTCTAGCCTGGTGAATTGGTGGGTCTGTTCGGTTTCTGGTGTCACTGTCTCAGGAGAGAGACCCTGGCGGAGTGGGCCATAGAGCCTGAGCGTTCCTCTCCCCCCTCTAGTGCGGTCCCTGCAGGGCAGAGATGAGGCACAGGGTGCAGGAAGCTTGCCCTGCTGCTAACCAGGCAGTGCCTGGCCTGGGGCCCCAGGACTGTTGATGGATGGCGTTACACGTTGGCTTGAATCTAGCAGGCAGAACCCTTCAGCTTTTGCAGCTAGAGGCCTCCCAGCTGGCAGGATCAAGGTGTGATTCTTTGGTCTGGCTCACTATTCACTGAGGGCTGATGCTAGATTTCTCCCTTCTTTAGTATCCTGTGGAGCACCCAGACAAATTCCTCAAATTTGGCATGACTCCATCCAAAGGGGTCCTGTTTTATGGGCCCCCTGGCTGTGGTAAGACACTGCTGGCCAAAGCCATTGCCAACGAATGCCAGGCCAACTTCATCTCCATCAAGGGACCAGAGCTCCTCACCATGTGGTTTGGTGAGTCTGAAGCCAACGTGCGGGAGATCTTCGACAAGGTAAGTGGCTTTGTTTCCTAACCAGGGCTGTAATGTTCTGTCCCACCTCCCCAGAGCATCGACTGTGCTGAGCTACCCTGGCAGCCTGCTGACCCCAGTGCTGTCTTGAGTTTGTCACATGATCAGGTGCTGCCTCCTCGTGTCGTGAGCACACCCCCATTCCTGACGTTGGAAAACTGTGCGACTTGCACTATTGGGAAGGGTCATTAGCTGTAATAGGCTTGCTCCTGCTACTGCCTGAGCCTGTTGGAAGAGAGATGCTCATATAGCATGGCGATGGGTGCAGGGTAAGGACCAGAATAGAAGGGAAGCAGGGCTATTTAAAGGTAACCCCGCACCCCATAGAGCTCTGTTACATGGGACATCCCATTAGCTACTCTCCGCCTTCTAGAAACCTGCGGAAAGGTAGATCCTCTGGCAGGCTCTGTTTTCAAGGTCCTCAGCCTTGTCCAGCAATACACCCAGTTTAGGGAGGCCACCCACCTTCATGAGTGTCTCGTTCCTCGGTGGAAATGTGAGCCTCTGCCTGAGCTGCCTGCTTGTCTAGGGAGTCTGCTTTCAGAGCATGTTGCCTGGCTGTGGGAATGGGGAGTTGGAAGGGGAGTGAAGTCTCGTGCAGGAAGAGCGCCAGTCCAGCCAGAATACTTCCAGCTTTTCTCTAGGCCCAGGAGTCTCCAACGTTCTGCTAGTTCACGGTGCTCCCAGTTCTTGGGGAAACGCCTCAGTCCATTGAGTGTGTTTGTGATGTAAATCTGGGACAGCCCCTGAGGTCCAGCAGCATTCCAGCACCTCTCCGTGTGTGATGAGAGAGGGCTTTCGTTTGTCTGTCAAAGATCAGGAGATGCGGCAAGTGAATTCTAGTGTGATCCTGGCACACTGTGTGTGTGTGTGTGTTTGTGTGTGTGTTTGCCTTGTGCAGGCCCGCCAAGCAGCGCCCTGCGTGCTCTTCTTTGATGAGCTGGACTCCATTGCCAAGGCTCGAGGTGGGAACATCGGGGATGGCGGTGGCGCCGCGGACCGGGTCATCAACCAGATTCTGACCGAGATGGATGGCATGTCCACCAAGAAGAACGTCTTCATCATCGGTGCCACCAACAGGCCAGACATCATTGACCCGGCCATCCTGCGCCCTGGCCGCCTGGATCAGCTCATCTATATCCCCCTGCCTGATGAGAAATCCCGAATCGCCATCCTCAAGGCCAACCTGAGGAAGTCCCCCGTTGCCAAGGCAAGGCCCGAGCTCTTTGACCAAGGCTGGGGTGTTCTTGGGTTCTGAGGAAAATGGACCCCAAAGGAGCAAGGGGAACAGCAGAAAGGCGACTGCTGCTGTTAGCACATGAGCTTCAGTCCCTGCCGTTGGGGGATGGGGAGAGAGGGTGAAGTTTGGACTCTTTGGGTGTAAGAGTGGCAGCTCCTTAAATACAGTCACCTGTAAAGCCAGCCCCCAATGCCTCTAAAGCCTGACCCAGTGCATTCTAGGAAGGGGATGAGCTCAGACTGGTTCAAAAGAACAAGGTTCTTCATTGTGAACACAAAACGAGAGAGGGAAATCGAGTGAGCGCCACAAAGGTTAATTGATGGAGCCTCTTCACTGACCTGGGGCTGGAGGCAAACTGAACAGAGCAGCCCCATCCAGGAGCAAAGGGCCCACGCTGGGCCCGTGCAGGGTTCCCTAGGATAGCACATACCTTTCCCATGGGTTCTGGCGGGCTCGAGGGTGAGGCCTGAGATGGTGTATTGCTCTGAGCAGCTTTGGGGGGACTTAAAATGGGGTTCTCTTGCCCTGCATATCTCCATGCCCTCTGGGGTGTTACTGCTGCTCTCTGGGTGCAGATGAGTCCCTAGGCAGTCACATGACCAGTGCCCTCCATTACCAAGGGCAGCATTTCCATAGCTCTCTGGCGCTGAGCTGGCTTCCATGCTTCTGTGGCTTTGCAGTCCTGATGCCGTCACTCCGTGAGCCAGTGACCACAGGGCTTTGCTGGGTGCAGCCTGGCGTTGCTTCAGGTGATCCCCAGCACTGACATCTGAACAAAGGGCCTGGAGCCGTGCTGCGTCCAGCTGCCATTCCCGCTGGGAGAGCACTACAGAGGCACCTGGAGCGGTCTGCCCAGGTTCTGGTTGGGCACATGGGGGAGGATGGGCCCTTTGCCCAAAGCTGAGCTGTAGGATCTTCCCGCTACTGGCTAATAATAGGAGGGCCCATGACACCTTGGTATTAGTTGGGTGTGTAACGTAAAGAATGGGCTTTCCTGATTCTCCCCCAGGATGTGGACCTGGAGTTCCTGGCCAAGATGACCAATGGCTTTTCGGGCGCTGACCTGACCGAGATCTGCCAGCGTGCCTGCAAACTGGCCATCCGCGAGTCCATAGAGAACGAGATCCGGCGAGAGCGCGAGAGGCAGACCAACCCTTCTGCCATGGTGAGTGAGGCTACATCTCAGGGCTGCTAGAGAGATGGGACAGGGCTGTCTCCAGGCTGCTGGCACGGGTCTCCCTGTTTCCCAGCCACAGACCAGGGCACCGAATGTGGTCAGTTGAGGTGCCCTTCACAGCAGGTGGGCTCTCTGCTCTTGGCAGCCCAAAGGCTGGGCTAGCGTGAGGGAGGGCTAGGCTTTCCCACTGCCAAGGGGATCCCTCCCTGGGGTGAGGTCACTTCTCTGCTGCGGTTCCCCTTCCTAGTCTCTCCCGCTGGCTGTACCAGAGCGTTCCCCAAAGCAGAGCTCGGGAGCAGGGTGAGCCGTGGTTCTGTCTCTGCTCCGTTGCAGGAAGTGGAGGAGGACGACCCGGTTCCGGAGATCCGCAGGGATCACTTTGAGGAGGCCATGCGCTTTGCTCGCCGCTCTGTCAGTGACAACGACATCAGGAAATACGAGATGTTTGCACAAACTCTACAGCAAAGCCGCGGCTTCGGCAGCTTCAGGTAACGGGGGCGGGCGGGTGTTAGCGGGTCCCTGATGATCGGCTTCAGCTGTGTCCTAGTGCTTGGGGAACAGGGTTCTGTCCCCGCAGCTCTCTGTTCCCCTAGTTCAACTCCTGTCTGTTGAACAGCAGCTGAGCCCACCCCAGGGTGGCTGCACTTCAGTGGCAGGTGCTTTGTGAAGGGTTGTGGGACTTTCTTGGAATGCCGGAGCTGTAGGTCTCCATTTCTGCTTGCATTAAAAAAACCAGAACAAAGACTTAGCAGCAATGTAAGCGGAGAGCAGGATTTCCCGTCTCTGAGCCAGGGGACGGACGGGTGTGGCGGGGAAGGCGGCAGTGGCTGGGCGGAGCTTGACCTTGACCGAGGTGTGTGTGCTCTGTGCAGGTTCCCGTCAGGTAACCAGGGTGGCGCTGGACCAAGCCAAGGCCCAGGCAGTGGCAGTGGAGGGAACGTGTACAGCGAAGACAATGACGACGATCTCTATGGCTAACGATCTGCCCCCTGCGGACCAAACTCCAGACCAGGCCATGTTGTGCAGGGAAATTCCAGCATTCAGTGGACTCTCGGCTTCTTCATTCCTCAGTCAGAACAGTGTAGCTGCACGTCAGACTTTGTACAGGGGTGTCTGTTGCAAACACAATAAATTACAAACCGGTGTCGTTTGGGAGGCAGGCAGTGAATTAACCAGGAGGGGAACTGACTTAATTTCTGAGAAATTTCTGTTCTAGTTTATGTGGCAGAATCAGCAGCTTTAGCAAAGGGTACAACGCTCGCCTGTATAAAACCCACAAAAATAATAAAAAAACAAACAAAATTCCCAGAAAATTCCAACCAGGCCACGGCCCTTCCTTTGTGTGACACGGCCGCGGCGGAGACAGCTGTGTCACCTACAGCTTCTGCGTCTCACTCACTTCCCTGGGCCTTTTCACCCCCCTTCCCTGGGCCTGGCTGGGAAAATCTAGCTGGGTTGCCGTAGTGAATGTTTGGAAAATAAACGTACCTGCTCCCAAGCGGTTTCTAACCCAACCCCAGGGAACGTTGAGTAACAGCAGGTGCTGAATGTTCCTTCTCACAGTGGGTGTGAGGCTGCCTCTCTCCCCAGCTGGGACCTGTGTTTGGCGCCGTGTTGTGCTTCTGAGCTCCCATGGGCCAGCCTTTCGGGGCTGCCATCCTGTTGTCGATGTGACCGCCTGCACCCCCAGCAAGCTGGCTGGGTTCCCTGCAGCCCCTGGGCACTCTGTGTCTGTGCGCCAAGTGCCTGGGAGTGCAGCATCTCGGGCACATGGGCAGGAAGTAGAGGAGCTTCCTCTTCAGCCTCTTCCTGCCCCAAAGCAGCTGGCCTAGGCTTGTCAGGCTGCAGAGCAGCTCGTACTCGCAGAGGGACCCATCTTCCCCTTGGCCTGAAACCAGAGCCAGCCAGGCCCTGTATGTCGGGGGAAGGGATTAGCATGCTTGGAAACTAAGTCTTAACCTCGCTCTCATCGTTCCTCTTACCAGCCCACCAGGGCTGCCTGTTCTTGGGCGTGGGTGTCCTTTGCCAGGCATGTCCCCCGCTCTCTACCAGCAGTGCAATGAGATGGACAAGCCCCTGTGTCCTGCTCTCTCTGTGCAGTGCCTTAGATGGGGAAAGCACGGGTGCAGCCTGACACTTACAGCGCATGCCGGGGTCTGGGCTCACTGCTCACCCGGGCGGGATCAGGGGGCAGACGCTGGCTGTGGGAGAGCTGGACAAGCGGGGGGCTTCTACTGGGCTCTGGTTCTTGAGTTCTTTACTATTCCTGCATGTACAGAAAGCAGCCTCTGTTTCTCCAAAGCCCGATGCTTCGGGCTGGGGCCAGCTGGCCTGTGGAGTGGCTATGAGACAGTCACAGGCCAAACAATCCCGAGCCTGAACACTTGGTCTTTGCAGTGCTAGAGGTGAACCCGCCCTACCATGCTGAAAAGCTACAGAGCCCAGGCCTCACCACCTGCCCTCTTCAGTCCCCTCTCCCCCTGCCTATGGCCACGTAGCACACAGGGGTCAGGAGAGGTTTGCTAAGCTGCATCCTGGGCTATTGAACAAATTGTGCTGGCAGGGAGCTGGCTGTAAAAGAAAGGGGCTTGTCACACAATGACCTGGTGTGTTTGTGATTGGGGGGTGCGTTCCTGCAATTCCCACAGTGCTCAGTAGCAACAGGGGGGACCCGAACAATGAGCAGGCATGCTGTCCAGCTAGACTAAAGCAAGATCGGGGGTCCAGTGCTGTGATAACTGGTCTCAGCAGTTGAAGGATGCAAACACCCAGGAGAAAGGACGTGGGCAGGGTGGTTGTGTGGATGTACCGGGGAGCAATGCAGGGCCAGTAAGAGCAAACTTAGCTACATGAGCATGAGCCAGGTTGCAGGCTGACAGAGTCATCAGCTTTGGGCTAGTCCCTAAGGGCAGGCTGGAAGCCTCACTGTTCAGGGCATTTAAATTAGGGGACGGTCCTGTGGACCAGACAGCCAAAGCAACCCTGCACTGCCCCGTCTGATTGCTGGCGTGGCTCTGCCGACCTTTCCCCAAAATGAGGACAAGGGACAGGCCAGCTGGCACATATCGTAGCCCTAAGGGGGTGATCAGCAATAACCCTCATGGATCTGTCAAGAACAAGTTGTAGCCAAACCAAGCTATTATCCTCTGCCAGGAACCAGGCTACAGCGTAGGGGGAAGCAGGAGGAGTGAGCAGCTCTTGACAGAGTCCGATGCAGGGGTTGGCAACCTTTCAGCAGTGGTGTGCCAAGTCTTCGTTTATTCACTCACATTTAAGGTTTCCCATGCCAATAATACATTTTAACATTTTAGAAGGTCTCCTAGAAGTCTATAATATAGAACTAAACTATTGTTGTATGTAAAGTAAATAAGGTTTTTAAAATGTTTAAGCTTAATTTAAAATCAAATTAAAAAGCAGAGCCCCCCGGACTGGTAGTCAGGACCTTGGCAGTGTGAGTGCCACTGAAAATCAGCTCACGTGCTGCCGTCGGCCCCTGGTTGGTCCCTGGTCTGATGTGACAGGCTCAGGCAAACACAGTCCAGATGAAATTGCGATAAAATGGGTGTGGGACGGGTTGAAAGGCTACTCAAAGAATCGTTCCCCGGGGTTGCTCTTACACTTCGAGGAAGTAGCTGGTTGGTCCTGGAGCGCTCTGTACTGCTCCGGTATTAGTCAATATTTTCATTAATTGTGGAATGATGGCATAGGGGATGTGCTCACCAAATCTGTGGAGGACACCAAGTGAGGAAGTCTTTCTAGAACGTGGGAGGACAGGATTAGAATATAAAAGGAGCTTAATAGACTAAAGGCAGGGATCTGAATTCACTATACTGACCATCAAGACAATCAGATGCATAGTATCAGTGTGTACGGAAAAATCAAAGGCACAGCTACAGAACCTGGCTAGACGGTAATGCTGCAGCAAGGGAGCTGGGGGCTCTAGTAGCTCACAAATGGAACATGAGCCAAGTGCGGAGCAGTGGGGAAGAAGGCAAGAACAGTCAGTCAGGGGTGCATTAAGTAAGGCATCATAGGTAAGACCTGGGATATAATGGTCCCACGCTCCCGGGCACTGGGGAGAGGAGGGTGAGAAGTAATGGGTAGCAAGGGCAAGGTGTGGGTTAGATATGAGGGAAAACTTCTGACTGCACAGGGTGGTTAAGCCTGGACCAGGCTGCCTAGGGAGCTTGTGGACACTCCATTATTGGAGGTTTTAAAAACCAAGTCCTAACATCAGAACCAGGGGGTCACCCAATGAAATTAACAGGCAGCAGATATGAACCAAACCAAAGGAAGTATTTCTTCACACAACGCACAGTCAACCTGTGGAACTCCTTGCCAGAGGAAGTTGTGAAGGCCAAGACAATAACAGCATTCAAAAAAGAACTAGATAAATTCATGGCAGAAAGATCCATCAATGGCTATTAGCCAGGATGGGTAGGGAGGTGGCTCCTAGCCTCTGTTTGCCAGAAGCTGGGAATGGGCGACGGGGTGGATCACTGGATGATTCCCTGTTCTGTTCATTCCCTCTGGGGCACCTGGCACTGGCCACTGTCAGTAGACAGGACACTGGGCTAGATGGACCTTGGACCTGGCCGTTCTTACCTTTGAGACAAACCCATCAGGCTACATTTCCTTGGTCTTGCCTCAATGCCCCCTGAGGGCCTGGCTGGCCCTACATTTCTATGGGGCTAGTCCAGCTGTACCAGGTTAGCACTGAGGTTCTCACTTAAGACGGCGCTGCGAGTTGCCATTGCTGGGCTCACCGCCAGACCCCTTGTGAGATGTGGATGTGACGACAGGTGCTAAAGCAGCAGAGCTGACGGAGAAGGGGTGTGTGTGTGTGTGGGGGGGGTGTGTGTGTGTGGATGTGACGACAGGTGCTAAAGCAGCAGAGCTGACGGAGAAGGGGTGGGTGTGGGGGTGTGTGTGTGTGGGGGGGTGTGGACACGTGTCTCACACCCACACAAGAAGGTCCAATGAAGCTATAACCCCCCCACCCCTCACACACACACTTTGTCACTAATAGCCTGGGACCCACATGGCTACAGCAACGCTGCATACACATTAGAGGGGCCACTTGTAGGGCAGGCTGTAGGGCGGGCAGGTCTCTTGCCTGGCTGGTCTGTGGTCCCTGGGCGGGGGGATGTGTGTGACTGCTGTGCCCCTGGATCGCTGATACATGGCCCAAGAGTAGGCAAAGGGCTAGTCTAGGGGGTGGGCAAACTATGGCCCGTGGGCTGGATCCAGCCCGCGGGCTCCTCCTAACCACCCCCCCCCCGAGGTCCAGCTGGAGAAGCTGCTCCGCCTCCCCCTCCCCCCCCACCCGTGCAGCCTCAGGGGGCCGTGTGAGCAGCGCTTGGGGGGTGGGGGTGGGGGTCCTGCGCAACAGCGTGTCCGGCTCCTGGCCAGAGAACGCGGCACGCTCCGGCGGATCAGCGCCAGACACGCTATTCGGAGCAGAGGCAAGGTAAGAGGGCCAGGCTGGGGGTGGGGGGGGTTTGGCTAAGGAGACAGAGGGTCTCGGGGTGGTGGTGGTGGTCAGGGAACGGGGATGGGGGAGAGGGTGGATGGAGTACCGGGGGCGGGGCAGGGGGTGCGGATGGGGACCAGGGCAGTCAGGCCAGAAAGCACAGGGATTGGCTGAGGGGTGATTGGGGAAGGGGATGTCTGGCGAGGGCAGTCAGGGACCAAGGAGCAGGTGGGGCTTGGGGGTGATTAGGGTCAAGGGGGCTCTGGAGGGATTATTCAGGGACCAAGGAGCAACAGGGCTTAGCTAGTGTGGCAGGTCACAGGGTGGTGAGAGTCTCGGGCGGAGGCAGGAGGCAGGAAGCTGGAGTTTTAGCTAGGGGATGGGGTTCGTGGGGGGGGG
>ML677491.1:4483415-4493868 GCA_007922305.1 Dermatemys mawii | reverse complement strand
GGGGGGGGGGGCATTGTTTCGGGTGGTGCAGCCTTCCCTACTGGGCCTGCTACACAAGTTTGACCCGCGATGTGGCCCTCGGACCAAAAAGGTTGCCCATCCAGTTCTAGTCAGTGATCTTCAGTTCCTCTTCCCGCCCATGGACAGAGGAGACGCCCCACCAGTAATAAAACCGCAAATCTCTTCACGTCAACAGAGAAACCACCGACTATTTACAAGGACTCTCCCTGTGGTTTGGGATGTTTGCTGATGGGGCTCCCAAGCATGAGCATGGCTGTGAACATGGGCCAGGGTGGCCATACAGCCAACGTGAAAAGTCGGGATGTGGGAGGTTATATAAAAAAAGGGACCCAAAAATCAGGACTGTCTCTGTAAAATCGGGACAGCTGGTGACCCTAGCATGGCAGTGTGACCACCTGCGTGTGGCCTTCCACCACCCTTCCAGCTGCTTCCTGCTAAATAGGGACCCGTTCTAGAGTGACACCCCCCGCCCCCCCAGGAGGAAAGGTGCATGCGTTATGGCAGCCCAGTGGCCGGGGCGGGGCGGGGGGGGGTGTCCCCTGTTTAGAACACTGGGCACCCCCCCACCAAGGATGAGGCAGGACGGGGTGTGTGTGTGTGTGTGTGTGTGTGTGTGAGAGAGAGAGCGAGAGAGACGCTCGCTGTCCCTCAGGAAGGTGAAGGCACACAGCAGTCCAGAGGGGAGAAAGGCCTCTCCTGGGGTGCACGCAGGGCAGTCCTGCTCCAGGCAGGGCCACCCTGACCAGAAAGTCCTTTCAGTTCAGTGCGGTGCTATCCGTCTGCTTGGCTGGGCAGCCCTCTCTGCCCCCCCCGCCCCCGGGTCTGGGTGTGTGACAGCTATGAGGGGCAACCCAGGGTCCCAGGCTGTTCTGCAGAGCAGCTGTGGGTTAGGCCCATCTGGGGCTGGGCCCTGAGTGGCAGGCTGGGGTGTGTGCACCCAGTGAGGATGCTGGGACAGGAGCTGGCTGGCTTCTCCATCACCTGATGGAGACAACAGAGGACAGCACAGCATCAGAACGGCCACACTGGGTCAGCCCAAGGGTCCATCCAGCCCAGGAGCCTGTCTGCCAACAGTGGCCAATGCCAGGTGCCCCTGAGAGAATGAACAGAACAGGGCAATTAGTGAATGATCCATCCCCTGATGTCCAGGCCCAGTTTCAGGCAGCCAGAGGTTTAGGGACACCCAGCGCATGGGGCTGCAGCTCTGACCATCTTGGCTAATACCCCCGATGGCCCTGTCCACCATGAACTTATCTAGTTATTTTATTAACGCAGTTAAACTTTGGCCCTTCCCAGCATCCTTTGGCAAGGAGTTCCACAGGTTGACTGTGCATTGTGTGAAGAAATACTTCCTTTTGTTTTAAACCTGCTGCCTGTTCATTTCTTCAGGTGACCCCTGGTTCTTGTGTTACGTGAAGGGGTAAATAACACTTCCCTACTCATTTTCTCCATACTGTTCATAGACCCCTTTCATATCCCTGCTTAGTCATCCCTTTTCCAAGCTGAACAGGCTGTTTTATTAATCCCGTTTCCTAGAGAAGCTGTTCTGTCTCCTGATTTCTATACACATCATTTTTGAGATAGGGCAACCAGAACTGCACCCAGTGTTCAAGGTGCAAGTGTACCATGGATTTATTTAGTGGAATATTTTCTGTCTTATTATCTAGCACTTCCCCAATTGTTCCTAATAATCTGGTCACTTTTTTGACAGATCCTGCACATTAAGTGGATGTTTTCAGCAGACTCTCCACAATGACTCCAAGATCTTTCTTGAGTGGGAACAGATCATTTAGACCCCATCATTTTATACGTAGAGTTGGGATTTTTCCAATGTGCATCACTTTGCATCTATCAACACTGAATTTCATCCATCAGATCTCATGTGAGTGGGTAACTCCTCAAAGGCGGCTTTGGACTGGACTCTCTTCAGTAACGTATCAGCTGCAGACGATTGTTGATGACCATGTGAACAGCCCTGGCCGTCTGTCCAAATGGAGGAGAGCCTAGAGTCCTGCTCCGGGGCCAGACTGGCCGGGAGCCTGGCCTGGGGAGGACTCAGGCACAGACTCCCACAGCGAAATGTGTCGTTCTCAGTACATCTCCCGGCCTCGTAGCACCTGCAGCTGGGTGCACAGACACAGCCAGGCCCTGCAGACCACCCCAGGGCCAAGAGCAGGACCCAGGCGTCCTGACTCCCAGCCCAGAGGCAGCCCGGCTCTCCCCCTTTCTTCCAGGAGGGGAGGGTGGTAGAGAGCTGGGGGCAGCCAGACTGCGCTGCCATGGAAAGGCCTCAGTGTGAGAGGTGCTGGCCCCCACAGGTGGGTTCTCAGCACCTCCAAGTCTGGCCCAAAGGGACGCTCTTGCCCTTAGCCGTGTTTTTCAGTAACAGCTAGAAGCCCCCCATCAGGAATCCAGCCCCCGCACAGGAACCCCCCAGCCCCTGCCTCACAGCACTTACCCTCCAGCTCAGCTTTTGGCACACACCGGCCCAAGGAGCATCCAACCCCCCATCCAGCCCCGCGTGTGAAGGCTTGGGGGCCCCGCTGGAGGCCTGGCCGCTGTGACTTTGTCTATGGCAGGTCAGGCTGAGCAAGCCCCTATTTGTCCTGGAGTGGGGCAGAAAACTCCAGAGCCAGGACTGTGGGGAAACACTTTATTGTCATTTACCAACACAAAGCACAGCTGGAAGTCACCAGCCTGCAGGCGTCCCGTGGCCATGTGGGGCCAGTTTCAGCAGCACAGCGTAGCCACAGAACCCGCTCCACCCTGAGGGAACACATCTCCCCCTCCCCACTAGGCACAGAGCCAGCTCCAAGATCCCCCCTAGCCCCACTCCCAAGCCTCCAGGGCCAGGTATGCTGCTGCACTTAGAGCCCAGGGGGCCCAACCAGGGCCAGACTGGCTGTGAGCAGGATGGGCGGGATGCCAAGCACAGCCCCTCGCTGCCTGTGTGGGCAGTGCCCTGGCACGGGGCTGAATTACAGCCTGCGAGCTGGCCCGCGAGGCATCAGGCCAGCGCCGTGGTGGTGAGGGACCAGGAGAGAGCCTGCAGCACAGGGCGGCTGTCGAGAAGGGGTGGGGGGGAGGCCAGCCTGGGCTGGGGGTGCTGTGGTGGCAAGGGAGAGAGGGCCGGCTGGCAGGGCTGCGGGGGGGACGGATCCCGGAGAGGGGAGCCCAGTGGCGGGTCCTGCACCGGCTGGGACAGGACTGGGAGCAGCCGCGGGTACTCGGGATGCCTGGGAAGGGCCGGCTGGCACTGCTCTGCCTGGGGGGGCAGTGGTGGAGGTGGGGCCTGCCAGTGCGGGCACGGCCGGACGGGGAGCAGGAGGGCGCACTGCTGGTGCAGGGGAGGGACCTGCGGCCAGTGGGTGGGGGAGGATGGAAGGGGAAGAAATGGGGGCTGCAGTGGAGGGGTGTCCCAGGGCTGCAGGGGTGAGGCCTGGGGGCGAGGCCCTGGCTCAGGGGGGCCCCAGGGAGGTGGGGCCCGCAGGCAATGCAGGGAAAGCGCCCGCTGGGGCCGCGCTGGCTGGGACAAGGGCGAGGGCTGCGTGGGTGGGATGGAAGGGAGCGGGCCCTGGGGCGCCAGGATGGGCCTTCCCCAGTTGAGTGCGGTGTCAAGCTCACTGCCTGGGCTGTGGCTGCCCTGGGGCGGTGCCAGCGGCTGCGTGCCCGTGTGAAGGGCTTCCCCTCGCGGCTTCTTGGGCAGCCGCAGGATGGGCCACCTCAGGTCCTTCCTCTTCAGGCCTGCGGACGTGGTGCCGTCGGGGGAGGCTGGGAGGGTGGGGGGCGCCTCCAAGCAGGGCACGGGGGTGCTGCTCATCCTCAATGGGTCACCCTCCAGGCCTGCGGAGAAGCAGGGACGGGGGTGAGGCTCCAGAGCAGGAGCTAGCGATCTCCGCCGGAGAGCACAGGCTGGCTGTTACCACAAGGCCTGCAGGTCCCAGGTAGGGCCAGGCCCTACCGGGCTGGGTGCCCCCTGGGACCACAGCCCATCCCACAGGGTTGATTCACAGACCTGGGGCCTGAGTGCGTCTGGTTTTGAACACCTGAGAAGTCAGGCCCCAGGGGTCTTGAGCTGGGCTGACAAGGCAGCCAAAGCCAGTGGCCATTTTCGGATGGCACTGGCCCGAGCGGCCCACCAGTCACAGGCAGAGGCAGGAGCAGGAGCTCGGCCTGCCGCATCCAGCCCCGTCCTGGGACCAGGTCCCCTGCCCTGCTGCAGCCACCTGACAAAGCGCGTTAAGTCAGGGGCTTCCCTCCCGGCTGGCTGCTTTGGCCAGTGGGCCCGTTAAAAGCCAGGGCCAGCCTGGGGGTGGGGATTCCAGGTGCAATTCCCCAGGCTGACTTTGCTGGGGTGTCCTGCCCCCCCCGAGCACCCAGCCTCGCAGGTGGGATTTGAGGGGGCACGTGAGCAGTCACAAGAACTGCCTCAGAGCAAGGCCTGGTCCAGGCCTGGCTTCCCCCTGGTACTCCACAGGGGCCCCAGCACAACCGGCTGAGGGCCCACTGCTCAGATCGCTGCCTAGGGCTGACTTGGAAAGTGTGCGCTTCTCGGGAGCCTGGCGTCAGTCAGTGCTCGTGGGACTGTCTGGGCTGGGTACGTACCAAGCCAGAGACAGAAGAGAACCAGGCAGCCACCCACACCCCAGCCATGGTGCCAGCCATCTGTCCACCCATCCCTCCACAAATTAATGCCAGGACATAAAGGGCTTGTCTCCATTGAGAAGTTAATTCAGATTAAGGCAGAAGAGCTATTCTGGGTTAGCTCCCCGTGTGAACGCTCTTATTCTGAATCGAGTGCTTTAGTCCAAGTTTAGCGTTGGACGTGGACTAAGCTAATTTGTGATAAAGCACTCAATTCGGAATAAGAGCTTCCACACAGGCAGCTAATCCAGAATAGTTCCCCATGTAGACAAGCCCGAGAGCTCTTAATGGAGATCAAACAATACAGCACCTGCTAGAAACGTCTCCTGGTCTTCTGCGTCCTCGCTGTCTGGCTCCTCTTCGGTGAGGGAGCTGGTGCTGTCCCGGTCCATCGAGGCGGCGCTGCACGCACAGTGTGGGGAGCGGCAGGGGTGCCCCACGTCATACATCAGTTTGGTGACCTCGCCCCCGAGGATGGCAGGTAGCTCCGGGTAGAAGGGGCAGCGGCCCCGCCCCTCCCCGACCTGGTGGTTGAAGTACTGCTTCACCATGGCACTGGTCTTCCTGTGGTACTGCTGCGGCGACCGCCTGACTCCCGCTCCCAGGAGCTCCAGGGACATCTCCCGGGGCAGCGGCGCTCCGTGCGCCACCTGGCCCGCGATGCCCTTCCAGACCGAGAGCAGGCTCTTCGTCTCCGCCTCCGCCCACACTGGGCCAGGACCGGTTGGGGAAGCAGACGGAGGGAGAGGTCAGTAACAAGCAGGTGCCCCAGCCAGGTGGCATAGTGCAGCTGTACCAGCCTGGCCTGGCCCCCAGCCCCACCCTGGGCAGAGCCAGCTGCTGCCCAGGAAGGCGCGGTTCCTCCCCAGCCCCGCACGTTAGATGCTGGCTATGCTCTGATGCAGACCAAGTCATATGGACACTCTCATTAGACCTTGTGGCAGGGAGTTCCACAGGTGAGGTATGCAGCAGCTGCAGATCTGCCTGCTCCCTGCCCCAGGCAGGCTCTGGGACACTCTGGTCTAGCTCTGGTTGGGTTTAGAGTGTGGGAGCTGGCCGAGGAGAGACAGAAGGTCAGACTGGATGATCCGTGCCTTAACTGGTAGGACTGTCTCCTCTCAGAGGCTCGGGCTCTCCTAGCTGTCAATTCTCCTGGCCCAGCAGACCCCAGCCCCCTCTCTCTCTAGAGATGGGGTGAGCAGAACAGAGCGCTAGTCCCAGGGCGGGGCGCCCCCCTGAACCATTGGATGGCATTGCTAGAGCACTGGTATCTGCTAAGGACGGGGCTCTAGCAAGGGAGGGGCTCTGCATTTGCAGGACCAGCCTCCCCCGGCGGGAAGGCTGGTGCCAGGGCACAGCGGATGGGGACAGCCGAGTAGAAGGCTACACCCTGTGGGCGTCACTCGCCGCAGGCAGTCCTGGGAAGCAGGGGTTTGAGGCCCCAGTCCCCATATTCCAGGTATGCCCCAGGAGGAAGCAAAGCAGACCTGCTGGGGCAGAGTCAGCACCGAGAACCGAGTCGTGTGTGGATGCTGCTGAGCAGGGCCAGGCCAGGTGAGGATGGAGAGGGCTCCAGGAGGGCCCTTTGCGGAGCCAGCCAGAAACTCACTCCCTGGGGTACCCTGGTCTCTGGCACCAGGGTGCTGATCAGTGGCACACAGGGCTCCTTGTACCAGGCACCTCTAGCCCTGCGGGTGGCCACGTCAGTCACTCCAGCCAAAGCAGAGTTTCCTGCGGGTGTGTGCGACTCAGGCCCCACCCAGCGCTAAGCTGAAGACTCCGCCCCTCCCACCAGCATAAGAGGCAAATCACCACCCACCTCCACGTGTGTATTCAGAGCCCTGCTGGGGCCACCCAGGGATGACAGAATCCAGGACCTGCTGCAGGCTGGTGGCCACGGTACTGCCCCGCTTCCCAGTGCCCGTCCAGCCTCGGAACCAGGGCATCTGCAACAGGCAGCATTTCCATGTTAGCGCCTGGGTAACAGAGGGCAGATCCCCGGCTCGAGTCTGATCTAATCTCCTCTGCCTGCTGGAACAGCTCAAAGGCTGCAGGTAGAAGCTAGGCAAATTCAGACTGGAACAAGGTGTCAATTTCTGACAGTGAGGGTCATTAACCATCAGAACAGAGGGTTGGGCTGGATTCTCCATCACTGACCAGTTTCAAATCAAGATTGGATGCTTTTCTTCTCATAACACAAGAACCAGGGACAGGTAGCAAGTTTAAAACCAAAGGAAGTATTTCTTCACATAACACAGTCAACCTGTGGAACTCCTTGCCAGAGGATATTGAAGGCCAAGACTATAAGGGTTCAAAAAAGAACTAGATCAGTTCCTGGAGGACAGGTCCCTCAATGGCTGTTAGCCAGATAATCAGAGGCACAGCCCCATGCTCTGGGTGTCCCTAAAATTCTGACTGCCAGAAGCTGGGAATGGGCGACAGGGGATGGATCACTTCATGATTCTCTGTTCCGTTCATTTCCTCCGGGGCACCTGGCATTGGCTCCTGTCGGCAGACAGGACACTGGGCTAGATGGACCCTTGGTCTGACCCAGTCTTATGATCTGCTGTAGGAATTATTTCAGGACTGGTCTCTGGCCTGCCTTGTGCAGGAGGTCACAGGTCCCTTCTGGCCTTGAAATCTAGGGCTCCATTAACCTGCAGAAGTTTCCATCCCACACTCATCACCGTGGTACCGAGCTCCTTCCAGCCGTGTGTCACGCACCTGGCCTCTCCGGGGTTTAATGGCCTCTGCGTGGCGAGGGAGAGGAGACGATCTCATGGATTCCTGTCCCGTCTAACAGCCCCAGCAGCGGCCAGGACCCTGGCACGGCACAGACAAGCCCTGCTCCTGGCGCTCAGCAGACCAGGGAGAAGGGTGGCCAGCAGAGAGCCAGGCTCAGGAACCAACTTTCTGTGGCCTGGAACAGCAGAGACGGGGCCCTGGGCTGGCTGGCAGACACATGGCCAGTTTAATGCTGAGGGCTGGAGGAGCAGGGACAGGAGACAGCCCGGGCGTTATGGCCCTGCTCCCCAGAGGTACCCTGCTTCCTGGCACCTAAATACCTCCATGGGTCTGGGCCGGAGGCATCACCTCCTGGGAACTGCGGTACCAGCCCCCCAGCCCCCGCTTCCCCCAAGGCCCCAGCTCTGGCCTGCAGGCATCACAGGTACCAGTCTGAGACAGCCGCGAGGATGGACAAGCCAGCGGCCTGGCTAAGCTGTCTCCCTTCCCCTGCAGACAATGTCACCCGTTCCCAGGAGGGGGCCGCCTGGCCCGGTGCCCTGCAGCCCGTGCCGGGTGGCGAGGCCTCAGACGTACCCTGGAGCTGGGTTCCAGCAGGTTGTCCCCATGCAAGCCCGAGATGGGGAGAAAAGCCACAGCGGCTGGGTTCTTGCCCAGCTGGTGGAGGCTGGCGCTCACCGCCTGGGTGATCTCCTGGTAGCGCTGGCAGCTGTAGGGGGGCTGCGTGGCATCCATCTTGTTCACACAGATGACGAGCTGCTTGGCCAGCAGGTTGCAGGCCAGGAGGAGCTGCTGGCGGGGGACAGCGCAGCCGGCCTCACGCGGTCCCCGGGCCGCAGGCACCAGCAGCACAGTAGCGCCGGCCTGGGGGAGACAGAGCAACCCGGGTGTTACAGACGCGATGCGGGCAAAGCCAGGGAACCCACAGACACAGGCGCTGGGGCCACACGCCAGTGACGTAACAGCCTCCCGTCCAGGGCCTGGAGCAGCCCGTGCCCACTGGGGCCCAGGGCTCAATCTAGTGCCCGGTGCCCGGCCCATGCCCACCAGGTCCGGGTGCTTGATCCAGCACTGGGTGCGGCCATGGGGCAGGCGTAGGGATTCAGGTGCAGGGCAGGATGCAGATACCCTCTTTGGGGTGGGGGCTGGGAGAGGGCCACAGTGACTGGGGGGCAAACCCCCTCTTCCCCCAGAGAAGAGGAAAGGCAGAAGGAGACAGGAGTGAGGTGTGGGGTGGGAGGGGACGGCAGACAGTCACGGCCAGACGACGCACCCCACACATCATCCCTGAACATTTCGTTACTGCTCGGGCCCCGGGACCTCCCGGGGGAGAGTTAAAGGGCAGCAGCAGAATCAACCCCAGCCATGAGATGGTCAGACAAAGGGCCCCACGGCTGAGCCCGCCTGTTCAGCTGTCCAAGGTTCCTGGTGGCCACAGCACGGCATCGAACCGAGCCCTGCCCGACGTGCTGAGAACCGGCACACGGCCATGGGTTAAAGCGGGTTCGCTAGAGCTTTCAAGGCTGGGAAATCTTCCCATCCAGCCTCCTGCTGGAGGCCCAGCCATGATTCAGCCTCCAAGGGATGGAGAACCATGCCCCCCGCACCGCCCTGGGGGAGTTTCTACCCTGCACCAGCTGCCAGCCAGCAGAACCTGGGTTTGTCAGTGAGCTCCTCCAACTAGGACCCCAGGGAGTCTGGTCAGGCACCCCGGGGCCTGGCACTTACCCATGCACTGCCTGGGAACCGGTTACTGGGCAGCCCCCCGGGCTCCAGGGAATCGACAACGACCACCTCGTACTTTGGGGTCTTGAAGTGCTGCAGGAGGTGACTGGGGGCTGCACCCTGCTGCTGCTCTGTGCTTGGCCTGTCCAGCACCCGGGCAGGCGTGGGGGGGCTCTTCCCGGTCTGTGGAGGGGGGGAAGACACTGGTTACAGTTCTCATAGGAGCCAACGAGAGCCACCTATCCTTAGACGAGGTGCCTACAGAGCAACCAGCCACAGCAAACCCCAGCCTCCCTTTGCCCCCCTGCCCATCTTCCTCCCCAGCGTGCAGCGGACACGTCACCATGGGGCCAAAAGTCTGGGAACAGGGGCCTTGCGAGTGTCCCAGAGCCCGGGGAGCTGCCCGCTTTCTGATGTGCCCAGCACAACCATGAGGTTCTCAGCTAAGGGATAGGGAGCTCACGCCAGGGCAGCCTGGCTGAACAACGCACATGGGCCTGGGAGCCGGTGTTTCTCATCCTGCTCTGCCACCAGCTGCTGCCCTTGGGACCGGCCTTGGGCAGCATTTAATTGCTAATGAAAGCAGCGCCGGGGCTCAAGAGATTGTTTTACATTCCTAACTCACGCAGCGAGCACAGAGGTGCCAGGGTATGAACCGCCAAGCACTGATCTTGAGGCTGAGTTCCCAGGGGCGGGTGCTGGTTGGAACAGGCAATTTGAGACACGCTAGGGCTCGATTCTCAAGCGAGGACCCCGAATCACACCCCCAGGGGCTCCGCCAGGTCAGTGGCACCCAGATCTGCGCCCACCCGCCCGTGCTCCGGGGAGGAGACGGGCAGGAGGGAGGTGCCGAGGGGAAACACGGGGCTCCTGTGGCGATTCGCTGCTTTGCTGGACAGAGGCCGGGCAGGGCGTTCCCGCACCGTTGGTACCCTGGAAAGGGAAGCCCTGTTTCCCGGGGAACCTCCCTGGGTGACAGGGGAGCGCCGGGAACTCAAGGGCAAGGAAGCGACCCCCGGCTCAGGCTGGGAGAGGAGTCGATTTCACAGCACAAAACGCACTTTGGCACGTCTGTTTCACTAGCCCTCGGCCTGCTCTAGGCACCGACCTTGGCCTGGGGTGTAGCTGCTGGTGAGGGGTGATTTGTGCACCCCCAGGCGTGGGCCAGTTACCTGCCCCTTGGGAGACTAGCTATTGGTACAGTGGACTGACACTGCTCTGGGGCAGAGACTAGCCGCCCCATTGGAGGGGCTGCAGTGGTGTGTTAGACCAGGCCTGGGGAGAAGAGCTCTGTCAGGCTCCAACTCCCCTTCCTGGG
>ML677491.1:4436749-4483405 GCA_007922305.1 Dermatemys mawii | reverse complement strand
GGCAGCTTGCGCTGGACTTGCTGTGCCAGGCCACACACAGGGGTTGGTGCTAACGCCCTCAGAGAGGTACCAGGGGGTTCACAGGCTGCAGAGCTCACTGCAACTCCCTGCTCCTCCCAAGAGCCCCCTCTTATTTCAGGGACTCCCCACTACTCTGTGCACCCCCCATTTCCCTCCCTCCCTTACTAGGTTCATGCCAGCAGCTGTCTGCACCCCCTTTCCCAGACCAGGGATTCTGTGTGCACCTCCCCCCCCGCATCTCACCTCACAGGCCCCTTCCCCCCCATACTAGCCTCCCCCAGCCAGGGTAGAGTGTGCCCCTCCACCCCCACCCTGGGGAGATAAGCATTCAGCCTGTCACCACCTTGCTCTGCTGGGAGGATGGGCCAGCTATTGTTATCCTGGGAGGTGTTAATAGGGCCCATCAGCCAGTCTGAGCAATAGATAACTGCCCAGGGCTAAACAGATGGGGGTGGGGGCTCATGTGGCCCCCAAATCAGCAGGGCTCTGGCCGTGGGTGCCTGGAACAGTCTCTGAAAATTCAGCATTAGCTGGACGCAGCAAGTGACCGAATTACAGCCCAGCAGGATGAGGCCTTCAGAGCCCCTGTCCCAGCAGAGAACACCCCCAAACTCACTCCCTCCAACCCCCAGCCCCTCATTAGGGAGGTGCTGGGAGAGCAGAAGCCCACTGGCCCCTCAGGCAAATCACCCCAAGGGCTCAGCCAGGGCTACCCAGCTAGGGGCTGGGAATCCAGGCTGATCTCCCTCAGCACCCTGGCTCCAGCCTAGCCAGTGTCCAGCACCCCCAAGACAGACTCAGAGCCGTGTGGGGCTGGAAGGGCCTGGAGTAGTCCTGGGGCCAGCCCCCTATGGGGAGCCAGCACCAGGCACCCCTACATGGGCAGCTTGTTTCCTCTTTTTCCTCCAGGTGAGCTTTGACACCAAACAGGGCACAGGGAGCAGCACCAGCCCTAGCTCCCAGGGCCCCTCCCAGAGCCCCCCACCTTACCTCTATCCCAGCACTGACTCCAAACAGCTACCTGCAACCTGCCCCACCCTGCCCTCCACCTGGCTCTTTAAAGAGTCTGGCTCCCAAGGGACTCCGCCCACTGAGTTAGCCACGCCCACTCCAGTGGAGCAGAGTCCTTGAGGGCCAAAGCCTTGCCCCATCCATGCCCGGATTCCAGATGCTAACATGGGGTATCCCCATTACAACAGACCCCGCCCTGGGCCCGTCACTCCTGTGCTCTCCCATGTGGCCCTGGCCGCCAGGCTCCCCCCATGCTCAGCGCAGTGAGCCCCACGGCCAGAGCAGAGGGACATGGGGACTCACAGGGGTTGTGGTTCCCAGGCACTCCAAGAATGGCCAGCCCCCTCGCTAAAACCCTGGGGCATCAGATGGGTTTTACTCTCAGGCCTTCTCTGCAGGGGAAAGTGATCCAGTGTGACGGATGGAGTGAATGTGGAGCACGCGCCGTGGGACCCTCTGAGCTGGGTTTCAGAGGACTCGGCGTGGACCAGTTCCAACCTCTTCCTAATCAATTTCAGCTAAACATCTGGGAGAGGCAGGGACAGCTGCACAAGGTTCCTTCTCTGCCCCCCCCCCCAGGATGAGTAGCTGGGTCCCCCTCCCTCTGGGAGCAGTAGGGGACCCCAGTTTTTCCTCCCAGGAGCTGGGCTGTCTCTGCTGGGCTGGGGATGAGACGGGCCCCAAAGCAGTCGGGCTCGGCCTTATCACTTCACTGGGCGCTCCTCCCTGCTCACGTTGCCTGGGTCAGTCACTTGGGGCAACTCCCGCCTTCATAGCAATGGGCTTAGGCTTTCTGCAGACTCAGGCAGTGTTGCTGTGTTGGTCACACTCAGGGCAGTACACTCCTCTCACTGCAATGGGCTCAGGCTTTCTGCAGACTCAGGCAGAAGGGGCTGTGTTGGCCACGCTTGGGCCATTTTTCAAGCTTTTCTTCACGACCACAAGGGCTAGAAAGGCACTTATTACAATGTTCCAGAGTAGTAGCCGTGTTAGTCTGTATCTGCAAAAAGAACGAGGAGTCCTTCAGGCACCTTAGAGCCTAACACATTGATCTGGGCATAAGCTTTCATGGGCTAGAACGCACTTCATCAGATGCATGGAGTGGAAGAGACAGGAGGAAACTATGTATACACACAGAGAACATGAAAAGATGGGGGCTGCCACACCAACTCTAAGAGGCTACTCAATTAAGGTGAGCTATTACCAGCAGGAAGTGGGTTCTAGCCCACCAAAGCTTCTGCCCAAATCTGTGTTAGTCTCTAAGGTGCCACAAGGCTGCCTCGTTCTTATTAAAACGGAGGCTGAGCTTCTGCATTAGCCCTGTGACTTCGGGAGCCGGGCCCTGGGTACAGTCCAAGAGCGCCCAGGCCTTAATCCGGCCCCGAGCCTGTGAACTTCGCTGCTCGGCGGGAGCGTGTGTGTGTGTGTGGCGGGGGCGGGGGGGCTGACCTGCAAGGCCAATGTCACCCCCCGGGATAATCCCTGGCTACATGGAGGAATCAGGCCCCGGGGAATTCCCGGCTCTGCTCCCAGGAGACCTGATGGTGGCTTTTAAACCACTTCTTTCCCTGCATCCGCCACCAGAGGGCAGCCGAACCCCGAGGGAAACACTGGGGATGGGCTCTGAGAGCTGCCCCCCCCCCCCCCGCCCCGATCTCACCCCACGGGGCATGGGGCTGTACCCGGCTAGCAGGGCTCTGGCAGGGCCGGAGGGTGACAAGGGGCAGGGCGGTCGGCGCTGAGAGCTCCACAGGGCACAGATGACCTGCAATGGCCCAGGAGACCTGGGCCAGCAATGGGACGCCCAAGTGCGGGCTCGGAAACATCGAGTCCACCTGCCTGGCTTGCAGGGACCCGGGTTACAATGCCGTGTGGACGTACCCCTGGCCTCTGTGGGGCCCAGCGCCCCTCTGGACAGGGCGTGGGTTTAAATCCAGAAGAGAGGCTCAGCCAGCCAAGGGGTCTGGAGAAGAACCCTGGGAAGATCCTGCTCCCTTCCCTCCCGGCTTGGCGCCCAGGGACGTGGGGCGTTACCCTGCCCCGCGGGCAGCTCAGGGCTCAGGAAAAGTCGGTGCCTAAAGAAGTCCCTGGCTGAAGGGCTGGAGGGGTTCGCTCTGGTACTGGGGACCCCACAGGAACCTCCTGCAGTGAGGCCAGAGCCGGGCTTTAGGGAACAGACCTCGCCAGCGGCTGACGGGCAGGGAGTCTGGGCTGGCAACAGGAGCAGCACCCCATCCGACAGGCAGTGTCAGCCCTTCGCTCCCAGCCCACACTCCCCACTTCTGCTTCTGGCTGGGCCCCGCCCCAGTGACTGTTCTGTGTGTTCAGATCCCACCTGCAACCCCCCATCGTCCCCAGCACTCCTCGCGGCTGGGGCGGGGGGAAGCCGGGGCGGAGCGGCATGGCTGGTTTGGGGGACTGGGACGGAACCGGCCCCGTGCAGCACTGAGCACACTGAATCCTTCGCGGGCGGGGTCACTGCACAAACAGCCCCTCCCTTGCCCCCCTTCCCATGTTAAAGGGCATTTGCCAGCAGCAGGAGAAACGCATGGAGCGTGGAGCCTGCTAGAATGGCAGAGATCCCGGTGCAGCACCAGGCAGGTTTGGCCTGGCTGCCCCTCTGCACACGTGGAGGCAGCCAGGCCACACCCGAGTGAGCCTGCACCCCTGTGGGCCAGGTCACAAAACCACTCAGCTCGGGGGCCCTCTCAAATGGAGTGGGGGGGCAGAGTGTCCCTGAGACGGTGCTGTTCCTGGTGGGATCCAACTGAGGGTGCCAAATCAGGACAAATTGCTCCAAACAGGACATTTACAGTCCAAAGCTGGGGTTTCTCCACCCTAAAGGGTTATCAAACCAGCCAGAGAGAAAAGACTTTGTTTTCGCCCCACTGTAGGGTGGAGAAACCCCAGCTTTGGACTGTAAATGTCCTGTTTGGAGCAATTTGTCTTGATATGGCACCCTCAGTTGGATCCCACCAGGAACAGCCCCGTCACAGTGGCGTAGTCGTACTAGGATCCACAGAACCAGGTCAATTGAGCTTTGGGTCAGAACCCCACGCTGTCCAAATTTGAATTTTGGTGTTGAGAGTTTGGTTGGTTAAAGAGCAGTGGCAATGAGTGATCAGAAAGCAAAAGCAATGAAACTGCAAGCCCTGAGAGACAGCCTGCAGTTTGAGTTTGAACAGGAACTAGCAGAGCTTCGATTGTGGGAATTGCAAGAGAATGCAAAACGAGTAAGAAGCTGCTGAAAGACAGGAGAGACTTCGAAAGATGGAACAGGAGACAGCTAGACTTAAGCTACAAGTCCAAAGAGCAAGAGAAGAACAGCTAAAATTGTGTCCTCTTGAAAGTCCAGTTTATAATGATGTTGGTATGCTGTATTACTCTGAGCAGTTTTCTGTGTTTAACCCAGTGTGCTATGACCAGGGGAAGGGGGATTCTCACCTGGGGGGAAATAGCTGTTTGTCTGGACAGGGTTTCTCCAAGTGTTTGTCTGTGCAAGAAAGCAGTTTGTATGTGAAGAAAGTCTCTGAATGTCTGTCTGATGTCTCAGAAGTGAATCTGGGGTTAGATTAAGCAAAGGAAGAATTTATTAGTCAGGAAAGGGTTTCTCTGAAACAGATTACAGTGAATGGTCAGGTTAAAGCCCTAACTGAGAAAGGAAAGGGTAAATCTTTGGTGAGCAATGAGGTATTGTTGTCTGGTACAGCTTGTAACAGTGAACCTGAAAAGGGTAATTGTAAGTTGCTGAAAGGATCTCAGTGTAGTGAGAAGAGCAGCAGTTTGTCTGTTGGGAGTGGCAAGAAAAGTTTGGATGAGCCTAGGCAGCCTTGTGAGCTGATGGCTTTTTGGGCTTGGTTACACTGGCACTTTATAGCGCTATAAAGCCCCCAGGAACGCTATAACCTCCTCCCCGTCCACACTGGCAAGGCACACAGAGCGCTATAACTCAGCGGTTATTGTTAATCCACCTCTGCACGGGGAATAAGGGCTGTAGTGCAGCTGCTGTAGCGCTACAGCGAGAATGTGGACACCCACTGCGCATTAATTGGCCTCCAGCCCATCCCATAATTCCCGTTCGAGCCACTCTGGTCATCACTTGCAAACTCTTTTGTCCTGTCCTCAGGTGACCACACGTCAGACCCGCCCTTTAAAGTTCCAAGGAAATTTGAAAATCCCCTTCCTGTTTGCTCCAGCCAAGCGTGGCGTGCTCTCAGGGAATCCTTGCAGGTGATCATTCTGATTGATCATCATGACTCCACGTGCCATGCCTCCTCGCAATAGGCGATCTCCAGCATGGAGCAATAGCGAGGTGCTGGACCTCATCAGCTGTTGGGGGGAAGAGGCTGTTCAGTCTCAGCTGCGGTCTAGCCACAGGAATTTTGATACCTATGGGCAGATATCACGGGCCTTGGCAGAAAGAGGCCATGAGCGGGACACTCTGCAGTGCCGTGTTAAGGTAAAGGAGCTTAGGAATGCGTATCGCAAAGCCCGCGAGGCAAACGGCTGCTCTGGGGCAGCCCCAGTGACTTGCAGATTTTATAAGGAGCTGCACGCGATACTTGGTGGTGATCCTACGGTCACTCCATCGACCACCATGGACACTTCCCAGCCCACCAGTGAAGCGGTGGGGTGAGGAGGAGGATGAAGAGCAGGAGGTTGAAGAAGAGGAGGAGGAGGAGGACGAGGCGGCAGCGACCCAGGGCACGGAGGAGTCCCTGGACGCATGCAGCCAGGAGCTCTTCTCAAGCCAGGAGGAGGGCAGCCAGCCACAGCGTCCGGCGGTTGCAGGGGCCAGCTCAGCAGCGGATTGCGGAGGTAAAGCTGCTTTTCTATGGGGAAGGCAGGCAGCTTGGGGTGGAAAGGGATGCTTGCATGCTTGCCTACATGTGGAATAGTGCATTGATGTAGTCTATCACCTCGCGGTAGTCATCATCAGTAATCTCTTCAAAGGTCTCAATAAGAGCACTCGCAATGCTCCTGTGCAGGTTTCGCGGGAGAGCCAGCGTGGTCCCCGTCCTGGTCCCGGTCACTAGTCCCCGCCACTGTGCTACAATGGGTGGGGGGAGCATTGCTGCACATAGGCAAGCTGCATATGGCCCTGGGCGGAAGCCGCATCTCATTAAAATCCCTTCCCTTTGTTCCTCAGTGACTCGAAGCAACGAGATATCTTCCAGGACAAACACCTATGGAGAATGTTGGAACAGTGTTCAGAGTAGGGCTCCTGCAACTTACCGGCACTCCCCACCCCCTCCCCCGCCACAGCTTTTCAGGGCAGGGAAGAAATCCTTCCCCCTGCCTGCTGCTCAGAGTGGGGCTCCTGCAACTTACCGGCACTCCCCCGCCACAGCTTTTCAGGGCAGGGAAGAAATCCTTCCCCCTGCCTGCTGCTCAGAGTAGGGCTCCTGCAACTTACTGGCACTCCCCACTCCCCGGCACAGCTTTTCTGGGGCAGGGAAAAAATCATTTCCCTTGCCTCTGGAGTGCACTCACCATGGAAGGGGCTCCGTTGCTGTATCTGTGCTCTCTGCGGGACAGGCAAACGGGGAATGCAGGGGAATCATAGGCATGTCTGCAGTTTACAAAGGAACCACTGTTACATGTATCTTTTTATTTTAGAAGGATTGTCCTTGAGCCCTGTGCCATCGCTCTTATCAACAGCTGAGAGGCTGAGGTGACTGAGGAAGCGGCCACAAAGGAGCAAAGAGGATCTAGTACAGCAAGTAATGCAACAGGCTGTAACGGAGAATCGAGTTGCACAGAGGTGGAGGGAGGACCAGAGCAAGTTGAGGGAGAAGGCGCGGCAGGAGAACGTGATTCACCGGCGGAAAAGCACCGATAAGCTGTTCTCATTACTGCAGCTTCAATTGGAGACTATGCAGCGGATTGCCACCCTTCAGGAGGAGAAGCACCGCGCTCTCCACCCCAATTATCATTTGCCCCCAAACCCTTCCCCTTCTGTGCCTCAGTACCCTCCAGGCCACTCTCATCAGCTATATGGTTATCACCATCCACAGCTGCCTCCAACCCTTCTGTCTTCACCGAACAACCCCAAAGCCCCGGACCATTATCCACTGCAGTCAACCCCTAATAACATGCCTTATTGCCCTCCACAAATGGGGTTCGGGGGACATGGCCACTGTGAGGGCACTGGAGACTCAGAGACCTGGACATATTCCGATCTCTGACTGACCCCATGCCACCCCCATTGCACCTCCCTCGGCTTCCCCCTCACATGCATCACAATATTTTCTTTCAGCAACCGAACTACCTGTTCAATAAATGAATTGTCTTCTTAATAAATGGGTTTCTTTATTAAGTGTACATAGATTATTACAGGCTACAGAAAAGGAAATGCCTGTTCCTATTAAAAGAATGCACACTCCCTCCCTCCATCCCTCCCTCCCTCTGCACTACCCTTTAGAACTGGCTTTCAGCCTCAAAATGTTCCCTCAAGGCTTCCCTGATCCTAACAGCCTCGCGCTGGTCCCCTCTAAGAGCCCTGCTCTCTGGCTGTGCGTATGTGGCCTCCAGGCGTTGAACCTCCGAGGACCATGCCTGAGTGAAGCCTTTGCCCTTCCGCTCACAAAGATTATGTAGGGCACAGCATGCGGAAATAACCGCGGAGATACTACCCTCAGCCAAGTCTAGCCTCCCATAAAGACAGCACCAGCGCGCCTTGAGATGCCCAAAAGCACACTCCACAGTCATTCGACACCGGCTAAGCCTGTAGTTGAACCTTTCCTGACTGCTGTCCAGGCTCCCTGTGTAGGGTTTCATGAGCCAGGGCATTAAAGGGTAAGCAGGGTCACCAAGAATCACTACGGGCATTTCCACTTCCCCCACGGGGATCTGCTGGTCTGGGAAAAAAGTCCCGGCTTGCAGCTTCGTGAACAGGCCGGTGTTGCGGAAGATGCGTGCGTCATGCACCTTTCCAGACCAGCCAGCGTTAATGTCAGTAAAACGCCCACGGTGATCCACAAGCACCTAGAGAACCATGGAGAAGTACCCCTTTCGGTTAACGTACTCGTCTGCTAGGTGGGCGGGCACCAGAATAGGTATATGGGTCCCATCTATTGCCCCTCCACAGTTAGGGAAACCCATTTCTTCAAAGCCAGCCACGATGTCATGCACGTTACCCAGAGTCACGATTTTTTCGTAGCAGGATGCGATTAATGGCCCTGCACACTTGCATCAGCACAACTCCAACGGTCGACTTTCCAACCCCAAACTGGTTGACCACCGATCGGTAGCTGTCTGGTGTAGCCCGCTTCCAGATCGCGATAGCCACCCGCTTCTCCACCGGGAGGGCAGCTCTCAGTCTGGTGTCCTTGCGCCGCAGGGCGGGGGTGAGTTGAGCACACAGTGCCATGAAAGTGGCTTTTCTCATGCGAAAGTTTTGCAGCCACTGCTCGTCGTCCCAGACTTGCATGACGATGCGATCCCACCACTCTGTGCTCGTTTCCCATGCCCAGAAGCGGCGTTCAACAGCCGTGAGCATGTCCGTTAATGAGACAAGAAGCTTCGTGTCAAACGCATTCACCGCTTCAATCTAATCTTCAGACTCATTACTGTCATCCTGCATGTCAAGGATTAACTCCACTGCACACAGAGATGATGTGCTGGAGACAGTTGTCAGCGTGTTCCACAGCAGTTCTGTATTCATTGTGGCACACGACAATGGAAGACGGAGCGCGCTTTGCTGAAACCATTGAAAGATGGCGCCGGAGGTGGAAGGAAACACAGGGATTGCTGGGATATGCCAAAAAGCATCATGGGTAGTTGAAACAGGATGCAGAATGCCCCACAAGTGACGCCCCACTACCACAAGGCATTGCGCCAGATTAGGAAGACGTGCACTGTGGGATACATGCCCTAATGCGCTCCTCTTAATGCCGCATTAAGTGCTGCAAATGTGGCCATGCTATAACGCTGGAGCATCTCAGTGTGGACATACAATAGCGCTATTCATATTACTGTATAAGGGGACCGCTATAACCAATAGCGCTATAATCTTGTAAGTGTAACCATGCCCTTTATCTAATCAACAGTTTGGGAAGGTGAGGATAGTGAAAGAGAAGTGTCCCTATGCCTTACCTGTTCCCTGTGTGGAGGAGTGTGACAGTGAAGAGAATGGGCCTGTGTCTGTCAGGGGTATTGACTTGTCTATGGAGGAAGCTACCTCAGTCTTCAAGCAGTGGTCTATGAACAGCCCTGTGTGCTGGGACAAGGGAAGTGAGATCCCAAGCTGCATGGCTGGTGAAGGAGAATGTGTCTCTGAATCTTCTTTGTCTGTGGAGCGGACAGGAGGTGCTGTTCAGCCTGTGATGGTTGAGAATAGTGCAGTTGTCTCAGAGTTAGTTTTGGATTCAGCTAAAGCCCAGAAAGGGAATGGTCGTAAGCTGGTGTCTGCTGGGGAGAAAGGCTCTATAACTAGGTCACATACAGTTAGTGTCTTAGCAAAATCCCAGAGGCCAGACGATTCTGGTGCTTGTATTTTGCCTGCTGCTAGTGTGTTGCTGGGAAAGGGTGTAGCAACTCTGTCTAATCAGAGTGATACCCTAGCCGGGGTACAAGGAGAGCAGGAAGGTGATTTGGTTGGGTTCCCTACTAGCAAATTAACAACTTGTAGCAAGAAGGAAGAAATTCCTGAACTGGTGTGTGGCAAAGGGAAGGCTGATGCTTCTAACCTCTTATCCAGTCAGTCTATGAGTTTGCCTGAAAGGGAATTTTGTAAAAATCCGCCTGATGGGCCAAGTGTGATCATGCATGTGAGTAAAGCTCGAAAAGAGTCTATTGTTGCTCAGGAAAGTGTTCCTTTGGAGCAAGCCCTAGGTGAAGAGGATAAGGTCAGGATTTCTGTAAGGGGTAGATTTTTGCCTGAAGAAATTCCTGAGGAAAAAGATCCTAATCTGTGCAAGCAGTTTGCAGCAGTTGAGGAGCGTGAAAGTGAGGTAATCAAGGAAGTTTCAGTTCCTAACAGCCAGAAGTTTTCTGTAGTGAATGGATCTACGAATTTTCCTGTGGAGAAATTCAGTGGGGATAGCTTTGCGAAGGAATTGGGACAGCCCTATGACCAAGTGGATGGTATCTCTTTAAGACAAACTCCTGTCTGTGGTGATGCAGATTACTTGGCTGACAGAGAGAGAGACTTGCTAATACCTATTGGCACAAAGAACCCTCCAGATCAGGCGGGGAACTCTGTTAGGCAAGAAAGATCAGGGTTTGATCCTTCAGGGCAAGAAGGAAAAAGAGAATTTGATTTTGCAAAGGGGAGCCACAAAGTAACCCTAGAAGGCCAAGACTCCAATGGTATCGAGCCAAAAGTGGGGCCTGACAAACTTAATTGTAAATGGACACTTGCAATGGACTTGTTGTTATTACTAATGGTAATTTGTGTAACTACTGTGTTGTTATCACCAAAGACTGTAAGAATGTACAATGTGCCTAATCTTTTGGAAAATCCCTTGAACATATTAAGAGGAATACATGAGAACACACTTTGTGTTAAATGGCCTTGTTCTACTGATGTTTCACAGCTAAGGCCTGTAAACAGTGTTAAAGCTTTTCAAAGAGAAACTGAGGCACACTACCATATTGTTTCCATAGTTAAATGCCAAGATTTCTGTGCTATGGACAACGTTAATATCTATATTAATTTGATGTTAATTGAGTTCCAAGCATTTGCCAGAGCTTGTGTGAATAAAGTAGCTATTTTCTTTAGCTCTTGGCAAAATCACATAAGCTATACAGGAATTGTGCTGCAAGAGCAAATCCTGTCCACTGTTGTTCTACCCAAGTGGTACCTTGAATTTGTAAAGAAAGTCTATCATGTTATTAATAGTTTCATAAACTAGCTGTAGTAAGGCAGACCCAAGGATGGGGAGCTTTGGGATGCAGTCAGTGCTGTTTTGGCATCCCTTCCTGCATCAATTTTGCATTGGAGTTGTCACGTTACTGAAATTATCTGGGATCATATAGACCATTGGTGCAACCAAGGTCCTGTAGTGGCACCAAATATTAGGTAAAGGGGGTCAGATAAGGTGTCTATGACCAGGTTATGATCTGCTGATTATGACTATGCTATCTGTATGTGTGTATCAGTTTTGTAGTTGAAGTTATGAATGTTGACTCTATACTGTCTGTCTTTCCAAATATTGTGCTAGGCTGTTGGGGACATTTCAGAGCCCTTGGTGTTAAGTGTTGCTTGCCATGCTTGATGGCCCATTAAGGACTATCAGCTATACAATGGACCCATTAAGGGAAGGCAGACACATCCTGTGTCTTAGCAAGGGGGACAGGAATTGCCCAACTGACTCAAACTCCATTTTGCTGTAAGTTTCCACAGCGAAGGACAAAGAACATTCCTGCACCTGGGAAGGATATAAAAGGGTGGTACCCCATCCCCATCTTGTCTTCAATCTCCAGTCTGGCTCCTACTTCTGGATGGGACTTTGCTATAAAGGGGCGCGCTAGCCAAAGGATTGATGACCCATTCCTCCTGGGAATGTATTCCAGAGACTCTGATTTGAACCTGCAGTTATTCTACAACTGATGCAAGTCATTACTGCATGCATTTGATTTCCTTTAAACATTTCTAACCCTCACCTAGATCTTTTTCCTTGTATAATAAACCTTTAGAGTTTAGATTCTAAAGGATTGGCAACAGCGTGATTTGTGGGTAAGATCTGATTTGTATATTGACCTGGGTCTGGGGCCTGATTCTTTGGAATTGGGAAGAACTGTTTTCTTTATTTGGGGTGTTGGTTTTCATAACCATTTGTCCCCAGGACAGGTGGTTGCTGGTGGTGATACTGGGAAGCTGGAGTGTCTAAGGGAATTGCTTGTGTGACTTGTGGCTAGCCAGTGGGGCGAAACCAAAATCTTTTCTGTCTGGCTGGTTTGGTAACCCTTTAGGGTAGAGAAACCCCAGCCTTGGGCTGTAATTGCCCCTTTTGAAGCAGTTTGCCCTGATTTGACACTCTCAGATGCATCCCACCAGGAACAGCCCCGTCACAGTCCCTTTGCTCTGAAGATGGGAAACATTCCCTTAACCTGAGACGGGGGTTTGGAACCTCACACCAGGCCAGTCCCAACACCCAGCCCCGGTGGGGGGACCTGAAATTGCAGCTGGTCAACAGCATCTTTGCATGGAGGGCAGGTGGGTTAGTGGAAAGAAGAGGCCACTATGAGGTGGGTTAGTGGTTAGGTCAGGGAACCAGGACTCCTGGGTTCTATTTGCAGCCCTGTTGCTGGTTGGCTGCGTGCCCTTGGGCAGATCATGTTCCCTCTCTGTATCCCCTGTACTGTCCCACGTGAACGGGGCAGGAGTCTCTCACTCTTGGGCCCTGGCCTGTCGGCTGAGCTGTTGTGGGCTGTGGGGGTCAGAGCTGGGCTCCATGGCCATGGGAGGGGATCTATTGTTAGTGCGCTGGCTCTGCCCTATGCAGGTGCTGTGTTATCAGGGGATGTTGCCCTGCTCTATCCCCAGCCCTTAACATTCAATTACAGTCACCCCTACAGCCCAGCTCGCGCACACAAGCCTGGCTAGGTCTTTTCAGCTCCGGATCAGGGAAGGGCCGGTGACATGGAGGCTCAGAGGAAGGTTTGACTAGCAGAGACTAGGGCCCCATGTTTGTCATAGAGTTTTATACAGACGCCCCTTCTCCTTCCCCGTAGCCTCTGAGGCCCTGGTACATAAAATCAACAGCAGCCGCACGCTCCCCAGGGGGCTCCATGCTACCTGTGGCCCCTCTCTCTGCCCAGGTGAGAACTCCGCTTGGGGCAGGGCTTTGCGGGGGGTGGAGGAGACGGGACAGGTGCATGAAGGGTGGGGAGGAAAGGACTGTTTTAGCTTGGGGCAGTTTCCTGTGTCCAGGGCAGTGGAAGAGCATGTGGGAATGTCACATGATCATGGCAAGGGGCAGTGAAAACCGACCAGAGGATTATGCAAATACCAGCATCCCCCCATTCCTCCTGCAGACCTGCTGTGCTAGCAAAGAGTCCATGGTATGTTAGTTTGTTACAAGACCTACTCAGCTCAGCAGAGACATGGGATGGGGCTTTTGAAACCCGCTGGATTTGGACTGGGGACAATCCTAGGGGAAGCCTGTCCTTTCACCCTTTGGACATCTACAGACAGCAATCCGCCCCAAGCCTTTCCCCTCCCGCTCAGGAGCAATGGTGGAGTTCGATGCTCTGGGACATCAGCACAGGCAGAGTGATTTCATGGATTCCCATGGCGACGATCTAGTCCGACCATTTTAAGCGGGGCAGCTCCAGAGGAACGAGGGCTCCAGCTACACCATCGCTGCAGAGGCTGAAGAACTGGGCCTGTGTTTTGGTTTCAAGCAAGGCTGATCTTCAGGGAGGAGGTTGACAGCGGTGGTTTTTAGGAGACTGGGTTCCATGTCAGTGTGTTTTACAGCAGGGCTTTGGAGCGGTGCTCCAGCTCCAGGCAAAAACCTATAGCTCCACTGCTCCGCGCTCCAGCTCTGGGCTCCTCTCCAAAGCCCTGCTTTACAGGGCTGCAGCCCCTTCCGTGGCAATGCCTGGAGCACATGCAGCCCTTGCGGGGGTTGTCGCTGTCACTAACAGGTGGGGGGATGGACAGACATACTCCTGTGAAAGGGGCTGAGAGATCCGCAGTGGCCACGCAGGAAACCAGTGTTTCAGGGTCTCTGAAAACTCCACTTCACACTGCGCTTGGAGCCAGGTGCTGTACACAGGAGTCCAGCAGGCTGCCAAATGCACAGGCAGAGCTTGAGAGAGGAGAGAGGACAAGGAGCGAAGGGTGGACTAGACGGACTGAGCCCTTGCCAGTCAGAGGAGCAAATCCCCAGTCTTAAGCAGAGTTCAAGGGGCTGGTTTTCTCCCCTGGAGGGGCAGAGACGCAGGGAGCTGTCTCTAGCAGAACCCAGGGCTCAGCTGGGATGTGTCTCGAGCGCGCCACGTCTGAGGGAACCCCTGCCTTGCCCCAGCATGGATGTGCCAGCACACAACAAGCAGGTTTATTTTTAAAATACTTTATTTTTCTCAATACTGACATTACAAAAAAAAACCCCAACACCCCACCCCCCCACTATAAAACATTCAGGATCTCATTGAAACTGAGAAAAACAAAGCAGCTTCCAGCCTAGACTGCCACCCCGGGCTGCTCTCCCCCCGTCAGGGTTCTCTGAAGAGCGTTTATGTTTTATAACCGTACACGGAACAAGGGAGGGCCAAGGCAGGCTCGTAACCATTCCAACGGGTTTATAAATGAAGCGCTGCGTGACACTTTTCCCCTCTCCAGAACGACCTCTTTGCCCCGGATTCCATTCTCCCTACATGTTACATACTGTACATCTGTACATAGCGGACTGGGGACTACACCCCACAGCAGAGTATCAATGGACACTCCAGAATACCTCTGTTAGCTTAAAGTCAGCTCAAACTTACCAACGCAAGATCCCAAAGGTGCTCTGAGCAGGCCTGGCTAGTCAAAGGCCTAGACACAGGGAACAAGCCCAGAGAAAACCTCTTCTTTCAAGTCCAGAGGACTCCTAGGACAATGGCCATCTGCGTGCACTGTGTCTGTTTGACTAGAAACACTGTGCCTCTTTGGAGGATCAACCCAAAGGCAGGTTAAATATGCTTCATTGTATGAAGAACCCAGCCCCAGAGATATTGGCAAGATAGGCTGACGTAGGAAAGAAATATAAAAATTCTCCCAATGGAAATCCAAGTTTAAAAAAATACAGCATTTAAAAACAAAGCCACCCAAGCAGACTCCCTCCTGCTCCTCCCAAAACACATCCTGAATTCCATCTGCCCTGCAGGAAAATATCTACATGCACATTCTTCTTGCTGCTAAATCCCTACAGCGTAAGTCAAACGCCAGCAAAACAAACCTCAGCTCCACTCACACTTGGCTCTGCTTTTACACCGAGACTTCTGCTACACACGGATTACGTTCTCACAGACAGGATGTTCATATGGCTGAATTGATCCCCAAAAGAGTTGGGATGAACCACTCCAGAAAAAACCCTGATGGGGTTATATATAAAAGCAGTAATGCAAACTCCACACACCTGAACAAGAAAGCTGGCGTCCTGGGCCCCTGCCCCTCCCTTCTACTACCGTACACTTTTGGCATGCCAGCACACACAGCGACACTCTGATAGGACATTGGCCCAACTCCATTCCCACCTGTCTTACATGCTCTGAACTGACAAAGCCGGGGCGCTTAAGTTTTAAGAAGGGTGCAGGAAGGGCAAAGGGTCTGAGACCAGGTGCCTTGCAGCTCAGTGTTTGCATTCAGCACGGAAGATAATCCTGGCACAGCCGAATGGAGCCCAGTAAACTACAGGCCCCATGGTTCCGTGTTCGAAACAGGTCCGTTCTGGTGACCATCGTGTATGCGAGCCATGCCTTTGCCGTGCACACTTGTCGAATCGGTTTGGAACCAATAGCAGCACGCTTCAGAAAGGTGAAGCTAAAGCTAACCCTTCCGAGTCCTATGTACACGGTGTAGAGTCTCTACGCTTTCCGGGAGACACAAATTCAGCCTCCAGCCAGGAAATTGACTTCAAAGCGTGCAATGTGAAAACCACCAACTGATAAAACTCCGGAGGCCCGCCCATGCCCATTTGCTTGTGCCAGGCAGAAAAGTTAGACTCCTAGGAAAAGGCGCCCAGCCCAGGGAGCCGGGAGTTTGAGCTCCTGAATCCTACACTGCTGGGGTAGAACAGAGGCTGACAAAGGGCAGGTGAAAGGGCTGGGGCTAACAGGACCGTGTGGAAAGGAGCGTGGGTTTTTTGCGTTTGAGTGTGATCGGGCAACTCCATTTTGTGCAGCTCAGATGCTGTGGCACGTGTGTTCGAAGTATTGCTGCTTGCAGAATGTCCCCGGCGCTCTAGGAGCACGGCAGGTGCTGTTTGAGGATCTGTCTCGTCTGCGGAGCTATTTTGTCTGGGAAACGGACTTTGAACTCTACAATCAAGTCTCCCCGTTGAGTGGGGACCTTTGGGAAGGGCAGTCCTTCCCCTCGCAGTCTCTTCACGGTGCCAGGCTTGATGATGTCGTTGCAGGGCAGAGGGATCACCCTCCCGTCGAGAGTGGGAATGTTCACGGTGCAGCCGCACAAGGCCTGCAGGAAGAAGAGCAAACAGTGAGACCGACTGCACCTTGGGGTGTCTAGGAAAAGCCCGTGTGTGTAGAGCGGCCAGGACTGGGAACCCACTACTGGCCGAGCAGTTCTGCTCCCTCCCCCAGCACACATGACACCAGCCTCTGGCCCATCGCCGTTCCCCATTCCACGTCTATTAGCAATGCAGCAGCGACCCCATTATCATCATCTGGGGGACAGACATGAGTCTCCCCCATGGACACAGCCTGGGTGTTCTACTGAGAAAAGCACACGGCATGTGGGTCCAACCATGGTGAGGGTTTCATGGTGGCACCCACTCTTCACTCCACTCAGGCCTTTGGAAGTGGGGCAGGTTTCTCTAGAACACTACCCTGTGTGCAGGGTAATCGGGACTGGTGCATTTCTCCTATTACCTCAGGTTTGTCTGAAGCAGAGACCCAGAGAGGAGGAAATCAGAGGCACTGTCTCTGTGGCAGGACAACAGACTGGTGAGGTGCCAAGCTGATGCGGAGTATGGCAGGGACTCCGCCTACACAGCACTGACCACATTTTGTGCGATACAAATCGCAAGTTTGGAAGTGGCTCATTAATAGATATAATCTCTCCCTCCTCTCACCCTGACTTTTCATAGTCGTGGCGGATCCGTGTATGTTAGTAGTTCCCCATTTGTACAGCCTCACAGCACAGACGACCTAGAACGCTGCACAGACCCGATCCAGACAGGACCAGACTACAAGTGTCGGGTTCAAGTCCAGTTGGAAAACATCCCGACTGTCTCAGGTCGACTTTCCTCCTGCCCAGGGGGCTGGCACGGCAGTCGCTGCTGGCCATGCTCCGTGCACACTTTGGAGTGAGTGTGTCAAGGATCCGCAGCACCTCTCGCTCCGCAACACACACACCACCCAGAAGAGGGCAGCAGCTGGCAGGAGTGAGGCACTGCCTGGTTCCCACGGGCAGTGCTGAGTCGGGTTCGGGGGGGAGGAGTGTGTCAGGTTAGAAAACGACTCTTGAATTGCAGGTTTGCCCCAGCCACCAGCCTGTGCACTGCCCACACGGCGACTCACCCATCGGGAGATTTTAATTACTGCACAGGATGATTTCTGGTGACTACTCCAAAACGCCATCTCTTTCTGGGGAGGCAGAACCTGGTACTGTTAGCCAGTATGTGGCTTGGTGTCAGCTAGCCCTGACTAAATCAGCCAGTACCTAAAGGGTTTCTAACACGAGCCATCTGGCTTGGAGAATGGAAGAACCCTGCAGATGGAAAAGCTCACAGCAAGTACATTCAGATCTCTGCCTCGAGTAACAGAGCCAGAGACCCTGCATGCACCCAGGGAACTGAGCAGGGGAACTGCAAATGCACAGAGACAGCCAGTCGCACACGAGCTGGGTTTGGATGAAATCAAGACCCAGTCTCTTTTTTTAGGAACCTCCTTACACGCAGCCTGACTTCCAACAAACTATAAAAGGCAACAGCCTTGGTGTGCAGGGACACGCCCCAACAGGCGGACGCAGCCTTGACACTTGGCACTGGAACGGCAGAGGTGCGGCAGGTCAGGGTAAAGGCACGTTGACAGAGCTGTGCACGCAAGAAGTTTGCACTGAACCTGCCTACAGCCAGGTAGTGTTGGTCAGTCAGCCCAAGGCAGGCTAAACTGCACCAATAAACCCGCAAAGGCCGGTCTTGGCAATCTCAGATCCATGATTCCATGTGCGTTCAAGCAGAGCACACCTCCCGGGGGGCAGGCTAGTCTCCTAGCCCAGACCACTGCATTCACAGGAGAGAAGAGCGCTGAGGAGCGTGTGGGGATCTGGACTGGAATGGCACCTCTGTAATTCCCTGGATTTGAAGGCCAGAAGGGACCATTATAATTCACCTGGTCTGACCTCTTGCACAGCACCGGTCAGTAACCTCTCAATCAAGCCCTCCCCTGCTGACTGAGCTAGAGCATATCCTTTAGAAAGATGCCCCACTTCCAATTAGCAATTCCACCTGAAGGAGAATCCAGTGGGCGAGTCGCTCCAATGGGTAATTCCCCACACTGTTAACAAACGGGCCTTATTTCTCCTGAGCTTGTCTAGCCGTAGCTTCCAGCCATTGGTCCTGTTCTGCCTTTGGCTGTGAGATTAAAGAGCCACCTGCCACCAGAAATCTTATCCCCACCTAAGTGCCTATAGAGCATGATAAAGTCACCTCTTAGCCTTCTCTCAGCTAAACTAAGCACATCGAGCTTCTTTAGTCTCAACGAGGCATGTTTTCCCGAATGTCATTCTTTGTCCTATAGACCATCAAAAGAGACACCCCCCATACGACGGTGCATCTGCTAGAGCGCTCTCGTGGGGTTGAACTGGAGCACCTCTTCCTTCCGAGAGTCCCCAACAGGACGCCCTCCATCCTTCACTGATTGCCCAGGAGAGGGAAGCAGCAATAGGACAAGCTAAATTTAGACCGTGGCCTTGTGGTTCGATCCCTGATGAAGTAACCGAATGTTTCTGCTGTTTATCAGCTGTCGCCCTGCTCCGAGCTCAGCATCTCTGCCCAGCGCGCTGGATTTATCTATAGCACACGGGCCCTGGCACCTCTACCAACAGCCTCCCAAAGGCTAGGAAAGCAAGAGCCAGGAATTCCTCAGCTGCTCATGGGCTGCTCGCAGCTCAGACCCTTCCTGGAAGTTCAAGCTCTCGAAAGTTCTCTCCCTTGCTGCAGCAGGGAGATCCACTGAGGGACGTGGGCAGGGAGTTTACCTAGAACTGTATTAACACACCTCTGCCCCCGGCTACTTGTACCCACTGCTTCCAACAGCCCGTGGATGGAGCTCTACACACAGCCCCTGTTGTGTTTGGAGGGATGAGTCTCTAAGGCTCACTGTCCTCTTGGGTTCCTCTCTGCTCTCCATAGAGCCCACTGTCCCGTAGGCTACACGTGGCAGGCTCCCAGCATGGCTAACCCCACAGAGGACAGACTCAGGGGTCAGAGAACCTAGAGGAAGTGCCCTGTCTGGAGCATTAAAAGTTCCCCTGCCTGGCTTCTCCTTTTAGCAGGGTGGTGGTGGCTTTGCTGTCCTGGCTCATTCAGGCATTGTCACTTTCTATTGTGGTGCAGATCTTAACATGTTTTGCCTCTTTAATAAAGGGAACCCATGAGCTGGACATGGGCTCCATCTCCCCCAGGCGGAGGCCTCTCCCACTCAAGAGGGCCTGTGCAGAGCTGACAGGTGCAGGGAGTGGGCTCTTCTGGGCTAGATTTCTGTGCTTTGCTTTTAGTGACTCTACGGCACTGGGCTGTAGGCACCAGTGAGGAAACTGGCAGCTGGCCCCTTGTGTCAGTTTGTAGGAAACTCTGCTTATTTGGGGGGCTGTGGGGAGAGGTACCCAGGATGCCACTCAAGTCTTGCATCCTCTGGAAGAGGCTGGAATCCACGCCGCTCCTGGCGGCTGGCATAGGCACTCGAGAGTCACACGGGGCATTTTCCCTCTGCCCCACAAGCCCTTGAGCATGTGTCTCTGCGGCACTTGCAGCCAAGACTGCTCAGAGGCCAAACTGTAAAGACAGCCCCGCAATGACTAAACCCATCCCAGCTGTGCTGAGCACAGAGGAAGAGAGTTCGCTAGCTAAGCTCCTCCCCAGGTCTCCACCTGCCCAAGTCACACACAAACTGCACAAGGGGATGGACCGATCCTGGTCCCCGTGAACCAGCATATTGCTACTCTGTAACCGACTCCTCTCCAGGCTGCCATGGGTCTGCCGCGGCCCAGCAGGTTTCCCAGGGAGTCCAGGAGGGAAGGAAACTGTCTCAGCCTCCCAGGTTAAATCCGGGCAGCATTCCCCTTCGAGCATTTGCACACGGGCGGCTTTGTGCGGCCAAATGTGGGAGGTCCTTAACTTGCGCTGCCAAGGCTGGCGTTTGCTGGCTGCTCACCCAATTCCCTACCTGGCCTGGAGCACCGTGGGGTCTTGCTGCCACCATGGCAGCGTGACAGGGAGGGCTGCAGTTCAGTGCTGGGTCTCTGCTCCGAGAGGCCACGTCTCCACCTGAAGAACGCATGCTGGGCTGGTGCAGCTTCACAGGGATCAAGCAACTATGCAGAGGTTCCCCCCGAGGGACAAGAAGCCCCTCAGCAATGCGACCAGTATCGCCAGAGCACTGAGCTGTACCCTCCCGCTGCACCTCTGGGGAGGCGAAGAGAAGGACCTCGTGGGATGTCAGCCCCAAATCCAAGCCCTGGCTCCTGTAGAATGGCCCGTGTGTGCTGGGGGCGGCCCTGCAGGGCAGACGCAAGGCAGCCTGAAGTAACAGGCCACAAGACTCGGCAAGGCAGCGTGTCCCTAAATAACCCCGGCAGCTCCGCTGCACACGTGGGCAGGGCTGTTTCCTCGCTGTTATCGAGGGAAAAACGTCACCGTTTGCGAAGAGCCGAGGCTGCCGGGGGCTGAAGAACTTAGTAAAGCCTGAGTCCGTGTGCTGCTCGCAGGGGAGGTTCTCATGAACCCCCTTCCCCTCCAGCCCCTGGGAGCAGGGCTCGGAGCAGACACCTATGCTGAACCCAGACTCTAACAAGTGCAGTCGTGTGAGGCCTCCAAGATTCGCTGGCTCTGCCCGTTGGCTTTGAGGGCAGATAAGCGCCTACACCTTCCCTCCAGAGCAAAAGCAGCAAAGACGAGGTTTGCTCTAAGGCAGACAACACGGCCTCTCTTCCTCTACCCGTTTCTTTGGGAAAATCTTTTATGCCCATTTCAGACATCGCAGCACAGGGCAGAAGAAAGACTCTCCCCCACATTCAGATTTCCTCGAAGGCCGTCCCAGACACAAATGACTGCAACTCCCCCCAGTCATTAGCCAAGTGCCCTTTGCTTCTCCACCCAGGGGAAAGCCAGTCCAGCAGCATTGCAAGGGCCCACTCTGGCGCACTTGAGGGGACAGAAGAAAACAAGATCTCCGATGCCCAAGGCAGCTCACATTCACTGGATCATTTCGCTTCCTTGGAAGCGGGCGGAGATTGTGAGCAGTTGGGCTGCGAAGGGCGGGCTCTCCGGTGGCTGGAGATAGAATGGAAATGAGAGACCACGGGCTCTATTCCCGGCTCTGCCCGACACCACAAACACGTCAATCAAACAAGCCATAAAATGGAGACATTTCCCTGCCCCCCGGGACTAGGAGGCTTAGTGCTGACAAAGCAGCCAAGGAGGCTCCAGGTGCTTTGCCAAGCAGTGTTACTGCGAGACCTTGCAAGCTGCCCTAGAGCCTCACTTTCCTGAGCGAGAACCAAACCAGCCCATGCTCTGCACCGAATCCAGAGCAGCCCCAGCACGGCAGGTCCAGTCCTCGAGAGCAGAGAAAAGCAGACGGCCCGTAACAATGACGTGTCTAGAATCCCATTCACAGTGCTGCAGTTCAGCAGTGCCAGCACGTCTGTAATGATGAACTGTGATCTCCAGGGCTTCAAACTCACTGCGTTCCCTTGGCTCCCTTTTCCAGGCTGAGGGAACCAGGTCAGTTTTCCTCACTCGAGGTGCAGAGCACCGGAACGCCCATTAGCTTCAGCAGCAGCTGAGTGCTCATTACCCTCTGAAAATCAGGCCACGTGTGCTTTCAACCAATTGGTTATTAGCCGTTTTAACTAATTCCTTCCTCACCTGAGCTCATGAATCGGCTTCGCCCAGTGGAGCCTGAACAGACCTAACAGCTGTTTGCAAATTTTAAAAAGTTCAAGTTTGTCTGAAACTTCTGTTACAAGTAACACTTAAGGGTCATATACATGGAAAGAAATGTAAATAGAAGTGAAATGAAATACAAACTCAACAGGGGGTGGGGTCAGAAAACTGTTACCTGGAAAACGTGATGGCAAAACTCACAGCTTGGCAGCGGGCTCAAGGGCAGGTGGAGGAACCAAAACCACAATCAACTCATTTTTAAGAGGATTAGATTGGAAGCAGATAGTGTCCCCCCCTTTACTACTGTCGGGAAAGCCAGCAGAGGAAAACTGATGCATTGATTTTACTCTGACATCTATAAGATTGTTTGAAAAAACCACCCACCCAACCCAACCCCTCGATATTTTGAACTCTTTCCTCATCAAGTTTGAAACTCATTGGAGAAATCATGTTTGAAATTAAAACTTTAGCGTCACCTGCCAGTCACATGTCAGTCTGTGTCAATGATTTCAAAGGACTCAGTTTGAATTTGGCCCCAAATGTATCTATTTTAGAATCCGGTTTCAGAAGCTCAATAGGCCAAGACAAGCGCTGTTAGAACATTTGTGTTTAATTCCAAGAGATGTGATTTAAAGGCGGACAGACAGCCCTCTGCTGTGCTTGTTGCTCAGGCATGGCACTGCAGCATTGTGTAGTGCAGTGGTTCTCAAACTGCGGGTTGTGACCCCCCAGGGAGTCACGGGGCGATTCCTGGGAAGTCGCGAGCTCCGTGTGCCACCGAGCCGAATGCTTCCGCCTTCGGTGGCTCTTCGGCAGATACACTTCAGTGTTCTCCAAAAAGCCGCCGAAGTGAAAGTTTCCGGTTTCGGTGGCTTTTCGGCGGAGACTGCGAAGCGCACAGCATGTCCGCTGAAAATGGAAACTTTCACTTTGGCGGCTTCTTGGCAGACATGCCTGGGTCGTGGTGGCCCGCAGGGAGTGGGAAAAGGGCCGCAGACCAACTAAGTTTGAGAACCAGTGGTGTAGTGCATGAGAATCTGAAAGTACAACTGACATGCTTGTTGGCACTGCAAAGCATCCAAACATGCAGGAAAGGAGGCAGCAGACCTAGGGACACTACAGTGGATTTTTAACATTTCCTTAGTACAGATGGTTCCCACCCATACTGCAGCCCTTTAACACCAGTGAAACCAGACAAGAAATTAGCGACACTAACTATGGAAAATAACCCCCTCGACTGGATAAGCTGTAGTGGGACGACTAACCCCCACTCTGCCTTCATAGAGACAACAGACAGAACTGATACTACGTTCCATGACATCCAGTGCCCATCCCACTGAAAGGATAGGGACCGCACTGGAAACTTGCTAGGAGCCAAGGGGACACCACATTTGCATATAATTCGAAGTATGGGAGCAGTTCATTTTTATGATGATGGTGCAGCCCACTGACATGAGTCCCAGCATGCAATGCTCCACCTTAATTCAAGCCTCCAAACTGCACTGCACCCTGGAACCTGTTGTCTAAACAATCTACACCTCCACGTAAAAAGGGAGCCCCACGTGACATTAAACCAGAGGAAGTTTTATGGCTGAATGCTCTTGCAAACTATAAAGGTAGGGATTTACCCAATTTAACTATAGGTCCTATTCTGCTCCCAATACAGCCAATGAGCAATTTTGCCTTTGACTTCAGTGGTGGCAGGACAAGGCCTCAAGACAAACAGGGAAGCCACTAAGTGCCTCACTCGGTCTGTGAACGGCAGATGCCACTAAAAGTAGGATCTTAGCTGAAGCATTCACAGGGAGGTTGCTTCTGAGTGTAAATGTTAAGTTTCTGGTGAGGCTGATTTAACTCTGACTCGTGAGACTACCTTCGGGCAGCAGTCCCACAGCTAACCCCCCTGATCCCAGCAGCAGGTTTCCTTCTTCCTCTCTCTGCCTCCCACTGAGTCGCTCAGGTCATTTTAAGAACGGACAGTTTCTGTCACCCACACGTCTCTGGGGAAGCCTCTCAGATGCGTCTCTCGCTGGGCTGCTCCTGTTGGGCCGTGCCAGGTGGCAGAGACAAGTGATTGGAACAATCACCACAGAGTTCAATGGTACCTGGGCTCGGAGACCAGGGGAAGAATCTCTCCTCTCCCCTCCTCGGTTTGGCCACTGGTTTTATCATGCGATAGCCACAGAGGATGGCTGTCAAAGTCTGACGGACCAGCTGATCATGTCTGACCGGAGGCCAGGGAGGGTGAGGGTAGTGAGAAGGGGTGTGCTTGATGAAGAATTGAGAACGTGGCTCTCTCCCAATTTTAAACTAAAGGGTTTCAATCAGACCTGTCACAATGGGGAGTTTCCCTCATGGGCTGCAGGAGCCCTGAGACAGTGGGACAGGAGCCTACCAGAATTACTCCCAGCACAGGATAGATCCCACCTCCCACCCAAACACCCAGGGCAACCCACAAGATACTGGGAACCAACAACTAGTTATGGCTCCCTGATTCCCTGCTCTAGCTCTGATTAGAGCAGGTTAGAACTGGGGATACCCAGAGACCATGGGACAGCTGGAGTGGAGTGGGGCTGGGACATGCTCCAGCCCCACTCCACCTCCCCACCCCTCCTTCCCTCTGCGGCAGGGCTGCAAGGAGGGAGGCATGGCAACTAGCTATCCCCTCTCTAAGCCCACTGAGGACTCTTAGGTGATCTTCTACCTTTGTGTTGCAGCGCTCGTGTAAAGGGAGCAGAACGGGGCAGAATCTTTGCCTTGAGTATTGATGATGCTCCCTCCCCCCCACACCCTCGGCAGGAAACATGAGACTGACAGACAGTGCTGGAGGACCATGAAACCGATCTCAGAAGGACCCGCTTAGGTCTGGTGTGACAGGCATATCTCTAAGGAACCCACCGAGGAAGCATCTGAGAGAGGACTCCACAAACAGCACTGCCTCTCTCAGGCACTGCTGGCTACAGAACAACAGAGCTGCGCACTTCAAGAGTAAACTTTGGTTTCCCGTGCCAGCGTAAGTCACCTTGACTCCAGTGTCTCCAACGTCCCTTTAGGAGGGTGTCTGCTACAACACCCAGCTCCGAAGGGTCACCGTGTGGCTGTGACGTGGCACTCCATTCAAAGGATGAGGGAAGGGTGCCCCCTGGGAGTGCAATGCTACCACCTGGCTACTGAGCCCAAGGGAAAGTTCCCTCAAGCTTTTAGAGGAAGGGGAGCCATCCAAATGCACCCTGATTCAAGGACACACACCGAGATGTCTGTACCCAAGATCTGATCTACAGGGCTTTTTTTCCTATAAAATGAATTTGTGTACATGGACTAAATTGGTCTTTAAAAAAATCCGCCCACCAAGATCTGCATGAAAAGACAGACAACCGCTACCATCCGAAGTGAATGGTAAATTACAGCTGCCAGCGATTTACATTTTAAATATACCTGCCAGCTGGGATTTATTAAAAAGAAGTTAGACAGCAGTACCATCAAATACACATCTCAGGAATGTGGGTTACCCTGTGTTCCTCTCCACTCCTGCCTCACGCTGCTTGCTGCTCTGATTCCTCAAGTGCCCTCTAAAACTCCACTGCACACTCCATGAGCCAGAGTCCATGACTGACTTGTTCTGCAAAGCACAAAACTACCTTCCTGGGCTGCCTGAAGAACTAATGCAGCGCGCACAGCCTGGGAGGGGGAGATCAGAAGAGAACAGCTAGCACAGGCTCACACAAGGCATAGCGAGGACCAGGATGTCAGGCAAACTGTCCCCAGGCAGCCACACCAACAAACCTGCAACCACATTGGGACCAACTCCAGCCAGCCTGGTATTTAAGTGCAGAACACGGATGTGCAAGAGTGACAAGCTGCAGTGTTTGGGGCAACACCAACAAATGGGGCTGAACAGGCAAAAGTCACCGGACTAGTTTCTCTTTTGACCTGAGGCGGGGTCTGAGCTCTTTCCCAGACATGAACCCCCCATGCTAAAAGTCAAGCTTGGCACAGAACCAGGGGAAGGGTAATTAGAGCAGTTAAAACAGTATCAGTGGGGCCTAGAGACTGAAGTACTGAGGTTGTGTAATTCCTGCAAACAGGAATGGTGGCTGGTCTGTAAAGCAAAGGGAGAACACTCCCCTCTGTAGCTCTCTCTTGCTTTGGCTGATTACACTCTATGTGACCTTCTAATCCCGCACGAGTTAAGCACCCTTCTCATCAGTCCTGTTCGAACTAGCAAGGAGCACAGCGGCCGGGAGCTCCCACTCACCCACCTCTTTAAGACTGATCATAGCCGTGTAGACCACATTGGTGCCATCTCGCTTGAAATGCGCGTGAGGCTTGTCCTTGAGGATGAAGACGATATCGGCTGGGATGTTGTCTGGCGTGGCATCTCCTTCTTTGGGAAAGGTGATTTTGGTTCCTTCTTTCCATCCCCTTTTAATAACAATGTTCAATATCTTATCCTCAGTCCTTGTGGTTCGCCCGTCAGGGTTCAGCCGCCGGCGGGTGATTTTCATCCTTTTGGTAGAGCCGTGGTAGATTTCTTCCAGGGAGACCCTGAGCTCGTGGATGATGGGTGGGTCCTGGACCTTCCTTCGTGTGTGGAGAGACTCCGGGTGCCGCCGATGGACTCCATTGATGCCGTTGAAGCCAAATCGTCCAAAGGCGCTGAAAGGGTCGCTGTCGTCATCGATGTCCATGTCATCTTGATCGAACCCATTAAAGGCTCGGGAGCGACTGCTGGCAAAGAAGATGTCGAAGGGATTGGAGCCGCCGAAGAAAGAAGCAAAGGTGGCGTGCGGGTCTCCGTGGAAGGTGTAGTGGAAAGTGTTCCCGGAGCCGCCGGAGGAACCGCCTCCAGTTTTGAGCCCTACAACACAGTAAGGAAAAGACAACGTTAACACAATCCATGGAAGAAAGCGGTTCCCTTCCAGTCCTGCCTAATGCACAGGGAATGCAGACACAGCGGCTGGGTCACCCTGACTAGACTGTGTTTTTTTCTAAATCGCAGCATTGGAACCAAAGGTGTAATTCAGTCTTGGTGCTGTAAACTCCTTTCTACCTCTCTCTGGGCAGCAGGATCCTGCATATTCTCTCGCATCCCTCCTTCACCCACAACCTGGCCACAATCTGCTTCCCTGGCCCACTGGAGAAATCAGCAGCGGGAATTCAGCTGAGCAAACTTTTCTTCCCCGGCTGGACGGTGAGCACCACAACTAGTCTACAGGGTGCAGAGAGTCGGGATACAATTCTGTTCTCAACCCTTTGCTGGAGCTTGAGTTTGCAGTCATGCTTTGTAACGGGGACCCATGTTAAATGGGCATAATCAGGCAAGTTTATCAAAATCCTATATAGACATTAGTAAGAAGAGGAAGTAGCCAGCCAGACTTCTGTCACCACCTCCAAGCTGATTAGTTACAAATTCTTAGTCTGTCTCCCACAAACACTTGATTGCATTCTTCGTTTCTAGTACTGGAACCTCTCCGCGTTTTCCCAGGGAGAACACAAGGGAAAAAGACATACTTGTGACAGAGAGCTCTGAGAGGCTCCATTTCTAGAGAGACAAAGCAGGGGCGGCAGGTTTGTATAATTTTTGTTGGTGCCCAGAACAGGTCCAAGTCCCCCTTGCCCCACACCTGCCTAAGGCTATGGGAGGGAGTTTGGGTGCAGGCTCTGGGCTGGGGCAGGGGGCTGCAGTGCAGGAGGGGGTGCGGGGTGTGGGCTCTGGGCTGGGGTGTGGGAGAGGGGTGCAGTGCTTATCTTGGGCAGCTCACGAAAGTGACCCACATAGCCCTCTGGCAGCAGAACCCAGGGGTCTCCGCACACCACTGCCTGCAGGTACCAGTTCCTGGCCAACGGGAGCTGAGGAGTTGGCCCCCAGGGCGGGGGCAACACACTGAAACCCCTGGGGCCGAAGGGACATGCCGACTGTTTCCAGGAGTGATGTGGAGCAAGGTTGGGCAGGAAGCCACCTCAGCCCCACTGCATTCTGGTGGTGGCGGACCCTGGGCCCTTTTAAATCGTCAGGGGTGGCGCATGGGGGCAGCAGGTGGGATCGGGGAAGAGGCCTGGTCCCGAATATTGGTGAAGCTGGGCCCCCGGGCTCTGAATATTCCTGGAACATGGGTACCATGGACCCATGTAACTCGCTGCCCCTGCATGCAAGGCTCCTAAGCAAAATCTTCCTGTGCTCCTTCCTGCTGTACTGCAGGAAGCAATTCAGTCTCTGTAAATCTGTTCAGTTTCACAGCATGGTAACTGTTGGAGTCCAAAGACCGTACGGACGAGGCAGCTGATGCTCTTTCAGACTAATTTAGCGACACAAATGAGAAGTCTACGTTTTGCCAAAGGCAGTCCTGAGTACTCTCCGTATGTCAGCAGTACATTACCTCCCAACCACCACCTTCGTGCTGTGATCTGTTGCATCTCCCTAGGCTTCTGAACTGCGCCATGGACTCATGGCCCAGCAGTAGCACACTTAGCAATTTACGAAAGGCTTTGAACTCAGCGAGTAATTGTTTAGTCAGGGCTTTTTCACACAGCGTGATGGGAGGTCATCGTTATACACTAATTAGCCTCTCCACCACAACCCTGCGTGCGAGTGAGAAACATTCTACACTCTGAGATGAAAGGGGCGAAATGAGGGCCACAAAGTACTTTGCAAACAAAGTTGAGGCTCAACTACCTGAGATGTTAGGATCAGATCTTGTTGATGGGAGACAAGTGTGTGTGGGGGGATGATGGTTTTTTGTTTTCAAAAAGACTCACTTTCCCCTGCACTGTAACCAACCCAGGTCAGTTGGAGTGACACTCAGGAGCAGAACCCAGAGATACAGCAAATAAGTTGGATATTTATTTCTTTTGGTAACTAGCAAAACATCTTAAACCAGGGCTTCTCTCAGGCCCCATGGTCCCCAGAAGCCTGCTCCTAGACAGACAACCTTTGTTTATATCTGTTCACAGCAAACCCCTGGAGGTTCCTGCACAGCCAGGGTATGAGGCAGACAGCCCTTCTCAAAAGCAAAACTGCAATAAAACTATAAAGAGAATCACTAAAGGGCCAAGCAGGTCACGCAGGGCTGGGGTTCAACTACTTCCAGTGTCCCCTTCATATTGCCACATGCTTCGGGATGTTGTGTTAAATATTTCTGATTGGAGGGGTCAAGAAAGGGTCCAGCCAAGCCCAGCTCAGTGTCTATTTTCAGCTCTCCACTTATAAAATAGGGCTATTTCTGAAAAGCTGACATCCCGTGCCAACCCCTCTAGTCAGAGCCAGCAGCAGGAGATGGAAGCCAGGAAAACACAGGACGGACAAACTTGCTGTTCCTTTTCTCTTGGTCTTGATGGATGAGTTTGACTTGGGATGCAGAAGTTTTTTTGTTGGCTTGAATACACATTAGCAAAGGCTCCCCATCTGCCAGCCACACACTGTAAGCCTCTAAAACACGGTGCAGAGGGGACTTTGGCTTGAAAGCACATGCAAGACCAACACACGTCCTGAAACTGACCCGCATCACATTTAATTTAGTCTGCAGATATTGTTCTTTTCTTTTGCCCAAGGCCTTGTAGGGCGAGGGGTGATGTGCTGTCTGAGCCCCCAAAAGCCCAGCGTCACAGCAGGTCTCCTGCTACCCGGGCTAGCCTTGGGGGCGGATCTAGTGTCCCAAACCTGGCAAAGAACGGAACTGGAGGTCCACCCCCAGTGCGTTCAAGTAGGTGGTTAGACAGACACCCTTCCCCCCAGTCCCCATCAGAACATCTACGTGATCCTCCGGCAACAGCTAATTCTGCATTTGTGTCACAGCAACACTCAGACATCAGCAGATTGATTCTGCTGTGGAACAGAGCAGAAGGCATGAGCTGGGCTCACGTGAGCAGCAACAGGCTGTCTCTGTGCATGAGAAGATACTGGCAACCACCAACGGGGCACACTGCAACTCAGGGCCTCCCTCCTGGCCACGTGACTGCAAAGGGGCCTAACTACCACTAACCCTTCTCTTCAAGCTTCTGGAAAGGGAGGCGCCCAGTTACCAGCATGGGCAAGTTCCACACACAACCTGTCTGTCTACACTCGGCATGTACTTAGCCTGCATCACTGCCGAATGAGAGCATCTCACAACTCACTGACGGGACAGCTGAGGCACAAAGAGGCTAAGGGACTTGCCCAACGTCACACAGGACTCCTCCCTTTTTGAGAAGCCTTGAGAGATGGGTTAGCGGGTTTGGTGCTGTTACAGGGACCCAGGTCTCCCAGTCCCAGGCTAGAACACTCCCTACTGAACCAACCCTCCTCTCACCCTACAAAAGCTCCCCAAACACTATGCAAGGGGTCTGGTGGGCTTGGCTTCTCCTCGAGAAAGGGGTCAATTTCACCGGCTATGGCCATACAACAAGCCTCTTCTTCCTTGGAGGGAAGCGAGTTTTAGTGTTTGAGCTCCACCCCAGGATTCAACCCCCCGTGAGAGGGTTCCGAGTCCATATGTTGCTCTGTGAATGGTTTAGTTTGGTTCAGAAACAGTAGGTCCATTTCTTCTGGATTCTCCCCTCCATGCTCGAAGCAGCAAAGCCATTCATTTTCTTTTGCCGCCCCTTCTGGCCAGGAGCAGCCCCACTTTGCCTGGATGCCAGTCTGAGGTGCCAGCAATGGAAGACCTCTTTTGGACGGAGGCTGCTTAGTCACTGAGGCTACTTTGATTTTTGACATTGCTGTAATTACTTAACTGCTCCTGCAAGTTGGCCCTTCCCAAACCACTCAAAGGCAGGACACTTCGGATTTCATGGTCCGCCACAAAGGGCAGAGATTGGAAGAATCTGCGTTGACACCAGTAAAGGCTCCTAACAGAGGACAGCAAGGAGAGGCTTGTTTGTACAGCTGATGGCCTGTGACCGTGGTGAAGTCCAGAATGTTTCCATCGGCCCTAGCTGTATAAACTAGGAAGTGGATGGAAATCCCAGGAAAATGCCTAGTCCAATCCTACATCCCCGCCTTGTCCTAAAGGCCTGGGTGCAGAAGAGCTGAGGCCTTACTATCCCTAATCCTCAAAGGTCAGTTATTACCTGCTGTGTCATCACTCACTGGAACTCAGCTGCACATGTGTGGGAGCCACGTGGTGCTGACTAGGAGAATTCTATCCGAACATTGACAAAGGGGAGGGGAGGGAGACCAGTGCTACACAGATCTTAGCTCCTGAGCGAGGCCATGGGAAATCTCTTCTGTCCAGTTCAGTGCCACGAGCCACTGACACCGAGAATAAACTCAAGTTCTCAGTTACAGTTGGTGTTTGAGCCTCGCGGCTGTGGGAACAGGGTGATTCCATGGGATATGCTGGCAGCCTCAGCGTCCAATGGGAGAAAATGAAACCTGCTGCCGACCCAACTGAATAAGGGCAAAATAAAGGATGTGGAACCCAAAAGGTGAAATGAAGGATCAGACGCTGCCCATACTGTTCCTCCCCTGACCCCACAGGGACCATCCCCTGCTGGCATGGCCAAGGGCGGAGTCTAGGCCCTATCACTGTGTATTTCTTCCAGCACCGAAGCAGGCTGGCATGAGTGGGCCTTACCAAATTCACGGTCCATTTTGGTCAATTTCACGGTGAGAGGATTTTTTAAATAATAAATGTCACGATTTCAGCTACTGAAATGTCACGGTGTTGTAATTGTAGGGTCCTGACTCAAAAAGGAGTTGGGGGGCAGGGAGTCCACAAGGTTATTGTAGAGGGGGCTGCGGTCCTGCTACCCTCACTTCTACGCAGCTGCTGATGGCGGTGCTGCCTTCAGAGTTGGGCAGCTGGAGAGCGGCAGCTGCTAGCTGGGAGCCCAGCTCTGAAAGCAGAGCCACTACCAGCAGCAGCACAGAAGTAAGGGTGGTATGGTACAGTATCGTCACCCTTATTTCTGCTCTGCTGCTGGCGGGGTGCTGCCTTCAGAGCTGGGCACCCGGCTAACAGCCGCTGCTCTCCGGACCCCCAGCTCTGAACTCAGCACAGAAGTAAGGGTGGCAATACCGCAACCCCCCTAAAATAACCTTGCAATCCCCCTGCAACTTCCTTTTGAGTCAGGACTCCCAGTGTGAGAAACACTGGTCTCCCCATTAAATCTCTGTACTATAGGATAAAAGCCCACAAAAGACCATGAATGTGGTAGGGCCCTGGGGACGAGGAACATGCCCTGGGATGGAGCACTAAGCAGGACTCTGTGTCAACAGGCTGCCTCTGAAGCCCATTCCCTTCACAGAAGGGCACCTGCCAGCAGGAATGGACTTGGAGAGGCTCTGAATGGGGTTAGTGCAGACAGGGTACATGAAGTGAACACACTTCTGCAGTGGCAGGTTTTACATCGGCCCCAGGTTTGCATGGAGCTGGGCTACCTCAAGGACTAAGCAGTGTTTAAGAAAGCTCCACCACCTCCTGGAAGCAAAAGCCCTCCGGTGACCCATCTTCCTGGTCAGATCAAGTCAAGTCAGCAGTTTCTGGCCTCATTTAGCACCCTACATGCTCTAGGGCATCCATCAGAGAATACAGTTGCTTCAGCTTTTACATGTGAGTCTAAACAGGGCAGCCCAGGAGCAAGGCAGAGTCAGGACTATTAAACCTCTGCCAGCCCTTCCCTCAGGGCCCTGAGAGGTTCTTCTCCAGTGTCCTTTTTCTAGAGCTTTATAGAGTGCTTAATGACGACACTCTCCCTTCTCCCATGGGGAGCCTCTCTCACCCCCAATTCAGCTGTTTGCCTTTCAATTTAATCCCCCCATTCCTAGTTACACCCCAACAGAAATAAAAGTCTTGTTCTGATGAATCCTCCCCAAAGGTTTGTTTTTTCAATGAAGGCAGCTGATTCTGAGTTCAGACAGCAGAGGACTGCGGGAGTTCAGACAGTCCATCGCAGCAGTGATATACTTACCTGGCTCATGCACAGACAAATGATTGTAAGAGCGAGAACTGCCAGGATGGAGATTTTCTATAACTTGTGCGGGTCTTTCTTACTTGCTTAGATAAAACCAGAAAAACTAGCAATCCCAGTTCTCAATAAAGCTTCCAAGCCACGCACTGGGAATTACAGCAGCCCCACCTTCTGTGCAGCACATGGAGGCACTGAGTCAGAGAGCCCTCCTGTCACCACTTCCCAAAGAAGCTCTTCCATTCCCTTCACACGTTGCTGATGTGCCCAGGTCTCCCATGCCCACAGGAAGAGGATACAGAGACTCATGCCACTCATCATTCAAACAGCATCACACCAAGAACAGAGACTTTGGTCGCTAGCTGCAGAGAGATCCCGAGGGCACAAAGGTATCTTTGACCCCTGCATATTTATGTGATGCCTCAGAAACGCTGATACACCTGCTCATTAAGCCTGCCGGGGAGAATACATCTTGCTAGCTGAGAGCCTGTTTACACCAGACCTTCTGCTCTTTTAAGTGCTAAACTCTTTTGCTGATTAATGCAAATGCTATTCTCTGCTCTCTTCATCCTCAGCAAATAGGGCTGCAGAAGCTTTCATATTCTACTAATAAGGCTGTGTGTGGTGGAACAGCTCCCTACTCCATGCCAACGGGGAGACAACAGCAGCGACTTAGTTTCAAAACAAGAATCTATTACTTAAATTGGGAAAGGTTTTGAAACATGGAGGTCAGTACGTACCAGCAAGAACAAAGGAAAGGGGAAAAAAAAAAAAGAGTGGGACTAGTGCACAGTAACACCACTGCATAGACACAGTAAGCCCCCGTGAAAGGAAAAAGGGGAAAGAGTGTTTGTGGATAGAGAATCTGTGCGAAGGAAAAAGTTAGTAGAGAGAGTTATTCTGCAGCCCATATCTGATTGAGGATCTAAACACCTTTCGTTTGTATGCTCTCAAGAAGTGATTCGGTCTTCAGAATAACGGGGTGAAAAGCGAAGAAGTGCCCATTTCGTTCAGAAAGCTCTCTGAAGGAGCAGCAAAGACTGCCTTGACTTAGCTCCCTGTACATCCTTCTTCCTTATCGAACTGGCATCGCTGTCTGATGAGGGCAGGGAGCGCCAGGTGATGCCCAAGAGTTGGGAGCACAGGCTGAAGACTGGCTTTGATTGGCCACAGAATAATTAGTTGAAAACTGGGTCAAGCAATTATCTTTGGCTCTTAGGAGAGACGGCATCGTCTGAGTGTTTGTTCTTCCCAGCTTTGGTAGTAGTAACCTTGTTCGAGAGGCAGGAATGAGTCATGGGGATAATTCTGGACACGCCACCCACGACTGTGAACATTAGCTCCTTTTTAAAAAATGCATAAACGCTTTCTTGCTTACAGCAGCACATTTAACACCCCCTCCCCCCTGCAGCTAACTGGGTACTCACATGCCACCCAGCCACTCACCATCCCAGTCCCTTACCTTCTTCCCCATATTGATCATAGACAACCCTTTTCTTGGGATCACTCAGAACATCGTAGGCCTCTGCAATCTCCTTGAACTTCTCCTCGGCGCTGGGATCTTTGTTTTTATCAGGGTGATACTTTAGGGCCATTTTCCGATAAGCTTTCTTGATCTCATCTTCATTTGCTCCAGACTGGAGCCCCAAGGTCTTGTAATAATCCTTTCCCATGACTGCGAGTTTGCCTCCGGTTGAGTCTTTATTCCTGAAAGGAGACAGACAGTGCTCTGTAATGCATGTATTGCCCTACCACTTTAGGGGAACCGGGGAGTCTCCTGCTCCCCCCGCCACCACAGAACCACCTCATGTTCCCATCACAGCCCTGGTCAGCTGTCCATAACCTCACAGCCACCTGAATGGCTTTGGTCAATTTACATCTTACACATTTTCTGTCAAGGACCAATTGAAGACCCTGCAACACATTTCACCACATCTAGTGGTCAGAGCAGGGAATCGGGAAACAGGCCCCATGCACCTATTTGCCACTCATTTTGTTTTTCTGTGCCTCAGTTTCCCAACCCGTAAAATGGGAATCGTGATGCTGAAGTTTACGGCTACAAAGTGCTAAGCTAGTGCACAGTACTGTTCTAAGGCTGATACGACTAATAATGTCACATGAGGCTGTAACCTGAGCGGCAGCTCTGCCCACCTAGGAATGGGTGTGGATGCATAGGGGAGGGACATCTAAACTCAGCAGTCCCTCTCCCAAGAGCAGCAGTCTCACATGACTCCGCATGCCTGGGTCCTCCAAGGGAGGAAGAAACAAGGATGGTGAATTTCTAATGCAGAAAAACAAGCAGAACTTTAATCAAAAAACCCTAAACCAATTTAGGTGACCCTTCTGCCTCAGTGCCAAGAAAGAGTGAGAACCAAAGAGGCATGTGTGCTGCGTAGTTCACCTTAAAAGAACTTGAAACATTTTGTTCTGCAAAGTGATTGGCGTTCATCTGGGGATAAGTGCTTCTCACCACACAAGAGCTGTAATTGGTATGTAAAGACGACAAACGATGAAGCTGTTAGACAGAAATATCCTGTGGTGATGGGAAGATATTTATAAAGCGTTTTCTACCCTAGCTGAGACTATGTTAGAGAGTCTGCAACTAACGAATTACGTAGCAATAAGAGAGAAATATCAGTAGCCCTAGGCATGGCTTAGTCTCCTATCCTGACACAGTGCAATGAAGTCAGCCACACATAATAAATACACTGGATTCACTTTCTCCGTGGCATGGGACAGGCCTGCATTAAGGCACTGGCCACCTAGCTGGCACAGAACAGGGCAGACAATGACATTCCATGGGCACCATGCTGAAGACTGAAAGCTGTCAGAGTCATGGAGAATTGAGAGAGCAGCTGGAGTTGTACACATGCTCAGAGATCTAGGGCAGGAGTTATGGCAAAGGCTCAGCAAAGTTTACATTTCTCAGATGTCTCTTCCCAATGTCCTGTTTCCTAAAGAGGTACATTCAGCGCCTGAGTGAGTGAGAAGGATGTTTGTGCAGAATCAATTTCCTGTTAATCGGTTACATTGGTAATTGGAAATAATTACCCCGATTGCAGCAGTAGCAATTGCTGGAAGCACACTCAGAATGGCAGGCCTGCACACACATAGCGTAGGAGTTCTATTGTTAGAGACATCAGAAGGCCTCTGGGGGCGTAAAGAGCATCCCACAGCATTCTCCCAGCCTGCCTTCTAAATGCCAGCACGTTTCTGTACCCATACACCCTCAAGGCATTTCAACTTCTGCGCTAGCAGCACCTGCATTTCAAAAACCCACACAGACATTACCAGATTCTCTCTCCCTTGCCCACAATACTTCTCTGCTGGCTCCTAATACTTTGCTCACTACATATAAGGGGGAAAACACAACAGGATTGGAATGCCAGGGAGTGATGATATTGAGCTGAAAGCTTGTTTTCCCAGGTGCTAATGTCTCTGGGACAGCCTTTCCTCTCCATGCACAAACGCTCGTCCAGGCTCTCAGCATCTTGCTATTAGACTACCATAACATCCTCTTTGCTGGCTTTGGCAAACTCCATCGTCTCCCACTCACATCCATTTAAAATGCTGCTGCCACGTAGCTCCTCGCTTTGACCATGTCACCTCTCTCTTTGCATCCTTCTGCTGGCTCCAACATAAAGTACATGCCCGCACTATAAAGGGCCTTCATGGCCTATCCCCATTGTCTCTTATTCACTAGTGAGATGTTGACTCCTGCCTCCTATTGCCAGTGATACCGCCTTCAACACTCACTTCCTAAGTCTTCAAACGAGCACCTTCGTGCCTTGTCCCATGCTTGCTCTCTCACTGGTAGGCACTCCCCATACCGATCCCCATAGCTATCTCATTGTCCTCCTTCACTCTTTCCTTTGTCGTGATGCCTATGACAAACCTGACCATGATTAGGCAGCTGGTGTGGTAAGACCATGCCTGTCCTGCTGACCAATATTGGGTACAGCTACACTTCCAGGTGGAGATGTAAATTCCGGCTTGAGGAGACGTACCCACACTAGCTCTCATTGAGCTAGTGGATTAAAAAAAAGCAGTGTAGCGGCAACGGCGTGAGCACCGGGAGGGGTTAGCTGCCCCAAATGCATATCACCCAAGATGGTAGGTCTGTACTGGGTGTGGCTGGCCCTCCTGCCGCATCAGCTACACTTCTATTTAGGGTGATGTCTCCTCAAACTGGAATTTATGCCTCCAGCTTGCAGTGTAGATAGACATCCCCTTGTCTTATTGTTTCCTTGTGCTGCTTCATCCATCTGTTTATATCCACCTGCTGTCTCCCATGGTACACTTATGTTGTAAGTGACGAGGGCCAGGGATCCTCCTTTTGTTGGGTCTATACTATGCTTAGTACAGTGAGGTCTCGGACTGTGACTGTAGCTTCCAGGCATTATTGTAATACAAATCAATAAAACAAACAGACAGGCCAATGGTCATCTAGCTCAATATTCTGACAGTGGGCAATGTCAGATGCTTCAGAGGAAGACAAACCTCCCATCATGCACCTAACCCAGCAAGAGCAAGCCACGTAGAAAGAGGCAAATTTCTTCCTGACCCCTGAAGCATGATCAACCTATGCCCTGAAGCATGAAGACTGAAAGCCTTGAATGTTATCCTGTTGCTGCAACTGCAGATGCTATTAGTTTCTAACTAATGTCTTAGTATGCTCACCTCTCGATTAGTGGAACACAAACATGCAGGACTTTGGCTCCTACCCAGTGCAGACAGTCCAACCCTTGGGAGGGAATTACCCTGACAAAAAAGATGGATTCTTTCTGCCTGTCTCTGGCAGAAGTTAAAGATCCTAGACACACTTTTACAAGAGAAAAGGACAGTTCCAGTGTCCAGTCCCAGAGATCCGGCCAATATTCTCTCCCTCAAAGACTCCTGTTTCCACAAAGGTGGATTTGCCCACACAATTACTGCACCACCAGTACTGGGCTGCGTAACAGGTAAGAAAGCTGTCTAATAAAGCCAGCTTCTATTCTGCTCCTACAATGCAGCCTCCTGGGAGGGGAAGGAAGCATAGGAGAAGGACTTGCAGGTCATGCAAGAACCTCATTTCATAGGTAAATCACCATGTTCTAATCACATTGTAGCCGCCTTCCTTAATGCCCTTCATCAGGTTGGGGGAAGAGGAAAAAAGAGGAAAATGTGCAGCAGCTTTGGAAGCTGTCAATTCTTTTGTCTGACTACTGCCCACGCTCAGACAGGCTTTTTCAAGTAGGGCATCTGGTAAAAAGCAGCACACAGAGATTTCCCCAGAGCAGGGGCGGTTATATGACCAGTCTCAGAGAACATCACAAAAACCTGGAGGTAATTCAGTGGGTTAGCCACATTTCTGATGTAATACTGCACGTGTGCATTGATAAAACACGACTCTGACCCTGTATTAGCTCCCCTCCCACCCTCCCAGAATCAGCTGTCTATTTCCACAACTCTTCTGTCAGATTCTGCTGGATTACACTATCTAGATTCCCACTTAACTCTGAATCAGCCAGGAGACACTCTGGGCCAAGATTTTCAAAATGGACTAGTGAATTCTAGTGCCTGAAATTTCAGGTCCCAGCTGAGACACTGTAAGGCGGACTGAATTCCAAAAATTACTTAACACCAACCCTTGAAAAATCAGGGACTTTTCAGGAGTTTCAAGTTGGTGACTCAAAAACTGAGGTGCCTCAAATCACTAGCCACTTTTGAAAACCTTGGTCCTAGCCTCTAGCTTGGCATCGGACGGTGCTATTTCTGGGGTCAATGAGACAGCTGGATATTAATCATTTGATATAATCATCCTACTATGTCCATGTAAAGCAGCAATCCGACTTGGAGGGATGATGTCATAAGATTTTCCATCTCTAATTTCTGATTCTGTGGTCATGACATGATAACAACTGATCTCAGAAGACCATTCACAAGACAAAGACGGGTGCTGATGGAGAGCACTTTGTTTGTAACACATTTGTCTTCATTAATGAGCATTTATGGAAAATACACAAGCAAGAGACAAGTAAACTGACTTACCGAAACTTCAGAAACATATTCAATGTCCAAGCACTCATTTTTAAAGGCTCTAACTTTATTTTAAACATCAAACTGGCAACAAATTCTTCAACCCTTGGTGCTGACAGTTACCAAGACTTCTTCTGGTCTGGAATGGGTGATGGTACGGGACGGAGAGAAGAGAATGACTTGCTCAGAGCATGAGCAACCGCAGAGGCACTCAGCTCTACAACTGCTATTCTGACAGCATGGAAGAGATTCCTCGATAAAGAATGATGCATTTCCTATTCATCGGAATGGCTCTGAACCTACGCTGAACTCCACTCTGAGACCAGCCAACACAGTTCTAAAACGGGAAGTATTGCCTGCTGGAAACAGGACTTCCAAGTGAGCTGAGCGGTTCAGAAAGCAGCCTCCATGCTTGATGAAAAAAGCTTTCCTTTGTGTGTTTTCTAGCAGCACTAAGCAATCCCCTCCCCGTTACAGAACAGGGAAGAAACCATTCAGTGAAGTCACTTGACAAGCAGTAATTCTCCCTAATTGGTTTCTTGTAGCTTGCTTGGATTGAAAGAGCACTGGTCCTTAAAATGCAGGCTGCAATTCATCACGCACAATTCCCAGAGCAAGACCCTTCTATTAGTCGGCTTGGACGTCCTTGCCATTTCTAAATGTGGTGTCAGAAAGGACGAGGTGACACATTGCTCTACCCCAGAGTCAGTTACTTACCTTTCTCTTCTTTAATACAGCCACCTACTGCAGTTAAGCAGGTAAGAGGATGGATGTAGTTAGAATGGGGAATACACCGTCCCCTGGCTTCACCAGAAATTGTTTCCTGTCTCAATTGCGTCAGTGGCACTTTACCCCACGAACAAACCAGAGACAGAGAAAACTAGGACAGTGATCGTTTCTAAGTCAGAAAAAAGTAACATTAACCATTTTGGACCTCCCTGTCCTCCCTTTCAAGACCCCAGGCTCAGCGTACGCCTGTGTCCCCTTGCTACCAGCACGCTGTATTCGCTGCTCTGCCCCTTCTCCCCCAAGAAGAAAGGGGCTTGTGAACACTGCATTTTCAAACAGAGGGACTCTCCCAAATGCAAACGCATTTCTAATGTTCCCATTACTGTGACATCTGATGGATGCCTCTTTCAGACTGGCTATCACAGAATTCTTAAAAGTCACCTTCATGCATGTTTATTGCTCTCCCTGAAGACCACCAGTAACACTGAGTTTCTTCTTCACTGTCATTCAGGATCTCCCTGATAAAAGACCAATGGCAGGATAATAAACAATGGATATCCTCTCCACAAAACAGCAAAGGTAGTTCTGATTGTACAGTATATTGCTCATTTAACAGAGACAGTTTTGGCTCACTACACAGTAACACAGCAGTAGCCGAGGGCTGCTTCATGCCTCACCTGACAAAATACTGCATCTGAAATTAAGTCATAGCCATCAGCAAGACCCTTACGTTCTTCTGCTGGTAACTCCACACTAACACGGGACTGTAACATACACTCAAGGACTGCAGGTCACAGGCAGAGTACATTTAGATATAAAATGCTCAGAGAGATGTGCAAGTTAGCAAAACAAAAAAACAAACAAAAAAGACAACCACCACCAACCCTCCCCCCACAAACCCCCCATAACGTGCAATGTTCTGTCCCCTTCAAACAATCTATAACACAAACTGCTGAATTCCAGACAAACCCAGACCAGCCAGCTCTTTAGAATTAGGGACAATTTCACGCTCACTGAACGATTGTTATTTCATGAAAACAAAAAGGACACCGATTACACACTGATCAGCGAGGCAGGACAGGGAAAGACCCAGATGCACCTAAGGAATCCAAGACAGAAAACAGAGAGGCAGACCCGAACTGACATAAAGATTTGCAACTAAACAAAAGTTTCTTCATCTTCTATCTCGGACCTAAACGAGAGCCTCTAAATCAGAGAAGTATTAAACTAGAAGATACCTCTCCATGCGACTCCAGAAGAGCAGAATTGCTGGCATGTCCGCTGAACGGAGTCACCTGCAGCTCAACACCAACAGCCAAGACCAAGTTTGGTAAGGCTGACAAGACAGCCTGAGCTAGACTTTACCAGGGCAGGGAGAGTCACCAGTGCCCAGGCTGGCTGCCAGCCTGGAGTAACTATCCAGAAATGTCATGACTACACCAAGTGAATCATCACTAGTTCCCACACAGTGCAGCCCCCAAAGTCCCCCCGCCACCCGCTCCCCTCGGCTAGTTAGTTCCCCCGCATGGAACCCCTGCTGGAACACAGGGTCCAGGGATGTGAGAGCGGTAAGGAGTTAACCCTTCCCCTGCCAGAGCCTCCCACACAACCAGGGGCAGCATGTCACCAGCAGCAGACATATCACCCCGGGAGGAGCGGGGGCGGGAACGAGACAAGGCAACACACTAGCACCATTGTAATGGATATGTGAAGAGAATGAGATGCTGGAGCAAGAAGGAACCTGACACTCAGCCCCGTGTCCCTCCTCCCAGGTGTGCGCATGGGGGGCCCTGACACTCAGCCCCGTGCATGCCCTGCCCACGGTGTGCGTGTGGGAGACCCTGACACTCAGCCCCGTTCCCCTCCCTGGGGTCCCATCCCCCCCAGGTGTGTAAGTGGGGGGCCCTGATACTCAGCCCCGTGCCCCCAAACTCCAGTGTGCGCGTGCGTGGGGCAGCCCAGACACCCAGCCCCGTGCCCATCCCTGGTGTACCCCATGCTTCCCGGGTGTGCATGTGAGGGCCCTGACACCCCGCCACATCCCCCTCCTTGGTGGGCACAGGTGGGGCCCTGACACTCAGCCCCGCGTCCCACCCCTCTTCATGGGGCCGCCTCCCCTTCCTGGGTGTGCATGTGGGGGCCTTGACATTCAGCTCCCAGCCCTTCCCAGGTACTTGAGGGGGAGCATCCCTGACACTCAGCACCCCCACCGCCCCTTCCCAGGAGTGCATGTGGGGGTCCTGACACTCCCCTCCCCCGGTGTGCCTTGACATTCAGCTCCCAGCCCTTCCCTTCCCCGGTATTTGGGGGGGGGGGCATCCTTAACACTCAGCATTTCTATCCCCCTTCCCAGGAGTGAGCGTGGGGGGTCCTGACGCTCACCCCCCCTCTGGTGTGCATGTGGGGGGAGGCTGACACTCACCCCCCGCCCCGGTGTGCGAGTGGGGGGGCCCCTGACATTCACCCCCCCTCCCCGGTGTGCGCGTGGGGGGGAGGCCCTGACACTCACCCCCCCGCCCCGGTGTGTGGGGGGCTGACACTCACCCCCCCGCACCGGTGTGCGAGTGGGGGGGGCCCCTGACATTCACCCCCCCGCCCCGGTGTGCGCGTGGGGGGGGCTGACACTCCGGGGGCCCCCCCGCTCCCCAGCGGTCTCAGCGGCGGCCCCCCCGCACTCACCGCTCTCGCCGTCCCGGGGCGCCGCGCGCACTGAGCTCCTCCAGCCGCCTCCCCCCGAGCCAGCCGGGCCGTGACGTGAGGGGAACCCGCCCCCGCTTAGCAACGCGCCTGCCCACCCACAAGCACGCGGCCTGCCCTCGAAACTCCATTGGATACTGCGGCTGCCAATCCCGACAAACCTCTTCTCCGATTGGTCTGGACGGGGGGGCTGGCTCCCAAGCGTGCCGCCGTGGGAAACGGCCTGGAGCGCCTGCCTCTTCCCGTGTGCGATTGGTTCATTTCCCTATCGATCACACTCTAGTGCCCGCCTCCCACCCTCTCTCATTGGTCGGAGAAACCCAGCACCGCCCATAGCGGCTTATTATTGGTCAATCTCACTCCCTCACACCCCCCCCCTGCGCTATCTTATTAGCTCCTTTAGCATGCATCCAAGTGGAATCCTTGGGGAATCTTCTGGAAGTCCTGTGACATCACTAGAGAAGGACCCTGTGACGTCACTGGGGGAGCATGTGACGTCACTAGATGGGGAGGGGCACCCCTGGGTGTTATGTGGGGGGGGCAGGGCAATGCAGCCATGTCGGGGTTGCAGGGCTGGGGAGAAGGGGTTGGAGCTGCAGCAGGGGCAGCACCTGTTGAGGGCTGGGTGCCAGGAGCCTCCCACTGCCGAGTGCCCCTCTACAACCTCTGTGCCCGGAGACCCCCAGTCAGGGGCCCCCAATCTCCAGAGTAAAAAACCCAAGAAATCTGTGGGTGTGGATGGGCGCCTGGTTTCTGAGCCGTTTCCCTCCACCACCGGCAGGGCCAACGGGTGACTCTTTTAACGATGAAAGCTGTGATTGTCGCATGGTAACGGGAGTCCAGGAGCAGGGACTTGAAAGAAAATACCATATATTGCGAGACTTGTTAAAATCCTGAGTGTTGGCAACACTGCCAGGTCCCTGGGGCTGGGTTGCTGAAATCATTTGCTGTCCCAGACACCCTCCTCGTCGCTGCTTCAAACCCACACTTGGCCTTTAACATCTCCGCCCTTCTCTGCTAATCCACCCTCGGTCTTTGCTGCTTTGCCACTTCCCTTCTGTGCCATCTCCTTGTAGCCTGCACCCCAGAGCCTCTCCCCACGCCCAACTCCTTGCCCCAGCCCTGATCCCCCTCCCACTCTCGAAACCCCTTAATCCCAAACCAGAGCACGCTCCTGCACCCCAAATCCCTCATCCCCAGCCCCACCCCAGAGCTATGCCTCTGTTAATGCAACTTAAAATTGCATTTGCTTTGTTTTACAGCAGTATTGCACTGTTGACCCAGGTTGAGCTTGTGATCCGCCACAACTCCCAGATCCTTCTCCGCAGTGCTGCTGCCAAGCCAGTTATCCCCCTCTGTGTTTGTGCACTGGGTTTCTCTTCCCTAAAAACACATTTGTCTTTGTTGAATTTCACTTTATCTATAGTCCAGTTATCCAATTTGTCAAGATGCCTTTGAATCCTCCAAAGTGTTGGCAAACTCCAAGTTTTGTGTCATTTGCAAATAGGCTTAGTGTGCTCTGTATACCTACATCCAGGCCATTGATAAAGATGTTAAACAACACTGGACCCAGAACAGATCTCTGTGGAACCCCACTTGAGACCTGCCTCCTGCCAATCTGACATCATTCCATTCATAGTTACTCTTTGGATCACTTGATGATTCCCTGTTCTATTCATTCCCTCTGGGCACCTGGCATTGGTTGCTATTGGAAGACAGGACACTGGGCTAGATGGACCGTTGGTCTGACCCATTATGGCCACTCTTACGTTCTTAGTTTGCAGTTGTTTAACCGATTATGTATCCAGTTAATGTAGCTCTACCGAGCCCACGTTTCTGCACAAATAAATAAACGAGGCGCAGCAGGATGCAGGACAGGGTAACAGCCAAACAAACGTGTTTCGCGGACTAGCTGTGTGCACAGATTCGTAGGTGTAATAAGCAGTTCAGTAGCAGTAATCACCGTTTACCACCCTGCTTGGTCATTCATTCCCTACCCCAGCCCTCCCAAGGCTTTTACATTCTTTCCCTGAGGAGGTGCGAGGGCCTCATGGGGACTTCTACAAGTCCCCTGGGAGGGGTACCGCCTCTGGGTCCTGTGGAACGCCAAAGCTTTGCTTTCATTACAAAAGCATAGAACATTTCCAGGCAAAGGAAGCTTTAAAAACCTTGCAAAGGGCTTTAAAAACATGAAAGCGATGCAAGCTGATTGGAGCCACTGGGCTCCATTGCCACGGGAGTCAGGCTGTGAGGGTTGTGATGAGCATGACTTCATTCTGTTCCAGCAGTAGCTAAAGTTTCCAGCTGAGACCAGGGCCCCATGGGGCTCCGTTCTGTGCAAACATAGTGGGAGGCAGTCTCTGTCCTAGAAAGTGTAAATCTAACCAGCCAAGATGACGCAGTTTTGGGGAAGCATCTTGTCCAAGGACCCCCAGCATGTCGGTAGCAGGGCAGGGGACAGGACTCTTGACTCTAGCCCAGTGCTAGTCTAGATGTAATGGTCTCCCTCCCCACTCAATCTCCTTGGGTGTGTGGGGCATATCCCAAAGAATCGTCTTGCTGTCGCTCCCCAGGATGCTGTGCAGAGCAGGGGTCATCGTGGGCAGGAAGCAACATTTGTTGGAGATCCTCCTCCAAACGCTAAGGTTGGCTCTGAGGGTAGGTCTGCACTTAAAAACGCTGCTGTGGCACCACTGTATTGCTTCAGTGAACACGTTCCTATTCTGGGAGAGCTTCTCCCGTTGGCACAGTTAATCTATTCCCATGAGAAGCGGCGGCTGTGTTGATGGGAGAAGCCCTCATAGCGCTGTCTACACGGGTGGGTCTAACCGCGTCGCTAAGGGGGGTGGGTTTTCACACCCTCGAGTGACGTAGTTAGACCTGTAAGTTTATAGCATAGCCCTGGCCTGAGAGTTACACGGTCCATCCTCCTGTTAAGCTGCAGCAAGGGAAACCCCCGCCCTGAGTTGCCCAACAACCTTCCCTGCCAGCCTCTCCAAAATTGCAAGGGGAGAGGAAATGGGCCCAGATACTGCTGCACAAGGTGGGAATCTTCCAGTCAGTGCAGCTGTCTCTTCCTGAAGGTGCCTCTCTGCCCAGCCTGGAGTCTGGAGAGCTGGTATTGGCAGGCAGCCTAGCGCCCTGTTCTCCCTGCCTTAGAGGAAACCACCACCAGTCCTGGAAGAACTGCCCATCTCAAGAACCAAAGGTTACCCAGTGCTGGGCCAGAAGGCATCTGCTTCCTGCCTACGAACCACCAGAGACTGTGGGACAACTTACCTGCGACCTCTACTGCTTCTATGAAGAGCAGCTCCCAGGCAGAACTTCCTAGCACAACCTCATTGACACTCTAAGGCAGTGGTCTGCAAACTGGGGTGCACGCACCCCAGGGGGTGCGCAAGACCACCCACGGGGGTGCATGGCGCCCCGGCCCCAGGAGCAGAGCGCCGTGGTGGAGACCAGCTCCGGCTCTGGGAGCTGGGCCCCGCACACCACGGCCACGGGAGCCGCGCTGCGGCGGAGACGCGGCCTGGCCCAGCCCTGGGAGCCGCACCGCGGGAAAGACTCGGCTGGGCGCCGTGCTGTGGCGGAGACCTGGCCCAGCCCCGGGAGCCAGGCGCCGTGGTGAGGCGGAGACCTGGCCTGACCCCAGGAGTCGCACTGTGGGGAAGACCTGGCCGGGCACCACGCTGTGGCGGAGACCCGGCCCAGCCCAGTCCCGGGAGCTGCGGTGAGGCAGGGACCCAGCCCGGCCCCGGGAGCTGTACTGCAGCAAAAACCCGGCTGGGCGCAGTGCTGCGATGAAGACCAGGCCCGATCCTGGGAACCAGGCACCGGGGCTGCAGCCCCGCTGGAAGAGCCGGGCGCAGTTGGACCAACCCCAGGGGGGCAGTTAGGGGACAAGGAGGGGAGGTTTTGAGGGGGGCAGTCGGGGGGAAGTGGGAGGGAGTGGATGGGGCGGGGCTACGGCAGGGGGGGCGGTGCTTCCCCCAAGGGGGTGCCTGCTCAAATTTTTTTTTCTATTAGGGGTGCATGGTCAAAAAAGTTTGGAGACTCCTGCTCTAAGGAGTGAAGTAGAACATGCTTATACAGCAGGCCTGCACAACTTGGAAAGCAGCGAGAGCCATATTACTGCAAAAGAAACAGCTGCGGGCCGAAAAGCCCCGCCCCTATCTGCTTCCCTCCACCCCACCACTTGGCTTGCCCCACCCCTACTCACTGCCCGCGGGCCGCACATTGAGCCTATGTGGGCCACATGTGGCCCCCAGGGCACATGTTGTGCAGGCCTGCTTATACAGCGTATGTTATCACTCCTTTAAGGGGGCTAATCTGTAGAGGATGACAGCCTACTACTGTGGCTAGCTGATGAAGTTACTTCCTTAGCTCAAGTAGTTGTAGTCTGTATTCTGGTACTGAAGCTCCAGGATTCAATCTCTGCTGAGTCCTGTCATGGTGAACTGATTATAAGTCACACGTGGCTAGTGGGCATGGAAGGACTGATGGATTTGAGAGA
>ML677491.1:4407047-4426749 GCA_007922305.1 Dermatemys mawii | reverse complement strand
AGGATGGACTACAAGCTGTCAGGAACAGTATCCCTGATGAGGCCACAGCACACCTGATGGCTGAACTTTGTGACTTTGTCCTCACCCACAACCATTTCAGATTTGGGGACAACTTATACCTTCAAGTCAGCGGCACTGCTGACATTTTTATAGCTGACTTAGAACAACGCTTCTTCAGCTGTTGTCCCCTAGCGCCCCTCCTCTACTTGCACTACATTGATGACATCTTCATCATATGGACCCACAGGAAGGAGGCCCTTGAAGAATTCCACCTGGATTTCAACAATTTCCACTCCACCATCAACCTCAGCCTGGACCAGTCCACACAAAAGATCCACTTCCTGGGCATTATAGTGCAAATAAGTGATGGTCACATCAACACCACCCTATACTGGAAACCTACTGACCTCTGTACTTACCTACATGCCTCCAGCTTCCATCCAAGACACATCACACGATCAGTTCTCTACAGCCAAGCCCCAAGATACAACCGCATATGCTCCAGTCCCTCAGATAGAGACAAACACCTATAAGATCTTTGTCAAGCATTCTTAACATGACAGTACCCACCTTCGGAAGTGAGGAAACAGATTGACAGAACGAGCTGGGTACCCAGAAGTCACCTGCTACAGGACAGGCCCAACAAGGAAAATAACACCACCACTGGCCATCATGTAGAACCCCCAACTAAAATCTCTCCAGCACATCAGCAACGATCTACAACCTATCCTGGAAAATGATCCCTCACTCTCACAGACCTTGGGAGACAGGCCAGTCCTTGCTTACGGACAGCCCCGCACCTGAAGCAAATACTCACCAGCAACTACACACACCACCACAGAAACACTAACCCAGGAATCAATCCCTGTAACAAACCCCGTTGCCTTCTCTGTCCCCATATCTTCTCTAGCGATGCCATCACAGGACCTAACCACATCAGCCACACCATCAGGGGCTCATTCACCTGCACATCTACCAATGTGATATATGCCATCAGGTGCCAGTGTCACGTTACTGAAATTATATGAGATCATATAGATCATTGGTGCAACCAAGGACCTGTAGTGGCCCCAAATCTTATGTAAAGGGGGCCATATAAGGTGTCTCAGACCAGGTTATGATCTGCTGATTATGACTATGCCGTTGGTATGTGTGTATCAATTCTGTAGTTGAAGTTATGGATATTGGTTCTGTACTGTCTGTCTTTCCAAATATTGTGCTAGGCTGTTGGGAACATTCCAGACCACTTGGTGTTAGCTTTGCTTACGGTGCTTGATGGCCCATTAAGGACCATCAGCTACACAATGGACTCATTGGGAGCCTGGAAAGCTCCAATCCACGTGAGAAGTCTAGCAGAGGACATGCAAGGTAGATGGTGGGCAATGGCTCCCACCTGGAAATCCTGAGTCATGCAGGGTCATGTGATGTGCCCATGTGACTCCCCAGAACTCCATGGGGCTGGACTTTCCACAGCAGGAACAAAGAGATTCTTGCACCTGAGGAAAACTATAAATAAAGCTGCTGCAGCCCCTCCATCTGGTCTTCAGTTTTCAGTCTTCTCCGGTCTTGCTCCTACCTCTGGATGGAACTTTGCTACAAATGGAAGCCCTGAACAAGAAACTGTTGACCCATCCCAGATGTGGATCTATTCCAGAGACTTTGATTTGAACCTGTAGCTTATTCTACCACTGATGCAAACCTGAACGGAGAATTGTGCCATTATTGCATGTAATTGATTTCTTTTAACCATTTCTAACCCTCACCTATCTCTGTTTCCTTTTATGAATAAAGGATTGGCAACAGCGTGATTTGTGGGAAAGATCTGATATGTATATTGACCTGGGTCTGGGGCCTGATTCTTTGGAATTGGGAAGAACCATTTTCTTTATTTGGGGTATTGGTTTTCATAATCATTTGTCCCCAGGACAGGTGGCTGCCGGTGGTGATACTGGGAAGCTGGAGTGTCTAAGGGAATTGCTTGTGTGACTTGTGGCTAGCCAGTGGGGTGAACCCAAAGTCTTTTCTGTTTAGCTGGTTTGGTTTGCCTTAAGGGTGGAGAAACTCCAGCTTTGGACTGTAAATGTCCTGTTTGGAGCAATTTGTCCTGACTTGACTCTCTCAGTTGGATCCCACCAGGAACAGCCCAGTCACAGCCAGCAATGCCCCTCTGCCATATACATTGGCCAAACCAGACAGTCTTTATGTAAAAGAATAAATGGACACAAATCAGACATCAGGAATGGTAATGTACAAAAGCCAGTAGGAGAACACTTCAATCTCCCTGGACATTCAAAAACAGATTTAAAAGTAAGCCATCCTTCAACAAAAAATCTTCAAAAACAGACTTCAAAGAGAAACTACAGAGCTACAATTCATTTGCAAATTTAACACCATTAATTTGGACTTGAATAGGGACTGGGAGTCACTGGCTCATTACAAAAGCAATTTTCCCTCTCTCAATATTGACACCGCCTCATCAATTATTGGGAGTGGACCACATCTACCTGGACTGAATTGGCCTTGTTATCACTGGTTCTCCACTTGTAAGGTAACTCCCTTCTCTTCATCTGCCTATGTCTGTATCTGTAATTTCCACCACAGAAGCTTTGCAAACTGCCTGCAACAATATCTAGGGGGAGAAATACTATTTGTAACCAACTTCTTTAGTGAAACTAGTTTAGTTTACGTGTTTGGTTTCATTTGCTTAGTAATGTTTTTTGTTTTGTTTGTTACCCCTTTGATCACTTAAAATCTGCCTTTTATAGTTAATAAAAATTTGTTTTGTTTATTATTAAACCCAATTTCTGTCATTTCTAATGTGGGGGCAAGAAGTGCCCACACCTCTCTCCACATTGAGGGAGGGGCGAATTTCATCATCTATCTTTGGGTCTGTTCTCCAAGGGAGGCGGACATCTGAGTGCTGGAGCAAGTCCCTGAAACTGAGTCTTCCCAGAGATGATCTGCAGCCCTGTGTGGGTGTTTGAGGAGGTTTTAAGAGCCTGGCTCAGCAAGACAGGTTAAGGGGACCCAGGCTGGCAGAACAGGTAGACTCAGTTGTATCTCAGCACATCAGGTGGCTTCCCAAGGGTTCCAACCCCTCATACAGAAGTTGTAGCGTCTCCAGAGAAATACCGCCCCAGAGAGGTCAGTATATACCACTTCAGACTGGATTCGCCAGGGACCAACAGACCAAGAAAGGAGTTTGGGATAAATAACCTGGGGTTAACCTGGCTCATGGTCTCCTCTCTCACCCAGCGAAAGGACAGCCCTTTGACCTACTGAGGTCCCATAAGACACAGTGCCTGTTCTGAGCTGAAGCTGTGATGAACATGTGGCCACAGGGGACACACCTCAGTGAGGGGCTGAAGGGCTAACCATTAGTCAGAGCCTTTGTTGAAGAGAGGGGAGATCTCTGGTAAGCTGATTAGCATGTGTGTATGTATGTTCCTTTATTGTTTGTAATAGGTTTTCTCTGTAATACTTTCTACCTTAAGAATAAATCTGACTGCTTAGAAACAGCTGTGTGTTCACTCAGAACTGTGGCGATCACACTGTGTACTGTCTCTGGGGAGAGAAGTGAAGCAGAACTGTTTAGACAGACTGTCATTAGCTGTGAAAATCACAGCCAGGGAACTGTGCAGCCATGAAATACCCCAGTCAGACGGGAGAGGAGGGGTGGTCTCCACTCAAGAGAGGCATTGGCTGGGGAGCCGGCAGCCTAGAGTGGGTGCCCTTGCTGAGGAGAAATACAGGTGCAGTTGCTACTCCAAAACTCTGATTTTTCCACCTGAAGGATGAGTAACCTCCATAATTCCTTAATGCCCTTCTTCTGTGCACTGGGCATGGAGCATCTCACAGAGCCGGAAGAATCAATATTTTCCATGTATTAGCACAGCTTCTGAGTCATGGTGGATTAAACCACCTCTTAGTATGGTAAATTATCTATTTGTCTAGTACACAAATCATTATGGTATCTAGGCAACAGACGAGGAATTCCTTTCCCTATCTCGAGAACATAAGAAGGGCCATATTGGGTCAATCCATCCAGTCCAGTATCCTGTCTGCTGACAGTGGCCGATGCCAGGTGCTTCAGAGGGAATGAACAGAACAGAGCAATTACCGAATGATCCACCCTATGTCGTCCAGTCCCAGCTTCTGGCAATCACAGGCTAGAGACACCCAGAACATGGGGTTGCATCCCTGTCCATCCTGGCTAATAGCCATTGACGGACCCATCCTCCATGAATTTATCTAGTCGTAGGCGCCGACTCCATGAGTTCTCTGGGGCTGGAGCACCCATGGGGAAAAATTGGTGGGTGCAGAGCAGAGCACCCACTGGCAGCTCCCAGCCCCAGCTCACCTCCGCTCCACCTCCTCTCCTGAGCACGCCACCGGGTCCTGCTTCTCCCACCTCCCTCCCAGCGCTTGTGCCATGAAACAGCTGTTTTGCATGCATGGCAAGCCTGGGAGGGAGGGGAGAAGAAGGGAGAACATGGCGCACTGCAGGGAGGAGGCAGGGCCGGGGTGGAGATATGAGGAGCAACCTAATAGGGTCAGGGAGGGGCAGAGTTTGGTCTGGGATTTTGGGGCAGGGGTGTAGTTGGGCCAGGGCAGGGGTGAGGGTGGGGCTGGGGGGATGCGAGCACCCACCGGTGCCAGCAAACGTTGGCCCCTGTGTATCTAGCTCTTTTTTTAACCCTGTTATAGTCTTGGCCTTCACAACATCCCCTGCCAAGGAGTTCCACAAGTTGACTGTGTGTTGTGTTAAGAAGTATTTCCTTTTGTTTTAAACTTGCTGACTGTTAATTTCATTGGGTGTCCCCAGCTTTTGTGTTATGAGAAGGGGTAATTAACACTTCCTTATTCACTTGCTTCCCATCAGTCAAGATTTTATAGACCTCTGTCATATCGGCTCTTAGTTGTCTCTTCCAAGCTGAAAAGTCCCAGTCTTATTAATCTCTCCTCATATAAAAGCTGTTTCATACCCCATGATCATTTTTGTTTCCCTTCTCTATGCCTTTTCCAATTCCAATAGATCTTTATTGAGATGGGGCGACCAGAACTGCACACAGTGTTCAAGGTGTGCAGGTACCCTGGATTTATATAGTGACAATATGATATTTTTGTCTCATTCTTGATCCCTTTTCTAGCGATTCCAACATTCTGTTCACTTTTTTGACTGTTGCTACACGTTGAATGGATGTTTTCTGAGAACTCTCCACAATGACTCCAAGATCTTTGTTGAGTGGTAACAGCTCATTTAGACCCCATCGTTGTATATGGATAGTTGGGATTATGTTTCCAATGTGCATTACTTTGTCTTTATCAACACTGAATTTCATCTGCCATTTTGTTGCCCAGTCACCCCGTTTGTAAGTTTTTGTAACTCTTCACAGTCTGCTTTGGACTTAACTAGCTTGAGTGATTTTGTATCGTGAAAATTTTGCCACCTCATTGTCTACCCCCCTTTCCAGCTCATTGATGAATATGTTGAACAGCAGGGGTCCTAGGGCAGATCCTTGGGGGACCCTGCTATTTACCTCTGCATTCTGAAAACTGACCATTTATTCCTACCCTTTGTTTCTTGCCTTTTAACCAGTGACTGATCTCTAGGGGAGTTGCTTGTGTGCCGTGCAATGTTCATTCAGTGCAATGTTCCCGGGTCACGGACAGGGTGTACATTTCTTCCCGGACTTTCCTTAGTTTATAATCCGTTGCCTTTCAGTCAGTGAAAGGGAGGCAGCCTACACGCTCCGAGGGAGAGCCCCAAATGACAATGGAGCTTCATTCACACACACTGCCTAGAGTTCTCCCTGGCTTTTGATTCTGAAACTATGTGAACAAGGTTCTCCACCCTGGGAGTGGAGTCTTTATCTGGCCCAAGTAACCGGGCTGTAGTTCTCCAGTCAGAGCAGGGGGAGAGAATTCTCGTGGGGTTCCAGAGGACGCCTGAGAACAGGGAAAAGCATGGGAGGGTGGCATTGGAACAGGACAGGCCCGGTCAATATGGCAGCTGAGAGGTCTGGATATTGATGTGCACACTTCCAAACATGCAGGTGTAAACTACTGCCCTTCTGGCTACACTCTGCCGCCCCTGACTCTCAGCTTTGGGAACTCCTAGTCTCTTCCATAGCACTCTATGGAAACATGCCCTCTGTGTGGGAAAGGTGCAATGAGATTTCTGTCATAAGAAGTTCTGATCCCATAAAGACAAGAGGCCACAGATTAAGCCTTCAATTTCCTTTGCTTTTGCTGAGCCTTTAAAAGTGCGTCTACACTGCAAATCTCCCCTGCCCCGGCAGTAGATCAGTCACTGGTTAAAAGGTCAGAGACCAGGCGAACTGAGTCAGGCTCGTGGGGCTAAAAATAGCAGCAGAGGCGTTCGGGCTCAGGCCAGACCCTGGGCTCGGAGACCCTCCCTCGTTGCTGCATTTCAGAACCTGGCTCCCGCCTCGGTGGCAACGTCTGCACTGTGACGGTTTAGCTCCATGAACCCGAGTCAGGTGACCTAGACTCTGCAGGGGTTTTTCTGCAGTGTAGATGTACGCCTACGAGACGAAATCCTGGCTCTTAGCCTGAAACATGGTAGGAATTTGGTTTTGTGGACTAATATCCACTTTGTTGGATGCACCCCAACGGGGGTCTATAGAGATGGGGGCTGGGTAAAGGGGCCAGGCAATTCTTCTGTGCCCAGTCTTGTTGTAACGGGTGTAGCTGGTGCGTAGCTCAAGGCTGCCTCTTACCCAGGAAGCATCAACAAGATGTCTTCTCAAGTCATTATTTGTTACCAAGCGAGGGCTTTCCCCTTTCTCTTGTCTTTTGTAGAGAAGATTAACGAGCAAAAGCACTGACCCAAATTCGTCTCTGCGACAACTCCTCAGAAATCCATGAGGATGCACCAGGAATGGATTTGGCTCATTAACTTTAGCACTTGGGCAAGTAGCCTCCACATGTTTCTGTCAGAGCATTCGTACAGCCCAGAAACATAGAATTGTAGGATGGGAAGGGCCCTCGAGAGGTCGTCAAGTCCAGCCCAACTCTTCTCATTGACTTCTCTGGCTGCTGAATTATCACACCTCATCTCTTGGCATGAGAGACAATTCCCTTTGGAACCGATGCCAACCCCATCCCCGCCATGAGTCTAGGAGGGCGCGCGAGGAGTCGCTCACCACTGTGCTGTGCCTAGTTCTCAGCCAGCCTGGGGAATCCAAACTAGGTCTGTCACCCCGCTTTCTGCCAGTGGATCTGGGGCAGGCTGCAGGGTCAGTAACCTGGCCTGGGATTCTGCACACAGGAGGAGAGTTCATTTGCGGTCATCAGTGCTCAAGAGAGCCCAGCCTTGCTCTGGGCTCTATTGTGCTCGGTCATGGTGCTGCACGTACACGGAGTGTGAGAATTCCTGCCCTGGGAGTTCACAATGTACACTTTCACAGCTCTCCATGTTCTACAGCCGGGGAGCCGCGGTCCGGGGCTTGTCCCCATGAGCACTCGCTGTGCGGCTAGCGGGGTATAGATCTACACAACAGCAGTGCCCAACAGTCTGGCTGGACCCTGCCGACTCAAACACTAGGGAACGGTGCATCGGCAGGGTCCACCTGGACCGTTAGCGCCCGGGACGCTGAAGTGGGGGTGAAAGTAACTACAGGCACTTAGCGGCACTGGGGCTGGCTCTGGCCCCCTGAAGGGGCGGGGCCTTGGGAGGAAGGGGCTGGGTGGTCAGAGCTGGCCCTGGCCTGCCCTGTACTGGGAAGTGCCTGTAGTTGGGGCAGCTGTTCCCTTTGCCCCTCTGCCCCTGCAGTTGGCAGCCGGGGCGGGGGGACAAAAGGAGCAGGGATGTTACAGCGCTGCTGGAGCAACACTTTAACGGTCCTGCCCTTCCCCCACCTGTCGGGGGCGCTGCTGGTGGGGTCTGTACCGGGCAGGGATGTTAAAGCGTTGCCACAGCAATGCTTTAATGTGGGGCGAATAGTCCGGTACGGGCTCTTATGGGCACGCTGTACCAGCCCGCACCAGCCCACTCTCACCCCTGGTGCTGTGTATCTAGTCCCCAGCTAGCTGGGCCCTAGGTGCTCATGGGGACAAGCCCTAAGTGATTTGTGTCAGGGCCCACAGGGAACCTGCAGCCATGCTGGGAGCTGGATCCCCATCTCCTGGGTCCCAGTCCGGTGCCCTCTCCTGCCTCTCCAGGCAGACCAGTGCTGGTGGAGTCAGTGCTGCCTATTCCGCCATACGCCTGTTCCCATGGTCAACGCAGCTCGGTCCTAGCACAGAGACCGGCCATGTCCCCAGCTCCAAGACCCAGAGAACAGTGGAGGGGCTGGAAAATACCAGCTGCAGAGGAGGAGAGAGGGAACGTTTCCCTCTGACGAACTCGGCACTCCCCACCCGCTGCGAGATCGAGATGCACTGCAAGTCTGATGAACGCGGCACGATCGTTCGTTTGGTGCCAGATTGACAGCACTAGACTTCGGCATCGTCTAGTTATCCCCTACCCAGCTCCTGTACATCGGCCCCACAAATGTGTCACAGCTCCAGGCTCCTTCCATGGACAAGGGTTGAGTTTATTCTTCACGGCCCCTCTGGGAGCACAAACCCTGGACTGGGTACCTGGACTGCAGCAGCGGGGTCCCTGTAGGAGGCGCATGGGGGGCTCATATCCATGCAAGAGCCAGGTGTTGTCTGGCCCTAGAGCTCCGCTTGTTCTCAGAGGGGGTTGCTCTCCTTGGGGAGAGCGTCTGTCCCCCGTGCAGTGGTGGCTGTGTTTCAGCCGTGCTGTGCAGACGCTCTGTAGAGCCCGCCGGGTCCTTTCGGGTGACCGGCGCTGAGATGGGAAGTGTTCTTTGCACTAATGAGGGTGATTGTTTGTACTGAGGAAGCTGGCCGATCACTCCTTCCCTCCGTGTTGTCGGCTGAGGGGCGGACAGCACGCTGCCGCTCCGGCTTGGTGCTGTGCACCTGCGGGGGCGGCCTTCATGAGCAGAATCCTCATTTCAACCCGACGCTTCCTTTCCTGGCAGTCTCCGTGCTGCCAGCTGGCCTGTTTTTTTCTTTCTGCCTCTATTATACAACAGCTCCCAGACACTAGCAGCCACACAAGCCTCTCTGCACCCCACCCCGACTGGCCTTTTCAGCTCACTTTGATGAGCCGCTCGTGGCCTTTGCTTCTTTATCCTCATCTCATCTCATCGGGTGGGCGGTGAGAATGCGACCTGCTCTGGGTGGCAGCAAGTAAAGTGTGTGTGTTCTGCTTCAGTCCCAGTGCTGCAGATTTCAATAGACCCATCAAGCCGGTCATGTCTTGACACAGCTTCATCTGGACAGGACATCACTAGGGATCATGCTATGGGAGAGTCCTGCCCTGGGGTGGGAGGTTCAATGGGACCTAACAGGGCTTCATCAGCTCTCACTTGTAGGCTCAGTCACATGCCCCGGGAGATGCGGGAGATGAGGAACGAGAAGACTGTCTCATTGTTCAGTTACTCAGATGCAAGACCTATATGGCTTCAAATGAAAATCCTAGTTCTGAGCCCCGCCCCCTGATTTGGGGAAACTCTGATCCAGAGCTCGGTTTCTGATGACTCCTTTGCCTTCCAGTAGCACTTCGAGGCCCCGGCTTGGATCAGGGTCCCATAGGCAGGCATAGGGAGAGATGGAACCTGCCAATCTGCCCTCTCCGCAGACAAGACAGATAAAGGGGGAGGGGAGGAGGTGTTCGTATCCCTATTTACAGCTGTTAACGCGCGGAGAGTAAGTGACAGGGGAACTGGCAGCAGAGGCAGAATTAAACCCCAAGCTGCGAGATTCTAGTCCAGAGCCTGAACTGCACAACTCTGCCCCTGTGGCCTCATGTCCCCCCATGGCGAGAGGGGCTGGATCTCAGTCAGTTTTGGGGGTTGGCAGTAGGGTGACCAGACAGCAAGTGTGAAAAATCAGGACAGGGGATTGCGGGGTGGGAGGGTGGGGGGGAAGATGGGCGCCTATATAAGACAAAGCCCCAAATATCGGGATGGTCCCTATAAAAGGGGGACATCTGGTCACCCTGGGGTCAGAGGTGGTTCAAGGAGGCAGTATAGTGATGCTGAGCACAGCCATGAACCATCCCGCCCGCGAGGGTGAAGTTCACCTTGGATCCTCGGCGTCATTCTCTCTCTCGTCACAAGCTTCCCTAGTCCGTGAATTACACAGAGCTCTCCCAGGCCTTAGAAGAGCATCAGGAGTTAGGTTTGAGGCTCAAAGTGGGCTGGGCGGGCTGGGGCTGCAGGTCTAGGGAAGAGCGCTCTGAGATGAGTCGCTGATGCGTTATTTATAGGCCTTTCTAAGGGGCTCCTCATCCAGAATCCAGCTGCCCAGCCAGGTTTGATCGGCACATAGCGAGTGTGGTATTAACTGTACCCAGCGTGGCCCAGCTCCCTGGGCCTTGCCGGTGCTTCTCAGAACCCAGCGCTCTTGCAGGGCTGCCCCAGTGAGAGCGAGGTGAACAATTTCCTAGGTGACTGCAGCGCAGATGCCCGGTGCATGGGAAGGAAGGGCCTCACCAGGAGACATCGATCTCCTGGGTTCATTTCACTTTGAATACTGATGCTTGAGCTCTCGGGTTTGGCCCCAGGGCCCCGTGCCAGGCTGGGATCACTGGCACATGCCCTGTGACTCGGTGGCCGCGCTGGGTTCATCCCAGGCTGCCTTCTCAGCAGCCGATGCCAACACCCGCCTCCCCCTGACTGTCACAGCCTGACGGTGACGTCACAGCTCAGGGAAGGCACCAGCCGGCAGCGAGAGAACTGGCGCATGGAACACTTCTCCCCAGGGAGCACACAGCGCCGCTCCCAGCTCCCCCAGCCCCCGCTGCGGGGGAGAGCGGACGAGTGCCGCTCCCCGCTAGTGGAAGTGACTCACTGTCACCCACCCACACAGGATCCTTCCTGCGCCTGTTGCCTGAGGGGCCCCGTGGCGCTGGGGGTTTGTTGCCTCTCTCGTCACACAGCCTCAGCGGCTCGGAAAGGCTATAATTGAGCAGGATCTTATTTAGTTCCAGCACAGACTCCCCTGAACCTTCCCTGGGCCTCTGCCTGTCAGCACGGCCACTGCCAGAGAGAGCAGCTGGGTGTCCCTCTGTGTTGCTCTATTCAGAGACCCATTTGTCCTCGCCGTGCGCTTTGACGGCTGTCATCCAGTGTCAGGATCAAACCACGGTGTCAACCTGTGGAGGAGGCAGAAGGAGGAGATGCGATAAGAAAACAGAGACTGACTCGGCGCTAGTCAAGTCCCGTATCTCGGGGATATGGGACTTGATTAATCAAGAATTAAAAAGGGGTCAAATAATTGTGATGAAAATTGTTGTTTTCAATGGTTTGCATGCAGAGGAAGTGGGACTCAGTTTCCCTGGGTGTTACTGGTTTAACGAGGTGATGGGAAAGGGAGTCTGTTGTTACCGAGGGCCAGCGAACGGCCTGGAGAATGGATACCCCAGTGACTCTTCACAGACAAGGTCAGCTCCCACACTGCTGTCCTGGGCAACACAGTATGGGAAGGAGGTGAGCAGCCCTCAGTGGTGAAAGAACAGGCTAAGGACTATTTAGAAAAGCTGGACATTCACAAGTCCATGGGTCCAGATCTAATGCATCCGAGGGTGCTGAGGGAATTAGCTGATGTGATTGCAGAGCCACTGGCCATTCTCTTTGAAAACTCCTGGCGATCAGGGGAAGTCCCAGATGATTGGAAAATGGCAAATGTAGTGCCCATCTTTAAAAAATGGAAGGAGGAGAACCCGGGGAACTACAGGCCAGTCAGCCTCATTTCAGTCCCTGGAAAAATCATGGAGCAGGTTGTCAAGAAAACCATTTTGAAGCACTCGGCGGAGAGGAAGGTGACCAGGAACAGTCAACATGGATTCACCAAGAGCAAGTCACGCCGGACCAACTGATTGCCTTCTTCTATGATGAGATAACTGGCTCTGTGGATGAGGGGAAAGTGGTGAACATGGTATTTCTTGACTTCAGCAAAGCTTTTGATACGGTTTCCCACAGTATTCTTGCCAGCAAGTTAAAAAAGTATGGGCTGGATGAATGGACCATAAGGTGGATAGAAAGCTGGCTGGATCGTCAGGCTCAACGGGTAGTGATCAATGGCTCTGTATCTAGCTGGCAGCCGGTATCAAGCAAAGTGCCCTAGGGGTCGGTCCTGGGGCTGGTTTTGTTCAACATCTTCATTAATGATCTCAATGATGGGATGGATTGCACCCTCAGCAAGTTTGTGGATGACACTTATCTGTGGGGAGAGGTAGATATGCTGGAGGGTAGGGACAGGATACAGAGGGACCTAGACAAATTAGAGGATTGAGCCAAAAGAAATCTGATGAGGTTCAACAAGGACAAATACAGAGTCCTGCACTTAGGACGGAAGAATCCCATGCACTGCTACAGACTAGGGACCGAATGGCTAGGCAGCAGTTCTGCAGAAAAGGCCCTGGGGGTTACAGTGGATGAGAAACTGGATATGAGTCAACATTGTGCCCTTGTTGCCAAGAAGGCCAATGGCATATTGGACTGCATTAGTAGGAGCATTGCCAGCAGATCGAGGGAAGTGATTGTTCCCCTCTATTCGACACCAGTGAGGCCACACCTGAGTATTGCATCTAGTTTTGGGCCCCTGACTCCAGAAAGGATGTGGACAAATTGGAAAGAGTCCAGCAGAGGGCAATGAAAATGATCAGGGGGCTGGAGCACATGACTTATGAGGAGAAGCTGAGGGAACTGGGCTTGTTCAGTCTACAGAAGAAAAGGCTGAGGGAGGATTTGAGAGCAGCCTTCAATTACCTAAGGGGGGTTCCAAAGAGGATGGAGCTCACCTCTTCTCAGTGGTAGTAGATGACAGAACAAGGAGTAATAATCTGAAGTTGCAGTAGGGGAGGTCTAGGCTGGATATTAGGAAACACTATTGTGGCAGGCTGGATCACAGAAACCCCCTTGGGGCTGCCAACTGATGTGCCAAGACTACTTCTGCCCCTGTTTTCCTGCCCTGGCAGCTTGGGATCCCAGAGCCCTGCCTGGTTTGAGCCAGACCCGCTAGCCTGCTGCAAACCCAGACCCAGGTCTGAACCATGTCCCCTAACAGCTGTAGGTTTAAACTGAAAGCAGCTTAAGAAGTGTTCCTGTCGTTAACACTCAGAGGCCCAGCTCCCAGTGGGGTCCAAACCCCAAATAAATCCATTTTACCCTGTATAAAGCTTATACAGGGTAAACTCATAAATTATTCACCCTCTATAACACTGACACAGAGATGCACAGCTGTCTGTCCCCCCACGTATTAATACATACTCTGGGTTAATTAATAAGTAAAAAGTGATTTAATTAAATACAGAAAGTAGGATTTAAGTGGTTCCAAGTAGTAACAGACAGAACAAAGTGAATTACCAAGCAAAATAAAATAGAACATGCAAGTCTATGCCTAATACAGTAAGAAAACTGAATATAGATAAAACCTCACCTTCAGAGATGTTCCAGTGAGCTTCCTTTGACAGACTCATCTCCTTCTAGTCTGGGTCCAGAAATCACTCACACTCCCTGTAGTTACTGTCCTTTGTTCCAGTTTCTTTCAGGTATCCTTGGGGGTGGAGAGGTTCTCTCTTGAGCCAGCTGAAGATAAAATGGAGGAGTCTTCAGGGATTTTTATAGACTTTCTCTTCTGGATGGACACCCCTCCGTCCCCCTGTGTGGAATCCAGTTACAAAATGGAGATTTGGAGTCACATGGGCAAGTCACATGTCCATGCATTACTCAGAACTTACAGGTAGCAGCCATTGTTCACATGCTACCTTGAACATCTCGGGTAGACTTCTTATGTGGATTGGAGCCTCCCAAAATCTACTGTTCATTAAGTGCTTCTTGAATGGGCATTTAACTTGTACATTCCTTTCTCAAGAAGCTGACCAAATGCTTTACTAAGGCTACTTAGAAATCAAGCAAGTACACAGCCAATATTCATAACTTCGAACACAAAAATGATACATGTAGACAACTAGGAGGAATAGATTCAGTAGATCATAATCTTTGCAGAGATATGTTACATGGCATATGTAGCATAAAACATATGCCAGTTATGTCACATATACATTCATAAGCATATTTCCATCAAGTCTTATGGGGGAACCATCACAACTATTTCACTAGGAGGGTGGTGAAGCACTGGAATGGGTTATCTAGGGAGGGGGTGGAATCTCCTTCCTTGGAGGTTTTTAAGGCCTAGCCTGACAAAGCCCTGGCTGGGATGATTTAGTTGGTGTTGGTTCTGCTTTGACCAGGGGATTGGACTAGATACCTCCTGAGGTCCCTTCCAACTCTGATATTCTATGATTTGGTGGGCTGGATGCTAGCAAACAATATATGTTTTAATACAGCTACATGTAAATGGATACATCTAGGAAGCTGGGAGACTCTCTCCTGGGAAGCAGTGATTCTGAAAAAAAATAGTTGGAAATCTTGGCAGATAATCAGCTGAACATGAGCTCCCAGTGTGACCCGGGCAAAAAGGGCTGATGCAATTCTTCAATGCATGAAGAGGGGAATCTCCAGTAGGAGTAGTGAGGTTGGTTTATCTTTGTATGTGGCACTGGTGTGATCACTGCTGGAATCCTGTGTCCAGTTCTGGTACCCACCATTCAGGAAGGATGTTGATAAATTGGAGAGGGTTCAGAGAAGAGCCACGAGAACGATTAAAGGATTAGACAGCCTGCCTTACAGTGATAGACTCCAGGAGCTCAATCTATTTAGCTTAACAAAGGGAAGGTTACAGGGAATTGATACCAGGATTCGATTTTTTTTTATTGAAAGATCTGCTCTAGTTCAAAAGCAATTATTTGGGGGCAGGTCTCTGGTCTGTGCTGTGTGTGTGTGTGTGAGAGACTAGGTGATCACAGTGGTCCCTTGTGGCCTTAAAAATCTATGAAACTACCAGGGACAGAATTAAACGGGGGCCTTCAGAACGTGGTTTCCAGTGGGAGGTTCTACTCTGGAGACTGGGTGGCCAGTGACGTGATCCTGACCTCACCCTCATGGGCCTCGAAGACTTCGTCTACTCTACAGCGGACAGTGAGGCTCCCAGCCTGGACAGACGGACGCAAAGGAGCGGGGCTGGAGCCAGCGTGCCCAAAGAAGCAGTGTGGAGGTTGTGGATCTGGCACAGACTCGGTCTAGGCACTGGAGCCCAGACCAGGGCCAGCTCTAGGCACCAGCCTAGGAAGCATCCGCTTGGGGTGGCCTCCAGCAGGGGGCGACATTCTGGCCATTCTCAGGGCGGCTCACTCCACTCCGACCGGGTTTTTTTTTTTTTTTGGCTTGGGGCGACAAAAGGGTAGAGCTGGCCCTGGCCCGACCCAGGGGCGGGGGGAGCTTGGGAACCTGAGTCGCCATGTTAACGGTACTTACCGTGCCAGCAGGAGCCCCGCTGGCGGGAGCCTGTCTGCCTGGGCTGGAAGGCGAGCTCCCTGCTGCAGTGTAGACGTAGCTGACGGGCCAGCTCTGATCTGTAACTGGTGGGGGCGGGATCTGACTCCTGTTCAGTCACTTCTGTCAAACAGCCTTTATCCAAAACAGAGGGGGCTCAGGCTCCCAACCTGGATCCAGATCTGGATCAACCCAAAGCTCTGCAGTGTTTGCACCTGGTCTTTGGATGGGGCCCCTTCTCACTCAGCCCCTCCCAAAGCACCTTGCAAACTTACCAGGATAAGAGCACTTACTGGGAAACTGAGGCACAGCGAGAGCCACTGGCTAGGTCAGGGCCTCTTGTATAACGGTAGAGGATTTGGGGGAGGCAGTTAGCAAGTGAGAAGGCTCTGGATATGCAGGAGGAGAGGTGAATGACCTGGACTGGCACAGAAAGGTTGCTGAGGACAGAGAAGCCTATTAGCTCGAACAAAGGGCTAATAGCTGGGTTTGGAACAGTAGCTGCTGCTGCTATGAGCTGAATAGAGAATTCTGCCTGAATTATTCTTGAACAAAAGGCCAACACTGTTCCCCAGCTCAGTCATGCTCATTACAGACCCATTCGCTTATTGCAGCTTAGCCTGCTTTGGGGGCGAAAATGCAGCTATCAGCCCTGTTCTGTTTGTCAGCTGCAGGGTCCCCTCTGCAGGGGCGCCAGAAGCTAATCACCATAATCAGACTCCATCACCCGGGGAATGTTCAGAACTGAACTCTTCCCAGGCCAACAGGAAGGGAGAGGGGAGCCACCGCCTAAGGAGTGAAATAAGGTCTCAGGTTTGACCTCGGGTGATGTCCAAATCCCGAGTCATTGCCGGTCTCCGTCTAGATGAGACACCAGCAAGGTGGCGTCAGCTGGCGGATGGTCCAATCCCTTCCCAGCCGGGATGGACAGCAGCAGGCTGGCCAGGGTGTCTGAGCAGGACTTTGCTTAGTAACTGAGTCTGCTGGGCAGTTGAGAGAGGCAAGCCCAGGGCTCCAGAGGGCCATTGAGTAATGAGCACACAGATAGGCAAGGGCCGTGAGAGCGGCTAGTGACAACTAAGGGTGGAGCCAGTTCGGAGGGCTCAGAGAGAGAGAAGCTCAAGCCGTTTTCCCCTGAACAGGACAAGCTCTCCACGGACATGCCCCAGCACAGCCAGACTCCAAGCTCCGTGATGCTGCCAGCGTCTGGGATGAGATTGGGCAGGAGTGAGACAAAGGGTTTGCCTGAACTCCGGCGTCTCTCCTATGGCATTCTCCAGCCCGGCATGGGGAAGAGAGCAGTTCACGCATCTGCACAGACCTTCAGGCCCCTGGTGCCCCAGAGGAAGATGGAAAAACTCCCCGTAGTGAAGACTCATTGGTGCAGCGCCTCCTGCTGGTCATCTTGGGAATTAGCTCTTTCAGCATGGAGTGCCCTCTGCAGGCCAGTGTTTCACCTGATGCTGGCCCTGTGTCCCTCCTGGACTCCAGTGCCCCAGGGCCCCTTTACCTTGGGGTACTGCCCCTGCAATACCCCCACTCTGTCTGGGTCTCCCCTCCCAACCCTTTATCCCCCCCTTGCCTCAGTGGCTACTGCCAGTCACCATCTTGCCCCTATTCACTGGGGCAGACTGCAATGTAATGGTCTCTTATCACTGGCAAGGGGGTAGGACCAGCTGTCTCTGCCTATTCCCAGGCTGCACCTCAGTAGCCTCAGTGCCTTTTGGGGCCTTTGGCCTGCAGCCTGGGGGTTTACCCGGCTGGAGCTCCCCAGCTCCCTTGCCCTATTCCCCAGCACTGCTCCAGTTCAGGTACCTTCCTCTCAGGCAGCTCGGCCCTTCCCACTCCAGGGCTAGGATGAGACTCCTCCAGCTCCTGGCCCCCAGCCCTCTTATAAGGTCAGCTGGGCCCTGATTGAGCTGGTCACAGCTGTGGTCAGCTACTCCCTCAGCCTAGCTCGGCTGCTTTTAATCCCTGTTATCCAGGAGTGGGGCAGCCCCCTAATGCAGCTGCCCAATTGGGCAGTGCTGCCCATGGGGGAAGAGGGATCCCTTCCTAACCCCCGCACTGCGCCCATGAGCAGATGCCTTAAAACCGCTTCAGAACTTTTCTCCTACTGCAGCAGCACTAGAGATCACAGGTGTCTATCCCCACCCGCCACTTGGCTGCGGGGGGGACCATCTAGGATAGCAAAGAGCAGTTTCTTCAGCATGGCAGGGTAACAATCCACAGCCATCTTCCCCCCTCACCCATCCCTCCAGGGAGCAGTCAGGAAGTCTACTCTGTGGGTGTGATCATGCCTCCCTCCTGCAGCTGGCTTCAGAGGGGATAAAAGTCTACTACTTAGAGTGGAAGAAGTTACTCTTGTAGCTCAAGTGGGAGAGGCCTGTGCCTTGGTGCGGCAGAGCTCAAGTGCTGGCAATGCAGGTGTTTGTGTGTCTGCAGCCATAAGCATTTCCGAGAGCAGTGGCAGGAACGCGGGTACCCCCTGCCGATGAGGGGCTGGGGCTGGGGAGACGAGGGCTGAATCAAGTAGCGGCTGCAGAGTGAGCTCTGTTCCTCGGCTTTGCTTGGCTCTCACCCAGGCAGGAGGGCTGAGTGCCAGCTGCAAAAGCCCCCACTGGGGCCGGACAGCAGGCGTTGCAGCGATGAAAGGAAAGTGCACTTTGTCGCCAGGAGGAGGGAGGGTGCCCTTCAGTGGAGCTCTCCTGGCTCAAGGTGCTGCTAACGGAGGGGCACCTTCTGCGGCCTGTCTGCTCAGCCAGGGGAAAGGGAAAGGAGCGGCCAGCATCACTCGCGTGTGCGCGAGAGTGCTATGCACATGGCCTGCCAGCTGTCATGCCTGTAATGGGACTCCATGCGGCGGGGAGGCTGCCAGCTGAGGGGGTGGTGGGAGGAGATGGAATGTTTTCACGGGCACCTCATGGCGGCTTAAAAAAAGAAATTGTTCTAGGAAAAGAAATTAGCTGAATCTGCTTGTTCCCCCAGCCTCTTCTGAACCCAAAGAGTCATTTAAGGCACTCACACATGGCCTCCAGGCTTCCCTCTGGGGAGGGGGATTGGGTGTAGGGCTTTTCTTTCCTGCTTTCTTTGGTCGTTCACATGTGTGTTCGTTCATTTCTTCGTTCACTTGTTCTCTGCTTCAGGGTTAAGTGTGGACTATGACTGTGTGTTGTGTGTATGTGGGTGGGCCTAGAGTGTGTGTGTGTGTCTCAAGGCCGTGTGTGCATTCAGTTCTCAAGTGTGTATGTTGTGGGTGTGTTTTTGTGCTCTGTCTCGCGAGTGGGTGGGAAGGAAGAAGAAGGTAGCAGCAGGTGTCTGTTTTCAGGCCACAGTCTTCTGAGCAGCTGCACTAGGTGGAACCAATAACTCCATGCCCCCATCTAATTCTGTCCAGTAGCGGGCAGAGTGCACACCCGCATTCACCCCCTGGACATACCCACAGGCATGCACCTCCCCTGCACACCTGTCCCATCCCGTCCCATCCATACGTGGCTGCACTCATATGCCAGGGAGGGAAAAGAACTGATGCATGTGAGATTGTGACGGATTCAGTGTGGGGCCGTGGGCCACACACTTATAATTCCAAGGGCATCCTCCTCCTCCTCCATCCCTCCCCAGCCCAATCTCCCTTCCAGGAGCCGGACCAGCGAGGGAGCCTGGAGCCCATTTCGTCCGTCTCTGGCTTGAGAGCTAAACTAATGTAACCCACACACCTCCTAGGTGTGGGGTTCTGTCCCAGCTAGTGGCACCGAAACCACTTAGGGCGAGATTAAGGAGCATGCTGTACAGCCTAGCTAAGGTCTAGCTGGCTTTTGGCTCAAGCACTAAGCTCCAGAGGCCCCAGGTTCAATCCTGCCCACCGACGACCAGGGTCTGTTGGTGTTACACTAATAAAGCCAATCCCAGGAAGCGATGGGTGTAAGAGTCCAGTCCTCGGTAGCATCTCCATGCGGGCCATGGGTTTATGGGGGAGCCAGATCCAGTGCCTTTGAACCTGTGTCCTGCTGTCTGACCCTGGGCTGCCTTTGTTTTTGCCCAGGACAAACACCAGCACATCACCCCGTATGGTCTGCAAACCCCCTCAGCTCGCCACACCACACCACACTCTGCTGAAGGCTGCTCTAAGTGGGCATCCAGGCAGCAGCCTACCCAGTTCTGAACCCAGCTCCAGGACCCTGATCACTGCCTCAGACACCACTGAGGGGAGGTGGAGAGATACCTGGGGGGGATTCACTGAGGGCCGGTGGAAGGATACCTCGGGG
>ML677491.1:4375133-4407037 GCA_007922305.1 Dermatemys mawii | reverse complement strand
GGAAGTGGAGGGATACCTGGGGTGGATTCACTGAGGGGAGGTGGAGGGATACCTGGGGGGATTCACTGTGTGTGTGTGTGTGTGGTGGTGGTGGGGTGGCAGGATACCTGGGGAGGGAGATTCATTGATGGGAAGTGGAGGGATATCTGGGGGGACTCACAGGTCATGCCCACTCTTGGCCTGGCCCGACTCAGCACGTCACATTCCCAGTCTCCCCTGCATCCAGATGGCCTTGCCTGCTCCCTCCGTCCCGAGACTTCCCCACTCCCCAGCTGGGCATCCGAGATCACCTCCCTCAAGCCGTGCCTCCTCTCCAGGGCTTGAGGGAGGTGATCTCGGATGTCTTCTCTCCAGGTAAACAGGGCCCCCGGGGCCCCTCTCCTCTCAGCCGTCCTTTGCACCCCTCTGGCTGGAACAGGCCGGTCAGGTCACCATGGTCCCCTCCCCTCAGCCCTTATCCTCCCACTGGCCAGAACCGGCTGGGACTCCCAAACTGGGCCTCTGGGTTGCCAGGTCACTAGTCGCTGGGGTCTCCATTCTCCAGGCCATTGGCTGGGGTCCCAAATCCTCTCGCTGGTCCTGTGTCCCCACAAACTTCCTCTCCCCTCCCCTGTTAAACCTGTAACACCCAGGGAAACTGAGCCCCACCCCCTCGGCATGGAAACCATTGAAAAAAACTGAGAAACGCCCCCACTTGGTCATGGGGGACTCAATGAGAGGAGGTGGAGGGACACTCAGGGGATGGGCAGGGGGAGGTGGACCCTGGACAGGAAGTGGGTCTGATCAGCTGGAGAACAGAGGACTGAGGAGGGGCCAGGTGGGGTTGTTAAGTGTGGGGCTGTTGGAAAGAGAAGCTGGGGGTACTGGGACTAAGGAGGGGTCAGAGGGCTCTGGGCTTTGAGACTGACCCAGCTGGACTTTGCTGTAACTTTCTGTTCTCGGGGTTAACTAAGGACTTTCTACTCTGTGTCCCAGATAGTGAATTCCCCCCTCTCCCCCGCTGGCTGGGAGTCACTGCAGAGTCAGGAGGTCGGGGGGCATCGCTCCCTTTGGGGGTGCAAGTCTCCCTCCGGTGTCCAGCTCAGGTGGACTCGCAGCCTGGAGCTCACGGTGTGAAGCAGGGGTGGCTGAAGGTGCCGAGGGTCGATCCCAGGAGGCGGTGAAGCCAGGTGGCTTATACTAATGAGAGTGTGACCTTAAGGATGCTGAAGGGGTCCTCCGAGAGCCTGTTACAGAGTCACTGAAGAGCACTGGACCTGTGGATCCGTGACACTTGTGTGTGAGGGTGTGTTTGTGTGACTGTATGTGGGGATTTCGCACTTTGGACACCAGGAGAAGGTCACAGAGTAAGAGAACTCACCACAACAAAATGGTGTTTTTCTATCAGATGAGTGGCCGAGTGTGTGTCAGCGCATGTGTTACTGCCTCTGAGGGTATGTGTTTGTGTGTTTTTGTGTGTGTGTGTTGCATGTGTGTGCGCCTATGTCGAGGGGGCTGCCGGAGAATATCAGTGACTGAGGAAATTCAGCAATTGCTGTATCCCATTTCTCCATCGGAGGAGAGTGTTTCTCTGAGGGCGTGGGCGCTCGTGTGCGTATGTGAGTGGGTGCGCGTTTGCGTGTGTGTGGGGGTTGGGAGGGGGCTTCGGGAGAGATCTGCCACGTCAGGGAATTCACTGCGGAGTCTGCCTCGCCTCCACACCGCTCGCTTCCTCGGCTGGCTGTGCACTGTGCAGAGCAGTTCTGTCATTTCCGGCTCTTGCCCCAGATCCTCTCCCCCAGGGAGAAAAGCCGGACAGCAGCAAACCCTGCCGGAGGGTGGCAGGACATTCCACCTGCAAGGTGGGGAGCAGGGCAGACTGAAAACGCTCCCAGCCCCCAAGGAGAGCCGGGGCCGGCTTCTTCCCCATCAGAAACATGCCCTGCCAGGCGCTGTCAGTGCTGAAGGGGACGGGACGTACCAGCATCCCTGACTCTCGCAGACTGTACACTCGACAGTGCCGTGAATTATTATAGGCACTCCCCGTGACAAGTAGGGGGAAGGGTGGACATGACTCCTGAGGCTAAACTACTCTGACCTGGAAACCTGGAGCCATAACCTGAGATGGAGGGGGAGGGGAGTTGACACCTTGGGGCTGGCAAGGGAACAAAGGGCAGGAGACGTGGGAGTTTTTTGAAAAGGGGTTAGACGCTGGCTGGGGAAGAGGAGGGAGCCCGGATTCGGGGTCTCATCTCCCTGCCCCCCAGAAGGGCCGGGCCAAGGGAGCCTGTTTGTACTGACAGCTCTAAGTGGGATTGTGTGCCTGCCATCTCCAATAAACCTTCTGATCCACTGGCTGGCTAAGAATCACTGTGAATCCCAGGAAGTGGGGGGTGTGGGAACGGGACTCCCCCACCCCCCGTAACACTCCCGTGAGCATGTCTGCCGGCTGTTTAGCCGGGCCCGGGCCCCTGACCTCACTGGACCTGGGGACGTGGCGGAACGGGCAGCGGCCACAGAATAAAGTGCAGGTGGAAAAGTGCCCCCCAATTGACATCTTGGGGCTTTCTAACAACCAGGTTCTTTGTATCAGCAAAGAGCTGGCTGGGAATTTCCCCCGGGGATGATGTCACAGCAGGAGATGCCCCTTGCACACAATCCTGTTGATCTGGGAGATGAAGCTGATTTTGCTGAAAATATTTGTCTGTTGGGGAAACCAAATCCTGGCACCCCTGGAGGCTCTTGTCGAGCTCACGCTGCGGCTGCAAGGGGGCCGATCAAAACATCCCCTTTCTTGGCTCCTGAGAAAGCGTTTTGCTGGCAACCCCTTCCCGGGAAAGTCACATTTTTGACTTCTTGTCCCAGTTCGAGGGGCACATCCCCTCACCCCAAGCCACATAGGTTTTCCCAGGAAGGGATTTCCATTTTGGCCAGCCGTAGTGGCTTGATGAGGCCAGCGTAGCCCGGGAACCAGGCCGTGGTATTCCTGCTTCATGCGCTGACTCCCCGCCCAAACTCTGGCCTGCAATCAGAAGTGGCCGTTGTGGAGGGGATGGACAAGGCAGAGGAGACGCTGGCTCTCATTTCCATTCAGGGGCAGGGTGTGCCTGGATTACTGAACTGATGCTGAGGACACTCCTGGGGAGAAGGGCCCCAGGAGTCTTGGTCAGAGGAGATTTTCCACCCTATTACGTGCATTTGGCATCTGTAGGATCAAGGGTCTCTATATGACCCCCTTCAAGTGGGGGAGCTTTAGGTTGGATATTAGGAAACAGTATTTCACTCGGAGGGTGGTGAAGCACTGGAATGGGGTCCCTAGGGAGGTGGTGGAATCTCCTTCCTTAGAGGTTTTTAAGGTCAGGCTTGACAAAGCCCAGACTGGGATGATTTAGTTGGGGATTGGGCCTTGTAGTGACACAACGACTCACCCAGTGGTGCCTCCCACTGGTTGTCCAGGGAATTAGCTCTTTTCTAGCCAGAGCACCCTTTGCAGGCCAGTGTCTTGCCGTCGCTGGCCCCCGTGTCCCTCCCGGACCCCGGTGCCCTTCTATGTGAGGTGCTGCTCCCTGGCAATACCCCCCACTCTCTCTGGGTCTCCTCTCCCTGGGGACCCCCAACCTTCTATCCTCACCTTGCCTCAGTCTAGGGCAGGGGTGAGCAAACAACAGCCCGCAGGCCACATCCAGCCCACGGGCTCCTAACCGGGCCACATCCAGCCCTGGACCCTCCCCCACTGTCCCTCTCCCCCACAGTTTCAGCGTGCCACACGGGCAGCACTCTGGCCCGCTGTTCCTGGGCAGTGCTGCAGTGGTGTGGTTGGCTCCAGCGGGGGCTGTGTGCTCCTGGGGGGCAGCATGTGTGGCTCCGGCGGGCCACGCGGAGCCAGACACACTGCTCTGAGTGGCGTGGTAAGGTGGCATGTGTGTGTGTGGGGGGGTGTTGGATAAGGGGCAGGGGATCCCAGGGAGTGGTTGGATGGGGTGGAGGTTCTGGGTTTGGTGGTCAGGGGATGGGGGTGGGTTGGATAGGGTGTGGCAGTCCTGGGAGTCTGTCAGGGGGCAGGGGTGTGGATAGGATTCAGGGCAGTCAAGAGACCGGGAGCAGGGGGGGTTGAGTAGGGGGTGGGATCCTGGGGGGCTCAGGAGGGGGTGGTCAGGGGACATGGAGTGGGCCTGGTCCCCAGAGTTTTGTGAGCCTGGGCTGAAGTTCAGCCATCAGTCCCGCTGTGAGGGAATAGAAATGCTCTCAATGGCTCCTCTGACTATTGTGGGAAGGTGTCCATACTCCCCTCTGATTCTTGACATACCTGAAGCTGTAACTTGACTCCAGGTGGGGGGAGAGGTCACCTGACCTCCTACCCGGGAAGGAGACAAAGGAAGCAGGGGAGGAGCTGGGGAATGAGGGTCAGTTTGCAGCTGGCTAAGGAAGGGCAGGGAGGCCCAGATAGGATCTGGCCTCCCTGGACCCCCGAAATGGATCCAGCTGAGGGGTCCAGTTCGCTCTATCCACAAGCTCTGTGTTAGATCATGTTCCTGTCATCTAATAAACCTCTGTTTTACTGGCTGGCTGAGAGTCACGTCTGACTGTGGAGTTGGGGGGCAGGACCCACGGGCTTCCCCAGCACCCTGCCTGGGTGGGCTCGCTGGGGAAAGCGCACGGAGGGGCAGAAGGTGCTGAATGCTCCGAGGTCAGACCCAGGAAGGTGGAAGCTGTGAAGCTCCTAGCCTTGGAGACAGGCTGTTTATGGAGAGGAAGCTTCCCCCCAGAGTCCTGACTGGCTTCGTAGGGAGCAGGTCCAGACCATCGCCCCGGGGACTCCGTGACACCCGCCCAGCCCAAGGCTCAGGCCGTGAGGGTTTGCAGATCCACGTGGGTAGTTTGCACGGCTCTTGTGCTTGCTCCGGAGCTCAGAGTGGGGCTGGGCTGCTGGAGAACACACATTCTCATGGGGACGTGGGATCCACCCCAGGAAGAGGTGACCTGTAAGAGTGGGTTACACGGGGTGTCCCTGGTAGCTGGGGCCTCCCAGATAACTTGGATACACGCTGACCTGCCGCGTGGTTTTCTTTCCGTCTAAAGGAGTTTTCACTAGTGAATTTAGTGTCAGGACTGACTCACCAACTCATCCAGGGGTGCTTCAAACAGCCTGGTGGAGGGAAGCAGCTTTTTGCCCTTACCACCAACCCAGGGCTGATCCCAACCGATGGGGCTGAGGCGTCTGTGTCCCATTCCCAGTCCCATGAGCCGGGCCATTCACCCGCCTGCGACCGCTCATTGAGCAGTCGTCTGCCCCGCAGCGGCTGTAGAACAGGCCAGGGACAAGGCAATGGAAAAACCAGCGGTAGCCAGTGCCCAGAGGTGAGAGGGGAGGGACCCAAGCTGGGACGGATGGGGAATCTTACTGAGAACCGCAACCATCAGGACTTGGAGCAACAGGTGCCGGCAGGCGCATCTTAAAGTCTGAGAGTCTCTCTCTCCATTAGAGGTAGCCATTGCTATGACACCCCAGCCGTTGCCATGGCACCCCAGCCGTTGCCATGGCACCCCAGCCGTTGCCTAGCTACACTGAGTGTTTCAGAACAGGATGTTAGGTACTTTCTATTGGTTGAGACCTTCTGACATGTCCCCTAATTGCTCTGGCCTGGTGGTCGCAGGCCTGGTGCCCTGCCTGGAGCCACATGTCGTGTTGATGACACTGAGGAAGGGAGAACTGAGCTGCTGGCAAAAGCAGCTCGAGCAAGCGGGCTCAGAGGACACAGCTGTTCCTCTGCTGCTGCCGAGGTACTGGCAAGATCAAAGGATCGGTACAAACCGCCCACAAGGCCAGCTGTAGCCCCAGCTCCCTGTGCACCCCGCAGCTCCACACCCCTTGATTTCAGCCAGGGTTTAAAAACCCAGTGGTGTTGGTGGCTTGTGGTTCTAGCCGCAGCCAGGCGTGAGTGTATGGCCCTTAACCTCACCTCATTTGGCCTTTGTTCCCGTCACGTCCCTTGTGATTTCAGACCTTCCTTCACCCCCGGCTGAAGCTCTGGAGTGGGCTAGCTGCCTTCCATTCAGGCTAGCGGAGGGAACCATTTATTTAACTACAGCTGAAACAATGGAAAACCACCCCTCAAGGAGGAGACCTTGTGCAAGCCCAGCCATGGCTGGGCCAGACCGCCCAAGGGGCTCCCTGGAGGCGTGATAACTGGTTAGTTTGCGGTTGGGCGTGTGCGTGGCAGAGATGGGCGAGAAGCAGCAGGAAGACAGGCAGATGAGACGGGCAGAACAAGCCCTGGGAATGAAGTCCTGTGAAGCAGCCTCGAGAGAGCTTTTTGGGCTGAGTGCTGGCTTAAAAGGGTTTGGTGCTGGGAGTGAAGAAATGCCCTCTGGTTATTTGGGTCCTGCCATGTCCAGGGAACAGGACTCAGTACAAAAAATAAATGTGTCCCCTTGTGAAAACAGCCTCAGGACCTTCAAGTCTGACTAATGCTGCAGTGCAAAGGGGTAACCAAACCACCGGAAAGCAGCTTCCAAATCAGACAAAGCAGGCACCTCCTCCTCCAGCCCTCTGAGATTTCAGGGGCTAAAATCAGGCCAGGGCCCATGAGGGGAGAAGAACCTCCCCCACAAACAGAACCAGAATGGGGCAATTTTAAAGGCCACTCTCTTGCCCCCAGCCAGGGTTAGAAACTCTCTGGTGGCAGCGCTCCCAGACCCGCTGAACAGTCCCAAGCTGTGATCCTGGAGTGGAACGTTGGGTGGTTCCTTCAGCTGCTCTGGCAACATAAAGGGCCTCCAAGGGCGGTGGAAACAGCCCTCTGACCCCCGCCCCAGGCAGGGGCTTCCCCAACTGGAGTGGAGTTGGCAGAAGGGGTGTGGCTGGAGCACACTATGCTATTGCTGTTCTCCACTTTGCAGGGCCCACAGGGGGGCGTGATTAGTAGAATGTAAATTAGAGCAGTCTGAAGGTTGCTCTAAGTTACCCAGGGGGCCAGGCTGACCCCTTCTGTCACGTTACTGAAATTATCTGGGATCATATAGACCAGGCCTGCACAACTCGGAAAGCAGCGAGGGCCATCCTACTGCAAAAAAAACCAGCTGCGGGCCGAAAAGCCCTGCCCTTGCCCTGCCCCCATCCACTTCCCCCCACCCCACCGCTTGGCTTGCCCCACCCCTACTCACCTCCTGTGGGCCGCACAGTGAGCCCATTGGGGCCGCATGTGGCCCCCAGGCCGCATGTTGTGCAGGCCTGATATAGACCATTGGTGCAACCAAGGTCCTGTAGTGGCACCAAATATTAGGTAAAGGGGGTCAGATAAGGTGTCTACGACCAGGTTATGATCTGCTGATTATGACTATGCTATCTGTATGTGTGTATCAGTTTTGTAGTTGAAGTTATGAATGTTGACTCTATACTGTCTGTCTTTCCAAATATTGTGCTAGGCTGTTGGGGACATTTCAGAGCCCTTGATGTTAAGCGTTGCTTGCCATGCTTGATGGCCCATTAAGGACTATCAGCCATACAATGGACCCATTAAGGGAAGGCAGACACATCCTGTGTCTTAGCAAGGGGGACAGGAATTGCCCAAGTGACTCAAACTCCATTTTGCTGTAAGTTTCCACAGCGAAGGACAAAGAACATTCCTGCACCTGGGAAGGATATAAAAGGGTGGTATCCCATCCCCATTTTGTCTTCAATCTCCAGCCTGGCTCCTACTTCTAGATGGGACTTTGCTACAAAGGGGCGCTTTGGCCAAAGGATTGATGACCCATTCCTCCAGGGAATGTATTCCAGAGACTCTGATTTGAACCTGCAGTTATTCTACAACTGATGCAAGCCATTACTGCATGCATTTGATTTCCTTTAAACATTTCTAACCCTCACCTAGATCTTTCTCCTTGTATAATAAACCTTTAGAGTTTAGATTCTAAAGGATTGGCAACAGCCTGATTTGTGGGTAAGATCTGATTTGTATATTGACCTGGGTCTGGGGTCTGATTCTTTGGAATTGGGGAGAACCGTTTTCTTTATTTGGGGTATTGGTTTTCATAACCATTTGTCCCCAGGACAGGTGGCTGCTGGTGGTGATACTGGGAAGCTGGAGCGTCTAAGGGAATTGCTTGTGTGACTTGTGGCTAGCCAGTGGGGCGAAACCACAGTCTTTTCTGTCTGTCTGGTTTGGTTTCCCTTTAGGGTAGAGAAACCCCAGCTTTGGGCTGTAATTGCCCCTTTTGAAGCAGTTTGCCCTGATTTGACATTCTCGGATGGTCCCACAGGAACAGCCCCGTCACACCTTCATTGCCCCAGATTACCAGGAGCATAAAGGTGGCTTAAAGTGACCCCATCCCTGCCTCAAAGCCAGGCTAAGGAGGAACTGACAGTCCAGCTCCAGGTGCAGTTGGATGAGAGCCGTGTTCCCTGCCTGCTTCTGTGTGCCCCCTGCTGGCCGCAGGGGCAAGAAGCATCTCCGCCGCCTCCACTCCAAGCAGTTGTCAATGGAACAAGGGGAATGGCCTTGGACCCTGGCCTGGTGCAACCCAGCACACAAAGATCTGTGTTATGCCCTGTGCTCCCTCTCCCACTGGGCTCCTTCCCCTCGCAGTGCCAGCCTCAGGCAAGGGGGCCGAGGAGGGGACGGGCAGGTGGAAGGGGGACCGAGCAAGGTCGTGGACAGCAGAGATCCTGGAATGGCCTGCTGGGGTCACCCCTGGCCGCATTGGCACTCCTCGGTGCGGAGAAGCTGGTGGGTGACTCCCAGGGCCTGTCCCTGCTGTGGGGTGAGTGGCTCCGGGCCCAGGCTGTGGTGTCCCGCTCTGCCCTGGCCAGTGACCCCGGCCCCATGATGTCTTTCCTCTCCTCCTCGCGTTCCCTGCCGCTGACAATGCCGGGGCGGGAGACATGGAGACGAGCGGGAGCGTGCGCCGGGGATGGAACAGGAGGTGTCTGGCAGCGCGGCTCCATGTCAAGGCTGCGAGGACTGGAAGCGCGTGGGTGGCGGAAGCTGGCGGCACAGAACACAGCAGGGAAGGGATCCAGGGCGCCCTGGGTGCCAGCTCCCACAGGGAGTCGAGGCACAGACTGCTCCCGCCTGCCCACCGGGCACTGAACGGCCTTTCTGTACCTCAGAGAACAGGGGGGAAGCCGAGGCTGGGGAGCAGGAAGACTCCTGGGATCGTGTCCCGAGGGAAGGGCTGGGAGCCCCCTTGCATGGGGCATGGACCGGTGAAGGTGCTCCCGGGAACAGTCCTGCACTCGGCATAGGGAACCGAACTGGGCTTTACTCCGTGCCAGCTCCAGGGCTCTTACATGGCCCCTTCGGGGCGCTTGGTGCCCAGAAGGACTCGTTCCTGCTGCCTTTGTCTCCCTTCCCATCACAGCCCTGTCTTCTCTGCTGCCAGCAGGGAGCCCTGCTCCCCAGGGAAGAGTCGGGGAGGGGACTAGAGGTGCCCCCCTCCCAGGGTCCTGTCGCCCAGCTCCCTGGGCTGCTGCTCGCCCTGTGCAGTCTGTGTTTGGGCCTCACTGTCACCAGCCAGCTGTGTGAGGCAGAGGGGCGGAGGACCAGCCCCCAGCGTGCCTGGGCGCAGGGCAGAAGACTGGGACAGCCCAGTCACCAGCTAGGTACTAGCTGGTTCTAGGACCCACTGCGGTGCGGCTTCCACCTTCCTGCTGCCCCACCTCCTTCCCAGCTGGCCCTGGCCCCAGAGGCTCTGCACAGACGATGCGCCGGCTCCCCTCAAAACGGTACCGAAAGTGCCTTGGATTTGGCTTCCTGCCTCCCTACAGTGCTGCTGAGGAAGGTGAAGCTACCCACAATGCACCTGGCTCGTGGGGCAATACCGCGTGTGACCCCTCCCTTGAGTTGTCCATTGTCCTTTCTGGGGTCTTTTCAGTCCCAGATGTTCCCCTGGGCACAGGGGTTGCCACTGCCATCCCATCCAATCCCCCGCCCTCCGGCTCTAGCTCCTGCTCCCAGCACCTGGGCTCCATCTCACCCTCTGGTGCCTGACTGTCCCCCCCGGCCTCACCCCGAGCTGGGCCCCCAGCAGCTGCCCCAACACACACTGCGGACGCCCTGCCCCAGGCCCCAGCTGGTTCTGCTCCTGGCTGCTCTAGGTGCCCACAGCCTGGCGCTGGGTCGTCTGAGCCCAGCCACGTGGCATTGCCCATGAGCCCCCAGCTGGCTCAGCAGAGGGCCGGTCCCTCGCCGCTTGCTGCAGAGACAATTCCAGCAATGCCGTCCTTGCGGGGTGATGCTGAAAGGCCCTGGGGGAGCATTGTGCCTCGGAGACAGAGGGAGACTGAAGTGAGGGCTGGGTTGTTCCAGAGCCAGCTGCACCCAGCTCTAGAGAACAGGCCGCAGGAACCACACTGGCGCTTAGCCTGGGACAGGTCCAGGCCCCGGGGCAGCAGGGAGAAGGTGGGAGGCCCGGGAGACCCGGAGCAGCAGCGAGGCAGGAGCGTGGGAGTGGCCAAACCAGAGAGGAGCCAGCTGAGGTCATTAGCACAGAGGAAAGGGCCTGGCATGGGGAGAGGCCGATGCACAGGGCACCCCTTGCATTAGGGATGAGGGGCCGGCCCAGGAGATGTTCCCATGCGACAGCTGTTGGAGGACTCCTCTGTGACGTGTCTGGCAGCGTCGGGCACCTCTTGCTGAGACGGGTGACCCTGACCCCACAGAGCTCGCCCGGCAGAGCGGCCCTGGCCCGGTGGGCCCTGCATGGCACAGCTGAGCGGGGCTGGCACTTGCCCAGGCTGTGTGCATGAGCAGAGCTGTCCTGGTGAGAGCGGCCTCCCTGCCCCACCTCCCTGCCGGCCGCCGTGCCCTGCCCCCCCATGGCGCCGCTCCCCGACCTCTCTCCCGCGCTGGTGACAGTGCTGTCAATACCAGGCTGGCTGGTTTCCGGGCCAAATGCCCTGTCTCCTGGGATACTTGTGCCCCTGATCCCAATGTCAGGGGGCCACGGGCTGCTGGCTGCTACAGGGCGCCCCCTGCTGGGCCGACGGAGGGCGATTTCCACCCCCATCCAGCTAACGGGAGGGGTTCGAGTGGGCCACTGTAGGCTGCTTCTGCTGCTGTTCCCCTGGGCACATTCTCCCACATACTGGCAGGACCAACCCTCCCGCCCAGCCAGGCCCTCCTGGCCACGGTCGCCAGAGGAGCCGATAGGCCAGAGCGACTCAGCCCCCGTGTCCCTGGAGGGCAGCTTGCAGGGGCACTGGGGTGGCCTCCACTTGCAATGACAGGGTGCAGTGCTAGGGGGCGCTGTGCTGCTGGATGAACCACGTTTCTGGGGCAATCACAGAGCCCAGGGCATTGTTCACCAGGGTCTGACCCCTCCCCTACAGCTGGAGGGGCAAATCAATGAGATAAGGACCAGGGGAAGGGGTCCCACTAAGGGACTGCAACAGGGTTTGGACTCACCACCACAGCACCTCCTGCTGGCAAGTCCAGGAATTAGCTCAGTCAGTCCTGGACCACCCTCTGCTGGTGGTGTCCCATCCATCACTTGCCCTCTGCTGGCATCTGGACCCTCATTGCTTCTTCCCTGGCGCAGCAGCGTCCTCTTCAGGACACTGCCCTCCGGCAGTACCCCCAAGTCCATCCTCTCCCCCTTTCAGGGGTGGGAAGGCTAACTGCTGTCCTTACACTGGCCTCAGCAGCCTGCCACAACCCCCAAGTCCAGCCACTCTTGTGCCAGGGGGGCAGGTTGCAGCCTGACTTGGCCACTGCCCGGTGCAGCACAAGGGGGGAAGGGAAGACCCAGGCACACCCTCTACTCTGGGTCCTGACCCAGGGACCCCTTGCTGGCAGCCTCTCTGCCCTCCTTTCTTTCCCCTGCCTTCCTGTCCCTGGACCACTTCTCCTCTGGCCTTTCACCCCCTCTAGGCCCTTCTGCTCAGAGCCAGCAGCCTGGCAGGAGGCAGGCTGGCGCCACGCCACGCCACGCCACGCCACGCCACGCCCCGCCACGCCCCGCCCCGCCCCGCCCCGCCCCGCCCCGCCGTCTGCTGAGCAGGAGACAGACCTTCCCCCCTAAAGGTCTGGGACAGACTGACTGTCTCTCATGGCCAGCCTTTTTATAGGGCCTAACCTAGCCCTGATTGGCTGTCTTTTTGGGTCCTGACTGGCTCCTGGCAGGGCCTCCCTGATTGGCTGCCTGCCTGTGCAGCCGCTCTGGCCTGCTCTTTCATGGGGGTGGGGCAGTTGCCCCATCACAGGGACAAAACAATGAGATGAGGGCTGGTGGAGGGGTCTCGTTAAGGAACAAATCAGTGAGATAAGGGACGGGGGGTCCCCTGTCCCTGGGAAGCTGAGCTGAAATGCCCCCAAGACCCCCCAAAAGCTGCCCGATGGGCACCATTACCAGCCTGAGCTGGGTCTGAGCCAGTGACCCTCCCTCCTCCCCTGCCACGGTTCAGGCCCCGGGGGAACATCTCAGCCCAAGATACTGGATCTGCCCCAGGGACCAGGCCCTGAACCCACGTGGCACCTGCTGTGTGTGCCCGCACCATGGAACTCCGGCCCCTCTTGGGGGCCCATTGGAGCGTGTGAGCAGGACAAGCTGCCGTGGGGCAGTGGGAGGAGTGGGGGGAGTCGTTACAGACGTGCAGGAGTCATCCAGGTGCTCTGCCATGGCCAGGTGCTCTCGGCTCCCACCTGTCCACAGTTCCGGGCCTTGTTCCCTGTCACTGAGTCCTAGGGTGAGGCTCGGCAACTGCTCCCCACGAAGCCAGCCAGGACTCTGGGGAACCTCCTCTCTGTGAGCGACTGTCTCCAGGGCAAGAAGCTGATACGGCTTCCACCTTCCTGGGTCCGACCTTGGAGCATTCAGCACCTTCTGCCCCTCCGTGCGCTTCCCCCAGCGAGCCCACCCAGGCAGGGTCCTGGGGAAGCCCATGGGTCTGCACCCCAACTCCACAGTCAGATGTGACTCTCAGCCAGTCAGTAAAACAGAGGTTTATTAGATGACAGCAACAGGGTCTAAAACAGAGCTTGTAGGTACAGAGACCAGAACCCCTCAGTCGGGTCCATTTGTGGGGGCAGAGAGCCAGACACCCCGTCTGCACCTCTCTCCACATCCCTAGCCAGCCCCAAACCTGATCCACTCTCCAGCCTCTCCTCCCCTTTTCCCTTGTCTCCTTCCTGGGCCAGGAGGTCACCTGATCCCTTTGTTCTCCAACCTGTCCCTTTGTTCAGTTGGCACCTTTCAGGGGGGAAGGGCCCAGGCCATCAGTGGCCAGGAGACAGAATGTCAGTCATTTATTTACACTGGCCCTTTGCTCCGCAACAGTTACATCCTTATCCCACCACACAGATCCTTAAGAAATGCACAGGGGAAACTGAGGCATCCCCACAGTATTCAGAGAGAACATTAAGAACATTCCCACTTCTTTACACTCCCACAATCTCCTGGTGACCCAGCTGCGCTCCCTGTTCTCCGGTGACCCAGCTGCGCCCCCTGTTCTCCAGTGACCCAGCCGTGCCTCCTGGGGATCACAGGCAGTCAGAGTCTGCGGAGGAGGCACGGAAATGGGGCGGGCGAGGTGCAGCTCCCCAGACGTGGCGCAGCAGTGACACTCTGTGGCCAGTTAGGGTTCAGCATGGAGCCGGCGGCCCAGGCCCAGGAAGCAGAGCAGGGTGATGGTGAACGCAGGGCGAGTGATGGTGAACGCAGTGCCACGCTGGGCAGCCCCCCTCTTCCTCCGTGCCAGGGAGTGGAGTCAATAGATCAGAGCAGGCCAGGAGCGGGCACTGCCCCGTCTCTGGTGCTCTTGCTCTGATCCCCAGCCCTGCGCCACAGCTCCAGATGAGGCCCCCGCACGCAGCAGGGCCAGGTGCTGGCTGGTGCCCTCTGCTTGGGGTAGGAGTTCATGACTCATCACAGGCCTTCTCCTAAACAGCTCTGCAGGCCAACTGGGCACGGGGCAGCGTGTGGGCGAGTGGGACAGTCCCACTGGGGGCCTCTGGGTGCAGCCTGGGGCCTGGGGCCTGGACCATACAGCCTGGCTCTCTGGGCTGCTGCCGCTACCAGGGAACGTGGGCTGGGGGAGGAGCTGTCACCCCTGGCACTGCTGACTTTTCACCCTAGCTCTACTCGCTGTCATCTCTGGCACTGCCTGCCATGAGCCTTGGCACTGCCTGCTGTCACGTTTGGCACTCCCTGCTGTCACCCTGGCACTGCCTGACCCTGGCACTGCCGTGGGTGTGAAGCTGTCAATGGCCCTGCGGGGCAGCTGGGATGCTCTAGGTCAGTGGCTCTCAACCAGGGATCCGGGTCCCGCTGGGGGACCCTGAGAAGGTTTCAGGGGAGCTGCCAAGCTGGGCTGGCATGAGACTTGCTGGGGCTCGGGGCAAAAAAACGAAGCCCCACAGCATGGGGCTGACGCGCAGGGCCCCCGAGCCCTCGGGGCTGAAGCCAAAGCCTGAGCAACTTAGCTTCACAAGGCCCCACCTGTGGCGAGGGGCCCAGGACCGCTGCCTGGCTCGCTACCCCTCGCCCTCCACACTGGGCCTGGCTTTTCTGTGCAGAAAACCGGTTGTTGTGGAACAAGCGGGGCGCGGCGTTTCTACAGCACGTGGAGTGGGGGGTGGGGAGGCTCAGAAAGAAAAAGGCCAAGAGCCCTGCTTTAGGGGGCCCAGGGGTGTCTCTGCCGTGCCCTGCCTCCAGGGCCAGGCCGGCCAGGTATGTAGGTGCCCAGAGCGGCTGCAGCGCGGTGGGCCGGCTCTCCATGGGGCGAGGTAGATCCGCCAGGCCTAGAGCACCTGGTGCTCAGAGCTCAGGGACCGTCCCATCCTCGCCAGGAAAGTGCCAGCCCCTGCCAGTCACCGGCACCGGGCCCAGGCCTGCTGCCTTCTGGCGGGCACTGGGGAGACCAGGGAGAGGATCGTGAGATCCTCGCTAAAGAGCCGCGGTCCACCCCAGGGTGGTAGGTGGGACCGTTCCCAAGACGCCCAGCAGGAGACACTCACAGAGCACCTCAGCAGCGGGTCCACCAGCCAGGTACAGAGGGAAAATCACCACCCTGCTCCCCCTGGAGATCCTCCTGTTGATGCACCCCAGCATGGCATGAGCCCTTTTGGCCAGCGTCCCGCTGGGAATTCCTGTTCCGCTGATTGTCCGCCATCATCCCCAAATCTTTCCCGGGGTCACGGCTTCCCCATATTGTGGCCTGAGACGGTCTTTGTTCCCAGCTGGGTGACCTTACCTGTGGCTGTACTGAAATGCATGTTGTTTGCTTGTACCCCTTTCGCAGGCCCGCCCCCCCCCCGATCGCTCTGTATCGGAAACCTGCCCTTGGGGTCATTTACCACCCCTCAAATCCTGGGGTCAGCTGCAAACGTCATCAGGGAGGATTTTCTGTTTTCGTGTAGGGCGCTGATAAATATGTGGGGCCCAGTGGGAATGGAGACCTCCGCCCCCTTTATCCTGGTGAATCACAACTCCTCGCACCCCACCCGAGGGGACAAACACCTGTGAAAGGAGAGCGGGGCGGGGGGGGGGAGCAGCTGGCTGATGAGCGCTACAGCAAAGGGCAGAGGGCTCGGGAGTGCAGCTCCACCCTCCTGATCCACCCCCCAGCTCAGAGCCCAGGGGTTGCCCCGGCGTGACTGGACACCTCCCCTGCTAACGCGGGCCGGAGCCAGTCCTGGCCCTGTCCTCTGAGCACAGATGTGCTAATGAGGGAATTTCCCCCCTTTCATGCCCCCTCCCTGCTGAACGAGCCCCGTGGCTTTGTTAGCCCGGGTGGGCTGGGACTTTGGGACAGCCCCAAGCTCACGCTCTGGACTGTCCAGGGCCTGGAGGGGGAATAACAAGCTGTGACAAAGTGGGAATTTGTCTTAATATTTTGTCTGAATACCGTCTGTGCCTCAGTTTCCCGTATGTGCCGCATGGTTAACTAGGTGGTGGGAAAAGGTGGTGTGTTCTTTGTAGCGATGCGGGTGTGACTGATGGATCCCACGCCCATGACAAACCCAGAAGACAATGCCCCAGACAATCGGTACCTAGCAGCTAACGCTCTGGGACTGCCGACCCCCCTCTTCAGGAAACCAGCCAGTTTTGGCCAGTGGGGAGAACAAAGAGCCAAGGAGGATGCCCAGGTGACCTGTCTTGCCCAGAACGGAGGAGGGGCCTTTGGGCGCAGTGTAGCGGGGGCTGCTGAAGCAGGACTCACACTTCCGGGCTGAGTCAAGTCAGTGGCTGTGGGGATGGGTCAGGACTGGCCCAGCTGGACTTTGCTGTAACTTTCTGTTCTTGGGGTGAACTAAGGACTTTCTGCTCTGTGTCCCAGACAACTACTACTGCCCCCACCCCCACTGTCACCCCGCTGGCTGGGAGTCGCTGCAGAGTCAGGAGGTTGGGGGGGCATTGCTCTCTTTGGGGGTGCAAGCCTTCCCCAGGTGTCGGATTCGAGTGGGCTCGCTACAGGGAGCTCACGGCGTGAAGTGGGGGCGGGGGCTGAAGGCGCCGAGGGTCATTCCCAGGACACAGTGAGTCTATGGGGCTGACTCCAATGAGAGCGTGACCCTAAGAGGGTTAATGCTCTAAGGGATTCTCCTCGGGCCTGTAATCCGGGACACGCCGTGTGCTGCCTGCTAACAGCTCCGAGGAAATAAGGGCCCTACTACTGCTACCAGCGCCGGGAGGTTTCCTGTCACTCCAGTGGCTGAGGTCTGTGCATTCAGAGCCTGGAGGCTGCAGTCCCAGATCCAGGGGTTTGTTACAAAGCTGCCGACTTCCCCAGCATTTTCCCCTGAACCCAGGATGCCCAAACGCTGGCTGGCAGGCGAGAGCACGGAGCTCCCATCCCCCATGCTTTGCTGTTAGCGTCTGCTCCAGGAGCTGGCTGTTCTACTGCTCCGCTGTCGGGCTCCTCCCCATCCCAAGCAGACGGTTTAGCCACAACGATTCCTGCCTCTGGGCAGGGGGTTAGACTAGCTGAGCCATGTGGTTCCTTCCGCCCCCTGGCTCTAGGAATCTGTCCTGGGATTAATTACGTTCCCGGGTACAGTTGTGCACCTTATTTCTTGGCTTCCCATTCCAGCCACCGGGTCTCATCCTGCCTTGCGGTTAAAAGTGCCTCCCAGGGTCTAATTTCTGCCCCAGGTCAATTCCTGGAGCTCACGAGCCCTCCCTTGGCCCTTGGCTAACAGAAGAGCTGGGATTTCTTGGTCTCCCACTGTCTCCTCTGCTCTTGGCTGAACTCTTCAGTGATCATTATTCACCCTGCTGAGTCCAGTTGCGCCTAGCGACTGGCCAGGCTCCCAGGCCCATCGCGCTAGGGGCTGCACACATCAGGGGAGGAGACATCCCTGCCCCGAAGAGCCAGCCCCAGGCGGGGAGGGGTGGAGACGCCGGCCCAGGGAAGAGCAGGAAGGCAGCCCATGGCATGGAAGGGTCGCTTGTTTTTCGGGGGCGGGGGGTAGTTTGAGGGGATGAGCTGCACTGGAAGAAGAGGGCAGGGGGGAGGGGTGAAGAGGGGACGAGGGGCAGGCCTGGTGCAAGGCTGAGGGGTAGGGACTGGGGCGGGGGAAGGGAGAGTGGCTCAGCCGCTCAGCACAGAGCAGGGAAAGGCCCATCCGAGCTGCGGGAAACTCCTGATCCTACCAGCTGGTTCCTCTGGTTTTACCCCAAGGCCCTGGGCTCTGCCACCTGGGCCTGTCTCCCCTGCACAGCTCAGGGTCCAGCAGGGTGCAGGGGGGAGGGGTGCCCCTAGATGGGCCCCCAAGTTACCCCCCCGCAATTTTCCAACATCCTTTTTGCAGTGTGGCTGCCAGAACCGGCCCCCGGCTCCAAACCTGGCCGTCCTGCGGGCCCCTCCTGCCCGCTGCTCCGCAGTCCCCTGTTCGCGCATCCAGGATCACAGCGGCCCCTGCTGTGGGGGGTCGTTCTCAGCCGGATAGTTACCGTGGCCCCTCCGTCCTCTTCAGAGCTGCCCCTTCCCTCCCAGGCCAGCTTGTAACTATCCTCCCCTCCCGGCTCCTAGCCTCTGACCTGGCACTTGGCTGCGTTCAGACCCCCACCCCGTGACCCGGCTGGCTCCGGGCAGCCCCCTCCTCAGTGAGGACCCCCGGCCCCACCCAGTTGTGGGTCCATCGTTTCTCCCAGCTCAGTGCTGAGGAGAACGACTAGCACCTGGCCTAGAGCACATCCCCACAAGACCCCGCTCCCGACACCCCAACCCCCGCACTGGCAAGTCCTCCCGGCTGGAGTTGATCAGCCAGCGCCCACCTGCCCCTTCGCCCTGCACCTTAGCAAGCTCCAGCTGGTGGCATCCTGCCCCCATTGGCAGCTCAGGTAGTTTCTCCAGGGCAGGGGCTGATCCCCAGGCAGGTATTTAACCCTTTTCTTGCCCGGCTGGGAGTGCAGCAGGTACACCAGCCTCCAAAGGTCTCTCCAGAGCTGGCCCATGAGGAGGAACTGTGGGTCACATGAATCCAGTGGGACCCAGGCCCACCCTGTCCCCCATCACCCACCTGCCCTGAGAAATGACCTAAGAGCTCACAAAACGTCAGGGGCTCTTAGAAAACCTTATGAGGGGCAAGTGCGCCAACTTTTCACGGCCCGGGGCCTGTGCCATGAGGGGCGGGTGCAGGAGGAAGGCGCACGGGGATCGAGGTGAGCGGTAGGGCCCGGAGTAGGGATCCCTGGGCATGCAGGCTTGGGAGGCAATGCACAGACCGTCACTCCAATCTGCGTGGGGGTAAGGGCTCATGGGCCGGGGCGCTCAGGATGTTGGGGATGGGGGCACCTAGGAGAGGAGGAAGGAAGGTTGGGTGGAGAGGGGCAAATCTATGCCCCCCCTTTTAAATGGTGCTCCACAGTGCACTGGGTAGTCGTGTGTGTGCGTACGTGTGTGTGTGCACGTTGAAAGCTTGCACACCACTACCCTCCGCTGGCTGGACTCAGACCCGCTTACCCGCTTGGGACCCCTGACGGTGACTGGGAGCTGCCAGAGGAAGTCAGCCCCACTTCCCAGCCATCTCTCCAGGGGGAGGTGCTGCACCCTGGGACCAAACACGCCCGCCTGCACCCTGCGTGGCTGCTCGGTGACCATGGCCGGGAAAGGTGCCACCACCACTTGTTACAGCAGGATCCAAAATGTCCCCGGAGGAGCCAGCCTGGGGGCACCACCAGATCCCCTCCGCACACGCCCCTGAACTAGCCAGGCCCAGCAGCAGGCGTGATGGGAGCTGACTGGCTCCGGGGGCTTGACCACGGGCGTCAGAAGCTCTGGCCCGCCGGGGGTGAGCTCCGTCCAGCCCAGGGCCGCAGGGGCTGTGCACCGTCAGTCGCTGCACAGGATGAGTCTCTGCTCTCAGTTGTGCCCTGTGTGCGCTGAGCTCAGCTGGTCTCAGCCCAGCTGTGGGGCCAGCTCCATGGGATAACGGGCACCGAGCGCTCGGCAGAGAGGCCAAACCGGGACTGAGCCTTGGAGCCCGAGTTTCCGTCTCACCTGCATGGGGACCCCCCAGGGCAGCCATGGGCACGGTCGGGGAATCTCCTAGTTGCTGCACCAGCTACACCTCTCTTGTGGATAAATCGCCAGGGCTGCCGGGCCGAGATCTTTATATGCGCAGCAGCCAATGTCCCCCGTCCTGTGAGGACACTCAGGTGAGCCCTGCCCCCGACCCAGGGGAATTCCCACTAGCCCCTCCCCCGGAGTCTCGGCTGCCCCCTCTGCCTGGCAAGACGTGGGGCAGTGCTGGGAGGGGGCTGGGCGTGTGGTCTCCCTTGTCAGCTCTTTCATTTCATGTGCTGCTTCTTCATGTATGTCCCGTGCCCTCGCGCCAGGCCCCCAAACTGCCTGGCTGCTTAAACTCCACATGCCTGACTCTGCTCCCCGTTCCCCTGGGGGAAATCCAGAGCCGTGCCCCATGGAAAGGCGCCGTACCCTCGGCGCAGGCCGTGAGCAGTGAGCGGCTCGGGGCTGGGGGACGGCCATGGCTGTTACTCAGTACATCACAAGCTCCATGCTCCCGAATGCAGCTTCTGGTTTTTTCCTCTGCAGAATAAACCTGTAGTCCAAGGCCAGTACGTCCCTCCCCTCCCCCACTGCATTCCCAGCAGGCCCCCGGAGATCGGGGCTGCAGGCGCTGGGCCATCGGCAGGGCGGTAACCGGCCGGGAGTCCCCAAGGGGCCCGTCAATGGGCCAAAGGGGTCGCTGCCTTGCCGGGCCAGCTGTTCCCCACGGCCAGGCCGAGAGCGCTGGTCTGGGAAGCCAGACAGAAGAGGGGTCATCAGGGCTGCAGGGGTGGGAGCCTTGCCTGGGCACAGCTCCCAGCACCCCAGGGAGCAAGAGCCTGGGGCTGGAGAAAGCATCGCCTAGCTGCGCTTTCCTCAGCTCCCAGCCCCCTCAGAGATGCAGCCAGCGAGGCCCCTTTCCAAAGCCTGGCCCAAGGCAGGAGCCTTGGTGTCTCGGGCTGAGGCTCAGATAGGCAGGAGGGCCCAATGGTTAGGGCACTAGCCTAGGACTTGGGAGACCAGGGTTCTAAGCCCCTGCACTGGCACAGCCTCCGTGTGTGATCTTGGGCAAATCCCTTTGCCTTGCTGTGCTGCGGTTCCCTGGCTGGGGGGTGCTCAGTTACTGCAGCGATGGGGGCCAGGGCAGTGCTGGACTGGCTGGTGTCTCGCCCTGGCCCCCTCTGCTTTGGAGGGCTCCATGGGGGGTGGGGGGGGCAGAGTGCCCAGACTGGATGCGCCCACTTCTGGAGTGTATTTTCTGAGCTGCACAGGCCACGCCCCCATGAGGATGTTAAACAAAGGCTCAGGAGGGAGCTGAGGTCAAGTTCACAGCAAGTCCCCTGGCTTCAGAGCCGATGGTGGGAGGCCTGGGCCTGGCCGGTGCAGTGGGGGATTGGGGAGCCAGGAATCACCTCATAAGACACTGGTACTCAAGGGCCACCTCAGCGCAGGGGCCAAGGACACAAGGGGCCACTGAGCAAAGTTCCCTGCCCGAGGGCAGCTGAGACTTGGCAGGGGCCACAGACAGTCACTGGACACCTGGGTAGCTGCAGAGTGTGTGTGGGGGGGACACCTTAGGAACCCCCCCGAACTGCTGGTGACGGAGTGATACCGAAATCCAAAGACCAGCCGATCGGTCGAGAGGGACGCAGCTGTTTAATGGACACACCTCACTGCACAGCCCTTCTCACGCCTCGCGGCACCTCCCAAGGACCGGCCCTTGCCCTGGTCCCACCGACAGCAAGCTCGGCAGGGTCAAACCCGGGGGGCCAACTCCCCCATGCTCCCCGCTGCAGTCAGGGGCACCTGCGCAAAGCGGGGGTGAAATGCGGGTCAGGCTCTATGAAGGGGAGCGGGCCCCTTTATCTGCCCTGTGCCCCGTCCTGGCTGGGGGTCACCCATGCACTTGTTACCCAGCCAGGGCGCCAAGTGAGACCTGTGCCCCAAACCAGCCCGTGGGGTTCACCACCGGCTCCATTCCTAAGGCAGCCCGGCCCACGCTGCAATGCATGTTGGGACGTGTAGTCTCTGTGGGTTGTGCCTCTGTTACAGATGATGGAGGCCGCACGCAGCTCTATTTTCTGCAACCGAAGGGCAGCGTCACCCTGGCTCACCAGGCGGAGACAAGCAGGCTGAGGGCTTCAGCACAGCACAGAGGGGACAGATGCAGGACTGCCCTCAGATCAATGGAGAATGTGTCTAAATCCCCTAGGTGCATGAGGACAGCTCCGCATTCGGTTACCTTCTGGGCTCATGCAGAAAGATCCAGGAAGCTCCCTGCCCCGGGTCCCTGAGCTTGGCTTTGCCTGTGTCTCCTCCGTCCCAGTCACTCAGCAGTGGCTCTTGAAGGGAGCCCTCCCCCATATATTATCTCTGTCTTGTACGCGCGCCCTCCTGCCACCCTCATTTCCATACTGAAGTGCACTCGGCGATGCTCCAGCCCTGGAGTGCAAGTACGAGAGCCCTTGACCCTGGCACACTGGCTGCTAGAGCTGCCTGAGAGCTCCGGACCTGCTGCGAGCACGGCTCCTGACTCCCCTGGGAGGAAAGGGCACCGCTGGGGGGCTGACGCGGGTGCGAGAGCAGGGCCGGCTTGGACGTGCTGCTCGTTCGGTAGCCCTGGTGGGTGCCCCCGTCCAGCTGGCCTCACTGCAGCTGCCTCACCTGGCTTCTCGCCATCCCATGCCCTGTTGGGGAGCTCCACGGTCCTTCCCTCTCTGCCATCGTTAAACAGGCTGCCCGGGAGGGAAGGATTTCACCAGCAGGACCTGTAGGCTCACCGTCCCGGTCCATGGGCCGAACGTGACCGAGGGAGCACTGCAATGCAGCCCACGGCTCCCCTCCTTTCTGCTGCAGGGCTGTGGCACGCAGAGACCACAGGTCCCAGGATGGTGAGCTCCACCGTGATCTGTAGGGCACCGCAGGCTGGGGCCTGTCTTCTCACCTGCACCTGGGCACAACCTGCTCCAGGGTATGCACGACGAGTGCAGCTCGCCTGCTGCTTGCAAGGTACCAACCATCATGCAGGGACAAGTCCGGGGGTGTTGCTCCGTTCTGTGCCCACGCACCAGGGCGAGAGGCGCCAGAGGAACTCCTTCGTGTGCCAGGTTGAACTGTGACCAATTCCCTTCGATAGGCAGCGTGGTTGGGCTCCTCTTTGGGTCACTCCTGAGCACTGTATTCTTTCTACATTCAGCAGCATCAGACCTTCCTCCTCTCCCCACACCGGGGCCCACCCACGCACATCATATGTGGCCCAGGCTCCCTTCACCATGGACACGGGGCAGGGCTGCAGGAAGGTCACAGTCCAGACAACAACGGATGGAGCAGGAGGGGGCGTTGCAGGCAGCACGATGTTCTGGGCAGATCCCTGAGAAACCAACAGCTGCTGTGCTCCAAAGAAACTTGAAACAAGGCAAACTGGCCAGTGAATCCCCACGCACGGAGAGCTGCAGGATCTGGAGTGAGGGTCATCCAGGAGACAGAACGACCCCACTGGCCATACAGTGACCATGGGCTCACTGAGGCCTGGCTGGGGTTGCATCGAGACCAGGGGTGGGCAAACTACGGCCCACGGGACCATCCTGCCCAGCCCCTGAGCTCCCACCCAGGGAGACGAGTCCTTCCCCTCCCCTGCTGTCCTCCCTCCCCCACAGCTATGCCACCGTGTGGGCAGTGCTCTGGTGGGGCAGCGTGTCTGGCTCCGTCCGGGCTACGCGGCTGCTAGACACGCTGCTCTGAGCGGCATGGTAAGGGGGCTGGGGGTTGGATAAGGGACAGGGAGCAGGGGACAGTTGGATGGAGTGGATGTTCTGGGAGGGCAGTCAGGGGATGGGGAACGGGGTGGGGTTTGGATTGGGTGTGGGAGTCCCGGGGATCTGTCAGGGGCTGGGGGTGTGGATAGAGTTCAGGATAGTCAGGGGAAAGGGAACAGTGGAGTTGGGTGGAGGTGGGGTCCTGGGTGGTGGTGGTTAGGGGCGCGGGGTCTGGGGACAAGGCTCAGGAGGTGGGGTTGGATGGGTTGGAGATTCTGAGGGGAGCAGTCGGGGGCAGAAGTGGGAGGGGGTCCGGTAGGAGGCAGGGCCAGGCTGTTTGGGGAGGCCCAGCCTTCCCTCAGGCCAAAAAGTTTGCCCACCCCTGCCCGAGACCCTCCCATCACCGTGGGATTGATTCCTCCAGCACAGTCTCTGGCGCCGTGGTCTCTCCTTTCAGCCTTCCCAAGCCAGACCCACTGGAAGATCTAGCAAAGCAGAAGCGTTTGCCACATGGAGGCAGACAGTCGGATCCTTCCTCTGGTAAGTCTTGGATCCTGTGGCAAGGGCGGCTATCGGGTGCTGCCGAAGTGACCCCCAGACACGTGACAATGTCCCCGGGGTGAAAATTCCCTCCTGAGTCCTGCGGTGCTCCAGGCAGAGTGGTCAGGAAGGACGGTGTTTCCGGCGGTAGCTGGGCAGGGCAGGAAGCAGGCCACGCCTGATGGAACCGTTTGATCTCCGCTAGGTTGAACTGTGACCGATTTCCCTCTCCCATTAGCTGAGCTGGCATTTGCTGCAGCCGCTCAGCTCATATGCGGCTGGCTCTGGGGATGGCCAAGTGCTTATTAACGAGAGGCAGGGCCTGCCGAGCGGGGGAGGGGGCCCTCTCTGATGTTCTCGGTGCGGCGCATGGAGGCTCTGTCTACACAGGAGAGCTCTTGCTGTGGGAGTCTCACATCTTCGGCTTTCCCTCCCTGAAGAAACGGGACAAGAGCAAACCTCAGTTTTCCCCAGCACTGCTACCGGAGAGGCCCAAGCCGCTGCATCGGAGCCCTGCCCTAGCTGGGGGCTAAGGGGATCTGTGACCTCTCCTTGCTCACCGGGGATCTCCTCTCTCAGGCGTCTTAGCTTCTGTACCGGCTCTGGACATCATGAACGCAGGCTGGGTCCTAGTTCTCTGACGCCCCGCGGCTGATCCAGGCCCTTTTAGAGGCTCCGGGGGACCTGTGGGTCAAGAGCCCAGTGTGCAATGCTTTGTCTCGAACCAAGCGCCTCTGCCTGGGTGGGGACAAAGCCCTGCATTCTCTGCAGGCTGTGCCTTCGTGTTCCCGGGGACGGTAGCTGGTCCCTGCGGCTGTGTTCTGCGGGGGTTAAGCTGGGTGGGGTGGAAATCCGGCCCCTCCTGATAGTGTCTCAGATGAGTTAGCTGATCTTGCATCCGGGTGCAATCCTGGCTTCTCTTTAGAGGGAACGGGAGGCACTGTTATGAATAGCTATCAGGTACCAAGTGCCAATGCGGGCTGCTAGCCCTGTGCCTGTGAAAAGTGTGCGGAGCTAGTGCACATGTGTCACGATTGCCCCCAGGTGGGTGGACCTGGAACTGCTCAGCTGTGTGTCATAGCTCCTGTACTGCTAATAGTAAAAGAAGACTCTTCTTTAGCTCAGGGCCGTGGCCGGTGCTTTTGGAGAAGGAGGGCATGACTTCTACCCTGGCTTATGGCGGTGAAGTCACAGGTGGCTATGGATTCCCTAGTCTGACGGAGGTCTCGGAATTCGCAGACATGCGATGGTCTGTAATAAAGGCAGGTAGCTGGCGTCTGACAATGCTGAGAGGATGAAGAAATCACAAAAAACTCGCCTCCCTTCTCCCCAGATGGCAAGGCCAGAAGGGCCCACTGGGACCCTCCGCTCTGTGCTCCTGCCTCACCCTGGCCCGTGGGTGAACTACCAAGCGTCTTCTAGAAAGACCTTCCGGCGCGAGGCCCAGGTTAGCAGAGCGGCAACGCTTCTACAGCTCCTCCCACATCCTCGCTCCAAAAACACAGGGGGCCTGAGCCTCCTCCCTCCCCCGGATCTCTTCATTGGTGGGAGCGAGAGGGGATCCGGCCCCATGACAAGCCGCGGACACGCCGCCCGGCTCTGCAGATCGTCCTGATGAGCCCCCTGGCTGGCAAAGCAACGCCTGGTGCCTGGGCCGGGAGGTGGAGCTGCTTGAAGGGGGTTCCCTGGGGCTCGCTCATGAGGCCACAGCGATGGGTTGGGTGTTTGCCAGCCGGAGGAAAGCAGCTGGCCACACGCCAGCTCCTGGGGCCACTGAGCTCTTAAATCCACCCTGACCCCCACCCCGCCCTCTTGGCTGGGGCAGGACTGTGGCTCGGATGGAGACCGGGGCCCGGCTCCTCTCCCAGAGACGGGTGTGAACCGGGAGTCACTCCGTGGCAGTCACACCGCTGTCCTCGAGGTGTGAGAGGCAAACCAGGCTGGTACTCCACATCCTAGCTGGGGTCTCCTGGCAGTCGGCTGTTGCTCTGTGCCCAGCTCCCCTAGCCGGAGATCTGCTCACACAGGGAGGCTGGAATATAGGCGCCAAGAGCCAGCGTGCAGAGCAGAGAGGGTAACACTGCCCTGTCTGCTGGGGGCACCCTCCCCCCAAACCTTCCGTTCCTCACAGGGGCCTGTCTGGGGACAGGGGTGTTCCCAGAGAGCCGGGGAGAGGCTGGGACCACGCCTGGCCCAGCTTGCCAGCTGCAGGGCAGCCCCGTGGCCGTGCTGGCCCCTTCCCAGCCAACACGCCACCTTCTGCTCTCCACCAGGCCATCAGGCGGCTCATTAGTCCCCAGGCACCGGGGTCACACCTGGTCCGCCGACGGCACAGGGCTACCTCGACGCCGGAAACCGTCCAGCCGCGAAAGTGGGGGCTCACATGGGCTTTCTCGGCCAATCAGGAGCCAGAACTCTGCCGGACTGTTTGTGTTCTCCGCTAATCAGAAGTCTGCCGAATTGCATGGAGGTGTGTGGAGGCGGGGGCAGCTCCGTCTCAGCCAATCAGAAACCAGAACTCCACTGAGCTGGGGGTGTGGATGGGTGCAGTGCGGGGTTTGGGACCTCGCTCCGCCAATCAGAAGTCTGCTGGGACGTGGGGGAGGGAGGGGGAGCCGGGTGCGGCTACCTGAGGCCCCTGGGAGACGGGGCAGCAGGCTGGGGCGCCCCTCCGGCGGGTGAAGCAGTCTGTCAGCGCGGCGAATACGGGACACAATGGCTAGGGCTGGGCTCCGTGCCCCTGGCCTCCCGCCCGCTCATGCATCGGCCCGGTGGGGAGCCCTCGCCTGTCCCCTGTCCCGGGCGGCGGCTACGCCAGCGGCTTGAGGTGGATGGCGGCGCTGTTGGGGCGGGCGGCGAGGATGTAGATGACGTTCTCCTTCAGGAAGGTCGGCCAGTCGACGGGCCTGCTGGGGAGAGTGGAGAGGGGTTAGCGTGGGGGCAAACGCGGGCAAGGGCTCTGTCTCCAGCCCAGCCCATGTGTGCAACACTGTGGCTCCTGGATGGCCCGGCCTGACCCTCCTGGGCCCTACAGGTCCCAGCGTGCAGCTCTCCGTAGGGCATGAGGGGCTCTGCCTTTGTAGGGTCCATGGGGGAGTCAGGGTCCCCTCACCAAACTTGCTAAGAAGGGGTCTCCATTTCCCATCAGCCCCCTCCCCACTGCACAGCCCCTTCCTCCCGGCCGGGGAAGGGGCAGAGAATCCCTGTGAAAGACCCTGAACCGGGATCTAACTGGGCACGTCGGGGAAGCAGCAGCCGCCTGGCGAGCCAGGAGACGCAGCGAAGCCGGACGCAGAGAGGAACCCCCAGAACTGGGTGCAGAGCCCTGTGTGAAAGGCTGTGATGGTCGGACATCACAGCTGGGGGCAGGTCTGTGTGGGGCGTAGGGGGCAGCAGCTGGGCAGGGAGCCGGGGCAGAGGATCCCGATTAGACACAGTACTAAGTGATCCTGGCCTGGGAGCCTGCAAGCGCCTCTTTCCTGGGCGAGAGCCCGGACTGGAGAGAGCAGCCCAGGCACTGAAGAGCTGCCCGTGCCCCTCAAGTGGGCTGCCCCCAGACCCAACCAAGAACCACTATTGCTCATCGGGCACCGTATCTCTTCAAGCCTGTGTACTTAGGGCGTTGGCAGCCTTCCCCTTTCCTGCCAGCCCTGGGAAAACACCCTTCCCGTAGCATGTGTCTGAGTGGTTACGGGAACGCCAGCCTAGTGCCCGCAGGGCTTTTCAGTGCGTCTCCGCATCCAGTGCAGCTGGCAGCCTCCTGGCCCCGGGGGTTTGCGGCACTCCCGCCCTGAGCAGCTGTGATCCTCACACCGGGATGCTGCACAAAGGACACTCTCGGGTCCCCCGGTGATTCCTGGCCTGCATAGCAGCCAGGGCGGTGGGGCCGGCAGTGAGCGGGGGCTGACATATGGCAACACAGAGCAGCACATTTTCCAGCCCAGCAGCTGGTTTGGGCAGCGCTTGGCGCAGATCCAGTGTCTTCTGCCCGCCCAGCGCTGCATCATGCTCCGTACCTGTCAGGGCCCGACCCCTAAGTCCTGGGTTTGTCCGGCAGCAGCGATGGAGCTGCGTTAGGGGTCTGTGCCTGGGCTCTCACCGTGGAAATGTAGGATCCCGATCTTAAGTTAACAACACTTAGCAGCTCACAAACAGGAATGAGTTGTCCCACACCCTCGGGAGACAGGGCAACACCATTAGCACAGATGGGAAACTGAGGCACAGAGAGGGGAAGGGACTTGGGTCACACAGTGCGTCGGTGATAGAGCCAGGATTAGAAACCAGGAGTCCTGACACTCAGTCCCCTGCTCTAACCACTAGCCCCGGCTCCCTCTTTCCTGGGCAGGAGAACAAAAAGGAAGAGCGGATTTGCTGACTATTCCATTTTAAAATGTGTTCACTTGCCAGCAGAAATCTGTCCCCCAGGAGGATTCTGCTAAGGAGCCGGGCTCCCAAACACACCCACGTCTGGGTGCTTTAACCAGAGCGCTCCCGCCTGCCTGGGAAAGGGACGCCATCACACGATCCTTCCCGGGGCGGAAGAGCCGATGTGTCTGGCACACAGAGAGCCCCGCTCAGCCCTCTGTCCCTCCAGCTTTGCATTGATGGGACACTGCTAACTTCAGTGATGCAGCTAGTCCTTTCTGTGTGGAGTGAACACCCTGAAATACACGGAGCTACAGCTTACCGAGGTGATTTCCCACCTGGGTGAACTTCCTGCACCATCCAGTGATTTTAATAGGAGACTGAACACTTTCTCCAGCCGCATGGACTGGGAGGGGTAATTATACCATCTCCCTCAGATATCAATAGTGCTTTTCTTTACCCTGGAGATTGCCTGGCTGCTTTCCAGACTGAATATAAAGGGACCACACCCCTCACCACCACCCCACAGTCCAGAAATGCAGCCACCTCTGGGGTGTAGCAATACTTCTGTTTGCCGCTGGCTGTGATGGGAGATTTTCAGCAAGACTCTCCAGGCTGAGGGAGTGCAGGTCTGGCCATCTTGACTAAGCTGCTGGTTTCTGTGGATTCCAGGAAAGCTGCTGAAGACAAGTTTTCCTGGAAAATGTCTTCATGCTTGCAAAAAGACACCTGAGGCTCTGTGTGGACTTGTGTATAGAGCACTAGGGTGGGACTCTGGAGATCTGAGTTCTAGTCTTGGATCTGCTACTTGCTTACTGCGTGACTTTGGGCAAGTCACTAGACTGCCCCGTGCCTCAGTTTCCCTATGTGCAAAATGGGGGCAAGGACATTGGTTTACTGGTGAAATGTGCTGTAATTAATACTGAGCACAAGGAGGTAGCAGCTCAGTCTCACCCAGCAGATGGCACCTCCAGCACCCCAAACTGGCACACTGGTTTCTCGCCAGCACTACACTGTGGAAGGAAAACTCCAGTGTATGAGGGGACTCGCTGGCTGGGCAGCAGCCCTGCAGCAAAGGCTCAGGGTGTTAGAGTGGCTCACCCAGCAGGCAAGGGGGTGAAGTCGCTGTGAAGCAGGGCAGTATCATTTAGTCTTGAGAAAAGCAGGCTGAGGCCAGACCGGAGGCCAGCCCTCAGCTGGGTCCAGGGCTGTTCTAAAGGGGACAGAGGACCTGCCCATTAGCTCTGAGGAACAGCTCTCTGACACTCCGGTTCTTCCGCTCTGGAGCAGGCTCCCGAGGGAGCTTGTGGGATCCCTGTCGCTGGAGGTTTTTCCCCCATCAAGGAGGGTCCAGGTTTACTTGGCAGGGGTGTGGCCGAGGTGAGCTCTGCAGGACGGACCCTTCCAGCCCCACGTTGCTCCGATCGCCCCTTTAACACCACACCCCCCAGCAGCGGGGAGGGGCCCTCTGAACACGCTGTGCTGGGTTACGGGGGAGCCCAGCTCGCCTGTGCCCAGCAGAGCTAACGGATGCTGCAGCCATGGAGACTCGGCTGGCAGAGCCAGTCTTCTCCCCCCCGCTCGCCCCGCTCACCTGGATTCCTCCTGCTCTCTGCCCAGCAGGGTCTTCTCCTGGCTCCTGCTGCTGCCGCTGCTGGCTGGGCTGCTCTCGGACATGGGCCCCACATGGCTGATGCTGCGGAGGAGAAAGGGCATTTCCCTCCTTTGCAGACATGCCCCTGGGCCGCAGGAGCCGGGCCGGGACTGCCCCAGACGGGCTGTGACTCCACCAGCGCCCGTTGCCAGGGCCGGCCGGGCTGGGCATGTGGCATCGGGTGTGAGGGGAGATGGGGGGGCTCCCCATGCCAATCTTAGGCCAAAGATGGCAGGATGCAGAGGGAAATGGGAGCTGTTGCCGGGGTGACGCTCTGGCCTGCACTGGGAAGACACTGGACAGGGGTTCTGGGTGGAATCGCCCCGCTAACTAGCCCCAGGCATTTGAGCCTCCTGGTGCTCCCCCGGCTCTGGCATTTGTCTGTAATCCATGCGGGGAGGAGGTTCTCCCCCGTGGCAGCCCAGCCCTGTTACCTGACGTTGCAGGACGGGGCCTCCTTCTGGTGCTTCCGAAACCACGTGTGCTGGGCTTTCCGGCACTCGGCCTCGCTGATCAGCCCCTGGCTGTCCTGGGTGAGGGACAGGAAGGTGGCTCGCGCCCGCTCCCGCTCCTTGGCTGTCAGGAGCCGCAGCAGGGAATTCTGCAGGAGGGAAAGAACGGAGGAGGGCAGGGGGGCTGGCTGGAGCTCCCGGGCATGGCTGGAGAGGGTGCCAGGGGGCCAAGCTCCCCTCAGGCACAGGGACACAAGCTGGGAGGTTGGGTTCACCAGAGCTGTGCCAGCCCCAGGCAGCACTGAGGGATGTCCTGGGTTGGTCCCTCTCCAGCCATCCCAGGCCAGGGGGGCAGTGGGAATAGAGCCCCCATCCTGCTATGGGGGTGGGGAAAGGAGGCCACACCTCAGCTGGGACAGCCCAGGCCAGGATCACTTAGCGCTGTGTCTACTGGAGCCTTCGTATGATCTACCCTCCTTGGGCTGACAGAGGGGTTTGCATTTGGGACTCTCCTTCAGCAGGAGAAGGTATGAGCCTCTTGGGCTGGAGCAAAAGGAGAAGTTCTGTAGGTGGCTGCTGTAGTAGACTCTTATCACCCTTTTGTGGACCAGCCACTCTAGTGGGACAAAGACATAAGAACATAAGAATGGCCACACTGGGTCAGACGAATGGTCCATTTAGCCCAGTATCCTGTCTGATGACAGTGGCCGGTGCTGGCCTCAGAGGGAATGAACAGAATGAGACAATTCTGAGTGATTCATTCCCTGTCGTCCATTCCTGGCTTCTGGCAGTCCCAAGGTTTATAGACAGCCAGGGCACGGGGTTGTGTGCCTGACCATCTTGGCTAATAGCCATTGATAGACCTGTCTGCCATGAACTTATCTAGCTCTTTTATGAGCCCAGTTATACTTTTGGGCCCTCACAACATCCCCTGGCAATGAGTTCCACAGGTTGTTGTGTGAAGAAATACTTCCTTTTGTTTGTTTTAAACCTGCTGCCTAGTAATTTCATTGGGTGATCCCTAGTTCTTGTTTTATAAGAAGGAGTAAACAACACTTCCCTACTCACTTGCTCCACACCAGTCATGATTTTATAGACCTCTATCATATTCCCCCTTGTCATCTCTTTTCTAAACTGTATAGTCCCAGTCTTTTTAATCTTTCCTCATCCGGAAGCCGTTCCATACCGCTAATAATTTTTATTGCCCTTCTCTGAACCTTTTCCAGCTCCAATGTATCTCTTTTGAGATGGGGTGACCAGAACGCCACACAGTATTCAAGGTGTGGACCATACCATATATTTATATAGAGGCAACATGATATTTTCTGTCTTATTTTCTATCCCTTTCTTAATGGTTCCCAACATTCAGTTTGCTTTTTTGACTGTCACTGCACATTGAGTGGATGTTTTCAGAGAACTCTCCACAATGACTCCAAGATCTCTCTCTTGAGTGGTAACAGCTAATTTAGACTCCATCGTTGTATATGTATAGTTGGGATTATGTTTCCAATGTGCATTACTTTGCATTTATCAACATTGAATTTCATCTGCCATTTTGTTGCCCAGTCACCCAGTTTTGTGAGATCCCTTTGTAACTCCTCACAGTCTGCTTTGGTGTGTTGCGTATGGACCCTGGAGGCTGGCGCCCTAAAATAACTAAGGTAGATAGATAGATAGATAGATAGATAGATAGATAGATAGATAGATAG
>ML677491.1:4338699-4349535 GCA_007922305.1 Dermatemys mawii | reverse complement strand
CCCCAAATAACAGTACCCCCAGTACTAGTACCCTGAGACACAGCCCTTGGAGTAACACCGCCAATACCCAAAATAACAGTACCTGCAGTACCAGTACCCTAAGACAGAGCCCTCAAAGTGATATCGCCAATACCCTGAATAACAGTAATAGTGCCTCAAGTAACAGCAGACTGAGTACCAGTACTGATACCCTCAACAACAGAAACAGTACCCAAGTAACAGTCCTCTAAATGCCCTTTACAACAGCAACAGTGCTAGAGTTCCTGAAAAATAGCACTCCAAACACAGTATCAGTATCTCAGATCAATGTGTCTGGAGTGCTATTTTTGGGTCTGCAAATAGAACCCAAAACCCAGCACCCCAAAGAACTCTACCCACACCCCAAGTAACAGTACTCCAAGTGCAGTAGCAGTACTCAGTGCCAGGCCCCTGTCCCACAGGGGCAGTGCCCATCTGATGCCTGCCTGCTGTAGGCATCTGGTGCTAAAGGAGCCATGTCCCCAGCGCCTGGGCTAGCACGACTGCCAGTGCCCAGGTGCTGCCCCTCGCCTGCCCGCATGGCTCCACCACGCTGATCTGTTGCCAGAGGAATTATTGATTCTCCTTCGCTGAGATCAACATCTCCTCTTTGGGCCTCCCAGCCTCTCCTCATCCCCAACGCTGGCCTGTCGCAGGCTGGGCCTAGAGTCTCCTTAGCCGGAAACCTCGGCGCTCTCTGTCTCCAGCCAACAGCAATGTGTCTCAGCTCCACTGCAGCCCTGCCCAGCCCTGTATCTGGGCCTGCTTTGAGCACGGGGTTGGACTCCCGAGGTCCCTTCCCACCCTAATAGTCTAGGATCCTATTTATTATCGCCCCCGTCCCCGTGCCGGCCCTTCCCACAGCCCTGGGACTCCTTTGCCAAGCCCTCCCTCCCCGCAGGGCTGCCTGTTCCATGCTCTCATGGTCTGCGAGTGTTGTGAGCTCTCTCTGCACCTCCCTGCCTGGCGGAGAGCTCTGGGCTCCCGCCACCCCGGCCTCCACCCCCTTGCCCCTACTACAGTCTGGCGCGAGCTGTGCCTAGCATGTTCAGGGCAGTGCTGTGCCCCCAGGATTTATGGGAACACCAAACTACGGGGCTAGAATTGCAGGCTGCAGCATCCCCCTCCCTGGTTGCGCTCCCCACGTCCCAGGGTCAGTGCACAGGCCCTCGGGGCAGGCAGGCAAAGGCAGCTGGTGGAGCTACCCCTGCCCTCGGCTCCGTCCCTGGAGCCCACATTTCCCATGTCACAGTGTGACAACATTGAAATAATCTGGGATCATATAGATCATTGTTGGAACCAAGATCCTGTGATGGTCCCAAATCTTCTGTAAAGGGGGTCGTATAAGGTGTCTACGACCAGGTCATGGTCTGCTGCTTATAATTGTGCTGTCTGTATGTGTGTATCATTTTTGTATTTGAAGTTATGAATTTGGGTTCTATTTTCTGTATCTCAGACTTAGGCTCTGCTTCTGGGTGGGATCCCAGACAAGTTGCTGTTAGCTCTGCCTGGCCTGCTTGATGGCCCATTAAGAACCATCAGCTACACAATGGACTCATTGGGAGCTTGGAAAGCTCCAGTCCACATGAGAAGTCTAACAAGGGACATGCAAGGTAGATGGTGGGCAATGGCTGCCACCTGGAAATCCTAAGTCATGCATGGTCATGTGATGTGCCCCTGTGACTCCAGAACTCCATGGGGCTGGACTTTCCACAGCAGGAACAAAGAGATTCTTGCACTTGGGAAAGACTATAAAAAGCTGATGCAGCCCCTCCATCTTGTCTTCATTTCCTGCTTACTCTGGAGGAACTTTTGCTACAGAAGCTTTCAACAAAGGACTGAAGGACCCATCCCAGCTGTGGATGTTTGTACTCAAGAGACTTGATTTGAACCTTCAGTTTATTCTACCATTGATACAAACCTGAACCAAGAACTTTGCCATCACTGCATGTAATTGATTTCTTTTAACCATTCCTAACCCTCACTTATTTTTCTTTATGAACCTTTAGATTTTAGATTCTAAAGGATTGGCAACAGCGTGATTTGTGGGTAAGATCTGATTTGTATATTGACCTGGGTCTGGGGCCTGATTCTTTGGAATTGGGAGATCTGTTTTCTTTATTTGGGGTATTGGTTTTCATAACCATTTGTCCCCAGGACAGGTGGCTGCTGGTGGTGATACTGGGAAGCTGGAGTGTCTAAGGGAATTGCTTGTGTGACTTGTGGCTAGCCAGTGGGGCAAAACCAAAGTCTTTTCTGTCTGCCTGGTTTGGTTTGCCTTAGAGATAGAGAAACCCAAGCCTAGGGCTGTAGATGTCCTGTTTGAAGCAATTTGTCCTGACTTGGCTCTCTCAGCTGGGTCCCACCAGGAACAGCCCCGTCACACACAGTCTCCCACACACAAGGCGGGGGGTCGGAAATGCCCCCAGGTGCTCCCTGGGCTTCCCACGCATTTCAGGCCTCAGCTTGCAATGGTTCTCCCAGGCTCTCACCCACCCGGCGCTGGGTCCAGCCAACCTCCTGGGCCTGTGTCTCTCCCTGCTGCCTTCACGTGTCCGGCCTGTTTGCTCTGGGTGCGAGAGCCTTCCCCTCTGCAGCCCCGGCCCCGGCACAGCCTCCCGTCTCTCTCCAGCCAGAGCACGTCACCCTTGCTCCGCTGTCTCAGCTCTCCCACCCCGCAGCCATGGCAGAGACACTACGCAGCAGTGGTGCTGACAAGTCAGCCCTGCCCGGGGCACACTGAGCCCCGCTGGCAGGTCCCTCAGCTTGTGCTGACACCTTGGCATGGAGTATCCGGTGCTGCCGCTCACCTTAGCATGGGCTAGTGCCAGCCTGACCTTGGCGCCTGGCGCAGCCAAGGGCTATTTTTAGATCTCCTCTCTGGAGGCTCCAAATCTGTCCGCAGCCGGCTGCAGTCTCCACACGCTGGCTGTCCTCAACCTTCACAGGGGGGTGCCAGCTTCCTGCAAGAGGCTGCAGCATCCCCCACCCCCTGCACCAGCTCATCACCCGTCCCTCCCCACTGAGGGTCGATGCCACCGCCCCCCTGGCAAAGGGAACAGCCCTGGGGGGAGGCTTGGGGGGTGAAAGCGTTCGGCACATCACAAGCACATCCCAGGCTCAAACTAACGCATCCTCCCGCAGCCCTGCGAGGCAGCCCAGGAACTGCACCCCCACCTTCAGAAGGGGAAACTGAGGCCCAAGGGTCACATCCCATAAGGGTCACACCCCATACGGGTCAGAGCTGGGCACAGCCCTCAGGAGGAGCTGGCTCCTAGATCTGTGCTCCCCCGCTCCCTGCACAGCGCAGAGTGATGACCACAGGCCCTGGGAGCAGCCAAGAGGAACTGGGGCAGGGGGCCTCTTCGCAGGGAGTGAAATACACTCCCAGCGACAGGAGGGGGACACAGGAACGGGAAGGGCTTTCGGGGGGTGGGAATCTTTGGAGGAGTGTGTAGATAGATGTCATCCCAGGGCACAACCTGGCCTGGGGAGGGGGGTGAGGCCTGCAAGCACCTTGCCTCAGTTTCCCGCAGAGGTTCCAAAAGTAACTCCTTTACAGCCCCCTCTCCTGGGGGCTAATGGAGTCAGATTAACCCACTCCCCCTTTAGAGTCAGGGGTTAGCACCCTCCTCCCTGGGGCCGGGTGGTCCCAAGCCCCTTGGCCCAGAGCCTCTCCCACCCAGGTTCAGGGGCTACCCCGACTGCCTTCCTGGGGCTGCATCGGCACTGACCTTTCCCCGCAGCAGCTCCCCTTTGACTGCGTTTAGAGCCTCCTTCTAGAGCCACCTGCCCAGTCATTTGTCTGCAGGCAGGTCCCATCACCCCACACCCCTGGCTGGCCCAGCTGGGAGAGAGGGGATCCCCGCTCCTGGACCTGTCTCCCCCCTCCCAGGCACTCACCGGTCGCAGGCCCAGCTTCCTCTGACCCCCTCCCACTCTGACCCGCCAAGGCCTTCGTCTGCTCGCTTCCCCGGCACAGGCGGAACGGGGAACCCCCATCTCCTCTGGCCCCACTACAGCCGCGGCGCCGGGTGCATGTGCACGACCCACCCACGACTAGAGGAGCCGTGGGCTCAGGGCTTGGGAACAGCCTCCGGGCTCCTGCCTGCAGCGGCAGGAAGCCATCCTTGAGATCCCATGTGACACGAGTTGGCGAGTCTCTGGTTCCTAGGGGACACACTCCCCCACCCTGGGTCCTTATGGTCGGGTTGTGAGCACAGGGCTGGGTTGTTATTGTCCGGTGGAGAGCACAAGGCTGGGCTGTTCAGGTCGGGTTGGGAGCCCCGGTGCTGGGGTGTTGGGGGCGGGTTGGGAGCCCCGGTGTTGGGGGTCGGTTGGGAGCCCCGGTGTTGGGGTCTTGGGGGCGGGTTGGGCGGTGGGGTGTTGAGGGTGGGTTGGGAGCCCTGGCGTTGGGTTGTTGGGGGCGGGTTGCTCCCGAGGTCTCAGGCTGTCTCTGGTGAGTTATGAGGACTCCGCGTGTGGCCTTGGTTTGGAGTCCAACAGCACCAAAGGGCTGGGCCCTTGGCGTGAGCGAAGTGGAGCTGGGACCCCAGGGGGAACCATCCACCCCAGGGTGCCGCATTTCAGCATCAGCCCCTGCTCTGGAGATGGGGCCCTGGGCGGTGACCTCTCCTATCCAGCCCCCCAGAGCAGGCCTGCGCCCTTCAGTCGGGCCGGCTGGGCTTTGCCTGGGCTCCCCTGCACTCTAGCGCTCACCACGATGGCTCCCCTGGGCGTTCCTCGCCCGCCGCCCTGGAACGGGACCGGTCAGAGCCGTGCTGGGCTCACCGCAGCTGGCTCCACCCTCCTGCCCTCAGAGAGGCACCTGTTCTCCGTGGCGCACCGGGCACTGTGGGTCTGCACCCTGCCCTGGTCCATCCCCACTCCAGGAACTGGGCCCGGCCTGTACGTCTGTCACGACTCACTAGTGAAAACGACACGACTCCCTAGTGCAAACCACGTCTCACAGCTGCCGTCTGCATGGAGCCCTCTGGGCTTCCCAGGCCGCAGGCTCCCTGGAGCCAGGAGGGAAGGAGCTCGGCTCTCGCCCCCTCGGCGGAAAGCCCTTGGGAAGGAGGGAAGCAGCCGCGGCTGCGTGTCTAGCTACCGGGATCTCTGGGTTCGGTCTGTCAGACACTGGGGTGGGGCCGACAGTCATGGCCACCAGGCTGCCCCTGGGGCTGGCGTCTCCTCCAGCCGCTCCGCCCGGTCTGGGTGCAGCTCCCCTCCCCTCCTAGGGTCTCCCCACTCACTGCAGCCTCTTACAGGGTTACAGCCTCGCCAGCTAAACACATGGGCACCACCACTGCCCGCTCCGGGCTGCCAGGTCAGGGCGGCTCCCCCGTCTGGCGGCCCATGGCCGGAGGAGATCCCCAGCTGGGCAGGACTCCCGGACGTGGGTGAACGCTCTGTTCCAGCTGGTGGCCAGCCCGTGCGGAGCAGCGATGGCGTCTGTGCCAGGGCAGCGGCTTCCATTATACTTGCGGAGGGGTGCACGTGGCAGCCGGATGCCCAGGCTGGCACAACGTGGAGAGAGGAAAGACGCCTGCCTGCTGCCTACCCCGGGAACAGGGCTCTGGTGTCTGCGCTGGCCGGGGGTGGGGTGGGGAGTGCGGCTGGGGCTGGGCATTGCCAAGGCAGAATGGACCTTGCAGGTGGCACTGCCCCTGGAGCTCACTCTCTCCAGGAGGGCAGGAACGACGCTGGGACCCGGCCTCGTTGGGACGGGGGATGGGGACCCTGCAGGGACAGCGGGGGCTGGGGTCTCAGGGCCCCTTGTCCCCCCACTGAGCTCAGTGCGATTCCCCCACAGCCACGGGTGGGGTGGGGCTGGGAGAGGGCTCCAGTCTCCTCTGCATCAGTCCCTTCTTGGAGACTGGGGAGCAGGCGGCGTGGGCCAGTAACCTGTGGGTAGGAGGGGGCTGGCGTTTTGGGGAAGCCCAAGAGGGGCGCTTCCCGCACCCCTTGCTCCTGCTTCATTGGGGCGGGGCCCCCGGCTCTATTCACCAGGCGCACGCTGGGGCCGGGGCGCGGCTGGGCCGCCTGCAGGAGTCGGGGGGGGGGGGGTAGAGGGACTGACCAGCAGCCCCGCCTGTCCCGTGCAGTGCCAGGCTCCTGGCTTGGGCGTGGGCAGGGGCCGGCAGGTCTGCGCCGCCGAGCAAGGGCAGGTTCCAGAGGCGGCGCTGAGGGGTCCAGGACGCTATTTCCACTGGCTCCGGCTGCCCCCCGACCCGAGGGGCAGCTCCCGGGGGCTGTGCCCGTGGTGCCCCTGCCCTGTGGGGATTCTAGCCCCGGGGCTGCCCGCCAGGTCTCGGGTCACTTGACGAGATTCCAGCAGCAGCAGGAAGGGAAGGGCTGGAGCAGCTGGACTCGGGGCTTTTCCAGGCTGCTGAGCGAGTCTGCAGCGAAGCCGCCGACTGGGGCTCCAGGCCCCCCGGCCCCGGGGCTCCGCGGGCTCAGACAGCAGGAGATGGGGATGTTCCGCTGCACGTCTCCGTCTCCCGGAGGGCAGCAGCAATGCCAAGACCAGAGGACCCCTCCCCCGCAGCGCACTCAGCACCCCTCGCCCCCCCCCATGCAATGCGCTCCCGCGCCCACCAGCCCTCATGAGACCTCTCAGCCCAGCACCCGAGGGAGGGAGCCAGCCGGCTGGCCCTGGGGTCTTTCTGCCCCGCGGCCAGGTGCCCCACCGGCTCAGACGGGCTCCGAGCCCTGCCCCCGGCCAGCGAGGGGCGCTTGTTCTGGAGCGGGGGCAGCCGGGCGAAGTGCCCCGCCCTGTCACTAACGGGTTCCCGAGCGCTCCCCCGGGCATTGCCGGCGGGCTCGGCGCTGCTGCCCCGGCCGGAGCCTCCGCCTCACTTACCGGGCTGGGGATCCGAACGCGCGGCGGCGGGAGCCCTAAGGGGCTGCCCGATCCGTGCCCATTCCCAGCGGCCTCCTCCTGGCCCGCCCTCACCGCATCCCGGGCCGGGCTCCCGCGCCACCCCAGAGGGCGGGTGCTGGGACGTGGGTGCCCAGCGAGGCGCTGCCTGCGGCCGGGGCTGCGAGGCTGGTACCCGGGGCAGATGCGGGAGGAGGATGCGGGCAGCCGGCGGGCGAGGCTGGCGCGCGCGCAGACGGAGGCGGGGAGGAAGCGGGGCTGAGCGGACGCCGCCTGGCTCGCTGGCCCTGGACCAGCGGCTCCCTGAGCTGCGCGAGGCTCCTGGCGGGTTTTTAACCGGGCTGACGTTGGCTGGTAAAATCCGCCCCCCCCCCCCGCCCCGGCTGAGCTGCTTCCATCGGTGGGACGCTGCAGAGCCGGGGCTGCGTCCCCTCGCTCAGCCCAGCCCGGGGGATCCGGCAGCCTGTGGGTGCTTTAACCCTCCCCTGCCTAGCACGGAGCCGGAAAGGGCCGGGGGCTCCATGCCCCGTGGATCGGTCCCCTCTGCACGCCGGCGGCGGGCCCAGAGCCCCCGGGGCATGTGGTTCACACTGCAGTGCTGGTCCCTGCTGCCCGACAGCTGGTCTGGGGGGTCTCTGGGAACGTGGCATTGGCCCTTCTCCCGCGCAGAGCTGGGATCAAATCCCAGGCGAGGTCACAAGTGACATGAGTTTGGCGGGTTCTCATCCTTCTGGCGGGGCCAGGGTACCCCAGAGCCGGCTGTCCCTGGGAGAGGGCCAGGACTGGAGGCCGGGATGGAAGGGCACTGCCAGAGACGGTGGTGGGTGTCGGTGAGCCCAGGGCTGGGACAGCAGGGGACAGGATGGAGGGACACCGGCAGAGCTGGGGGGTCACCACCCTGGGGCTACTCCATGCCCCCCACTCTCCGCAGGGGGATCAGCAGCTTCTTCCCTCTCTGCTCTGCACCAGAATCCAGCCCCTAGCTCCACGGGGCAGAACCGCAGTGGGGCGGTGTGTGCAGAGGGGCAGCGGGATGGACCCACACTCCAAACCTGAGAACGGCACCCGCGGCCTCTGCTGACCCCCGCTGGGCCAAGGGGACCAGTTCAGGGCCGGGCAGGAACAGGTGCTGGCAGGGCGGGGCGGGGCTGGGGCAGAGGGACTGAAGGACATGGGGGGATGGGGCAGTGGGTCCCAGCTGGCCCCTGTGACTGTCTGTTCTCCTCTGGAGGCAGAGGAGAGACGCGGCTGCTTCCGGCCCATTGGCCGACAAATCGCTCTCCCATGCCATTGCCAAAAGCACTATCTGCGCTAGGGGTGCAGTGAGGGGAATCCTCCCCCCTTCCCATACACAGCAGCGCTGTTCAGGACCCCTCATCCCGCTGCCCAGTCTCCAACCTGCTGCGGAAATGCGCCCACCTCTGGGGTGGAAGGCAGCAGCAGCAGCAGCTGCGACAGAGCTTGGGCCAGGAAGTGCAGAGGAATCCCACGTCTGAGTGAAGCTGGGCACGGTATTATTCGGAGGGTTGCACGTCCACTACTCACTGCCCCACTCCTTGCAGCGCCCCCTGCTGGGTCACCCACCCCTCCCTGCAGCACAGCGCCCCCCGGCACTGCACTGGGCACTGCACGGACTCCGAGGGGAGCCCCCCACCCCCGCACACCTCCATACTCCTTGTCACTGTCTCCTCCAAGCCCAGCCAGGCTCAGCACCTGCAATCTGACAAGCTCCTACCCCAAGCTGGCCACGCTGGAGGCAAACTCTGACTGGGGGTCCGCTGGGCCTATTGCTCTTGTGACCCATCCTGCCCTGGGGGGACGCCTAATGCACCCCCTGAGAGGTGTCCCCAGGGCGGCCCCGGATGGATCTGGTCTCTAGTGACTGCCCCTCCCTTTGCACCTTGTTCTCCCATAGCCAGGCTGGTGCCAGCCACGCACGCTGCACTGGGGCTGGCCCTGCCGGTGGTGAGCAGGGCACGGTCAGTCCAGGGTGAAGGGCGCTCCGCCCCCAGGGGTGCCAGGCAGGAGCACAGCCCCACCACACCCCTCGGCCGAGTGCCCCCACAAGGGCAGCCCTGTGTGCCCGCATGGGGGAGGGGAACTGGGCTGGGAGTCAGCGGCCAGGGTTACCCCAGCCAGGCAAGTCCCTGCGGCCTGTGTATGGGCGGCGTGTGTGTGTGTGTGTGTGTGTGTGTATGCTGGCCAGGGTGTGTGTGCTGGGCAGTGCATACATGTGTGTATGTGTGTGTGATGTGAATGTGCGTGCGGATGAGGTGCGGTGCGTGTGTACGTACACCGTGCGTGTGTGCATTAATATGCATGTGTATGTCACTATTGTGGCATACACACGCATATTGTGCAAACACAGCACCTGAGCACCAGCTGCTCCCACTGTGCACCCGCCCCTCCTCTCCCGGGGCTGGATCCTGCCGCACCCAACATCACGGCCAGACTCCCACTGGCTTCAGCGGGAGAAGGACGGACCCGCCGGGGGCCGTTAGCAGCAGCTCTAAGGGAGCCTGCGATGATGGCGAAGGGCTGGACTCCTGCAGCTCCCCAGGGCTGGGGAATTGCCCAGCCGGTCTGCGCTCTCTGGGATTGCCCTGGCTGAGAGCAGGCAGAGCTCTGGGGCTCACTGGCGGGCATGACTGGCCCCTTTAAGAGAGACCAGAACCAGTTCAGCTGGGACTAGTTAGCTCCGTCCTGATGGAGGGCACCTGGCCTCTAAAGAGCCAGGCAGCAGTTGAGAAAAGGGCCCAGGAAGATGCTGAGGAGATGGGAGAGTACCCAGGCCTCCCTGAGAACAAGGCTAAATAGATAGGACACAGGGTGAGAGGGGAAACTGAGGCAGGGGGCGGGCCCAGGATAACCCAGCTCTCCTGAATCCCAGTCTGGTGCTGTGTCCATTTGATGACATTGCTTCACCACAGCCTGTAGTGTCACCAGAGAACATCACCCCCAAAACTACACCCAGAGCCTCATCCAGAGCTCATCACCCCCGAAGTTACACCCATAGCATTGCCCATCACCCACAGCCCATCACCCCCAAAACTACACCCACAGTGTCACCCACAGCCGGCTGAGCACAAGACCGCGAGCTGATTCTGCCTTTGACTCCCTAGTTCTTTTCAGCAATGCTTGCCCCCTCTTCGTGCCTCAGTTTCCCCATGTACGAAATGGGAATAATACTTTGGGGGAGAGGGGACTGCAGCAGATCTGGCTTTTGCGCGGCCCCAGGGGCAGGGATCCAGCAGGAGCTCTCACCTGTCTCCTTTCAAGGGGAGAGACCAACCACTATCGGCTCTTTGACTGTCACCGAGCCTTGGGGTATCTGGGTCATCCACCTCGTCAGTCGCTCACTCACCCCCATTCTCACAATGAACAGTGACTGATCCCTGGTTGCTACAGGCGCTGCACTCCCTGGCACACACGTGATGGAGCTAAACCCAAAGGGGAGCTGCTGGCAGTTTGAGCCGGTTCAAAGCCGCGTCTGTCTCCTTGAACTCGTTCCCTGGGCTCCTCCAGGCAGCCGCCCTCATTAACGGGTTCATCCGTTACCATTCCTCCCAGCGCCCGGCCCACAGCGTCCCAAAGGGAGCAGGCTCCGCCCGTCAGCCTGGAGCCCGGGCACTGCCAGCCAGGGGAGTGGGACGGGCCCAGGCAGCAGGGAGCTGGAGGCCTGGGGCCCGGACAGCGGGGCCTGGGCACCCGGCAAAGGGTGCTGAGCCCTTGTGAGCAAACACATGGCACAGACACACAACATCCCCTCCACAGGGACACCCCCCCCCACACCGACACAGACACAGGCCCTGGGACACACATATCCCCGCCATAACAACACAGACACAGACAACCCCCCCCACATACCAACACAGACACACACCTCTCCACACCGACACAGACACACACCCTGGGACACACATAGCCCCTCCATA
>ML677491.1:4294011-4338599 GCA_007922305.1 Dermatemys mawii | reverse complement strand
CTCCACACCGACACAGACACACACCCTGGGACACACATATCCCCTCCATAACAACACAGACACAGACAACCCCCCCACTTACCAACACAGACACACACCTCTCCACACCGACATGGACACACACCCTGGGACACACATAGCCCCTCCATAACAACACAGACACACACCTCTCCACACCGACACAGACACACACCCTGGGACACACATATCCCCTCCATATCGACACAGACACACACACAGATACAAGCACACCTCTCCACACCAACACAGACCTCCCCCGCAGATTCACACATGTGCACACCCTCTACAAGGACACACCCACACAACATGCCAGTGCAGACAGTCCCGCTGTCACTTACCGCCCCCTCCTCGAGACACACAAACTCCCAGGTTCCTCCCCAGCCGTGCAGCACAGCTCATGCACCGAATCACATACCTGCACATAGCCAGTGCTCCCCAGAACTACAGTGCCACATAGCTATACACACACACAGAGCTACACACACAGCGCTACACACACACACACACACACACACAACTACACACACACGCATGCACAGCCCCGCACATTGACCTCTCTTCCAGACACCCCCTCCCTCCCCCCCCCAAGAGAAACTCCCTGGCACACACCCAGGCAATCACACCTACAGATAGCTGCCCCTGTGAGCACCTCGCTCCCAGCCCCCTCCACCCGCCCACTCCATGAGTGACGCTGGGGGCTGCATTCGGCCCCAACCGCTGGGCTCAGAAACTGGCCGGTGGCCATGAGTGAGGGAAAATCTCTTGCCCCTGCTCAGCGCTCAGAGCCCGGGCGCCGTTCTGCAGGGGGCAGCAGGGTGGGAGAGGCGCCCATGGCGTGTGTCTTCCCTCCAGCCCCGGGCTGTCTGGCTTTTAATTAGGCAGGAGTCTGGCTGCCTGGTCTCCAGAGCCGCAGCCGGGCTCCACGGAGACTCCCCAGCAGCTAGGAGCTGTGCAGCTCCCTCCCCAGGCCAGCTTCACTCTTTGCTCCCAGACAGGCTGGGTGCTGGAGCCAGACGGAAGAGGCCATGGTCCTCAGCCCCCATGCCAGCTAGTGAGGGGCTCTCCACCACCCCAAACTCAACCACTGGGGAACCAAGGTCTGCCACGGAGTGCTGGGGAGAACGTGAGTGGAAGAAAAAGCAAACCACAGACCCAGCAAACCTGACCTGGCCTGCTTTGGGCTGCCAGCACATGGAGCCCCACGATGCTGATACCTGGGAGCGCTAGGGGCCTAGGATGGAGAAGCCTGGCTTTAAAGGGCCCTGTTCAGTTAGTCCCAACCAGCCACAGCTGCGCTGAGTGGAACTGGAGAGAAGAAAGGCCAGCAATGGAGAGTGGGCTGCCAGGGAGGTAGAGGGCTGTGGGGAGCCAGAAGAGGCCTGGGTGGGGCTGGCCAGGAAGTGGGAAGGGGGGCCATAAGAACGGCCAGACTGGGTCAGACCAAAGGTCCATCCAGCCCAGTGTCCTGTCTACAGACAGTGGCCAATACCAGGCGCCCCAGAGGGAAGGAACAGAACAGAGAATCATCCAGTGATCCACCCCCTGTCGTCCATTCCCAGCTACTGGCAAACAGAGGCCAGGGACACCATCCCTGCCCATCCTGGCTAATAGCCATTGATAGACCTACCCTCCTTGAATTTATCCAGTTCTCTTTTAAACCCTGTTCTAGTTCTAGCCTTCACAGCCTCCTCAGGCAAGGAGTTCCACAGGTTGACTGTGCGCTGTGTGAAGAAATCCTTCCTTTGGTTTGTTTTAAACCTGCTGCCTATTCATTTCATTGGGTGACCCCTAGTTCTTGTGTTACGAGAAGAGCTCTGGTCTACACTGGGTGTGTGTGTGTTGACCTAAGATACGTAATTTCAGCTACGAGAATAGCATAGCTGAAGTCGACATATTTAGGTCGACTTATCACGGCATCTTCACGGCGCTGACTCAGCTGCTGCTGCTGCCACTCCGTCTGCACCTCTCACGGCGGTGGAGTTCTGGAGTTGACGGGGAGAGCGCTTGGGGACCAGACGCAATAAATCAATCCCCGATAGATCCCCAATAGACCTTGCCAGAGTAAATACACTTCCTTATTTACTTTCTCCACACTAGTCACGATTTTATAGACTTCTATCATATCCCCCCGCTTAGTCATCTCTTTTCCAAGCTGAAAAGTCCCAGTCTTATTAATCTCTCCTTAAATGGAAGCCATTTCATACCCCTAATTATTTTTGTTGCCCTTTTCTGAACCTTTTCCAAGTCCAATATATCTTTTTCGAGGTGGGACGACCACATCTGCACACAATATTCAAGATGTGAGCATACTGTGGATTTTTATAGGGGAAGTATGATATTTTCTGTCTTATCTATCATTTTCTTAATGATGCCCAACATTCTGTCTGCTTTTGCAACTGCCACTGCACACTGAGCGGATGATTTCAGAGAACTATCCACAATGACTCCAAGATCTCTTTTCTGAGTGGTAACAGCTAATTTAGACCCCATCATTGTATTTGTATAGCTGGGATTGTGTTTTCCAATGCGCATTACTTTGTATTTATCAACATTAAATTTCATCTGCCATTTTGTTGCCCAATCACCCAATTTTGTGAGATCCTTTTGTAGTTCTTTGCAGTTTGCCTGGGACTTAACTGTCTTGAGTAGTTTTGTATCAGCTGCAGATTTTGCCATCTCACAGTTTACCTTTTTTTCAGATGATTTCTGAATGAGTTAAATAGGATTGGGCCCAGTACAGACCCCTGGGGGACACCACTATTTACCTCTCTCCATTCTGAAAACTGACCATTTATTCCCACCCTTTGTTTCCTGTCTTTTAATCAGTTACCAACACATGAGAGGACCTTCCCTGTTATCCCATGACAGCTTACTTTGCTTAAGAGCCTTTGATGAGGGATCTTGTCAAAGACTTTCTGAAAATTTAAGTACATTATATCCATTGGATCCCCCTTGTCCACATGCTTGTTGATCCCCTCAAAGAATTCTAGTAGATTGGTGAGACATGATTTCCCTTTACAGAAACCATGTTGACTCTTCCCCAACAAATTATATTCATCTATCTTCTCTGACAATTTTGTTCTTTACGATAGTTTCAACCAGTTTGCCGGTACCGAAGTGAGATTTACTGGCCTGCAATTGCCGGGATCACCTCTGGAGCCCTTTTTAAAAACTGGCGTCCCATTAGCTATCCTCCAGTCATTTGGTACAGAAGTTGATTTAAATGAGAAGTTACCAACTACAGTTAATAGTTCTGCAATTTCACATTTGAGTTCCTTCAGAACTCTTGGATGATACCGTCTGGCCCTGGTGACTTATCACTGTTTAGTTTATCAATTTGTTCCAAAACTTCCTCTAATGACACCTCAGTCTGGGACAGTTCCTCCGATCTGTCCCCTGAAGAGAATGGCTCAGGTTTGGGAATCTCTCTCACATCCTCTGCAGTGAAGAGATGCAAAGAATCCATGTAGTTTATCTGCAATGGCGTTATGGGAGGTGAACAGGAGCCTGGGAAGGGTGAGAGCTGAGGCCAGGGGAGTGGGCAGAAGAGTGAATTGGCGGGAAGAAGGCAGAGCCCTCAGGAAGAAGGGGCTGGGCGCAGCGGGAGTCTAGGGCAGAGGTTCTGTGGGGTGTTTGCTTTGGACGGGGCTACCCTGGAAGTGGTCAGACGGGGCTGGTGGGCGGGAGGGGGCCAGTGGTGCCGGGATCCTGTGGTAAGACACTCTAATGGTGGCTGTGACAAGCAGGGGGAAGGGTGGACATGATCTTAAAAGTTTCACTGGAGCGGGGAGGCTTTTCTGAAGGGAGATACCTGGAGCTGTAACCTGAGATGAGAAGGGGGAGGGGAGTTGACAGCTAGAGCCCGGGAAGTGAACAAAGGAAGGGAGATGGCTGCAGGGTTTGGAGGGGGTAGAAGCTGGCTGGCGAAGAGGAGGCAGCCCGGATTTGGGGTCCTATCTCCCCGCCCCCCAGAAGGGCCTGACTAAGGGGTCCTGTTTGTACTGACAAGCTCGGAGTTGGATTGTGTTCCTGTCATCTCCAATAAACCTTCTGATCCACTGGCTGGCTAAGAATCACTGTGAGTCCCAGGAAGTGGGGGGGTGTGGGAACGGGACTCCCCCACCCCCTGTGACAGTGGCACAACTTGCTGGCTCTGGGGCCAGGTGGAGAGAGCGAATGGGGCAGGGCACTGGGATGGGCAGGGGGCGCTGGGCAGATGTGGGGAAGGGATGGTTAGAGGGAGCGGGGGGGGCAGGCAGGTGAGATCAGTGGCAGGGTGAAGCTTGGAGCTAACAACCATCGGCAGACAGCAACAAACGTGCAGCCTGCTGACATCACTGAGGTGGGGGAGGCTCTCGGGGGCAGGCGGGGCCACCTCTGGGCTGGGAGCTGTGCTCGGTGGAGTCCAGGGACCCCCTCCCAGCCTGCTGCTGTTCCCTGGTATTGCTGGCCATCCTAGTGCTCCTGGCAATTCTTCCTCTCTTCCTGCCCTCAAAGGCTCGGTGGCACTGTTGCTTGGCTGTTAAACAGCTGCCCCGCTCCACCCCAGAGAGGGTGCATTTCCACATGAGGTGAGGCAATCTGTCTCTGCCCATCCAGCGTGCCAACTCTCAGGCATCCAGGGTGGGGCTGGAAGCGCTCTGCATAGCTGACGACAGGCGCGCTGCGGATGCCAGTCATTATTGCTCATCATCATCTGTGTCTCTGGAGCACTCCCGCGTGTGCGTGCTGATAACCCTGCCTCTGCCAGCTGGAGCCTGTGTGGGGAGCTGGGAAAAGCTCGGAGCGGTGGCTGGTGGGGGATGGTGGCAGCTCACACAGACTCAGCTGGGATCCCAGCACTGGGCCGTGTCAGCAGCAGCCCCGTGGCAAGGTCAGCGGCTCCTGCTCCCCTGGGTGCCAGCTCTCAGCCCCAACCCTGCAGCTCAGCACAGGCAGAGCTCCCTTATCTGCAAAGCACTTACAGGCATTAGCTATGTCATGCTGCCCTTAGCCAGCTCCTCCACTATAAGGCCTTGCCCGGGCACTGCCCCCCTGCGCTGGAGGGGCCCTGGCACTTCTGGAGATGTGGCACCTACCCACAAGAAGCCAGGCCGAGACCCGTCAGCACCCTCCCCAGGCCACCAAAGCGTGGCCGGCACTCACAGCGACACCCACCAACCACGCTGCCTTCCAGAGGGGGCAGAGAAGAGCCTCAATCACCGAGGGGGCTGGCCCCATGATGAGGGCTGTTTCAGACTGGGCACTGGAGAGTGCAGAGACCGTGAGGGCTGTCCCTGCCTATGCCAAGTACTCCACTGAGGAGGGAACAATCAGTTGCACACACACAGACTGGGGCGTGTCGGCCTCGGAAGGAGTCCTGTGGAAAGGGATCTGGGGGTCAGAGTGGATCACAAGCTACATCTGAGTCACCGGGTAACACTGTTACAAAAAAACCAAACCGCGATCTGGGCTGTATTAGCAGGAGTGTTGTAAGCAAGACATGAGAAGTAATTCTTCCTCTCTGCTCCATGCTCATACGGCCGCAGCTGGAGTCTTGTGGCCAGTTCCAGGCGCCACATTTCAGGAAAGATGTGGACAAATTGGAGAGAGTCCAGAGAAGAACAAACACGATGAAAGGTCTAGAAAACATGAGCTGTGAGGGAAGATTGAAACAATTGGGTTTGTTTAGTCTGGAGAAGAGAAGACTGAGAGGGGGCAGGAGAACAGCTTTCAAGTACATAGAAGGCTGTTACAAGGAGGAGGAGGGTAAATTGTTCTCATTAACCTCCTAGGATAGAACAAGAAGCAATGCAGCAAGGGAGGTTTAGGTTGGAGATTAGGAAAAACTTCCTGTCAGGATGGTTAAGCCCTGGAATAAATGGCCCAGGGAGGTTGTGGAATCTGTTACTGGAGGTTTTTAAGGGCAGGTTGGACGAACGACTAGAGACCTCTCGAGGTCCCGTCCAGTCCTAGGATTCTACCATTCGATTCAGCATCGGTGCTGGAGCATGACTTGGCCACGTGCCGGTAGAGGCAAGGGAGTCAGAACTGCTCCCTCCCACTGGCCCGGGAGTCCTGGTGTCCATGGGTGAGCAGGGAGGGGCACCTGGCCTTATCCAGTCCGGCACAGCCGGCACACGGGGTGCGGACAGGGCTGGCTGCTCACCTCTCAGGGCAAATGGGAGAGGGAGGAGACTGAGCCCCACGGTGGTATCTCGTGGGGCAGGGCCCCAGCCCCTGCCCTGCTCAGCTCAGCGGGGACAACTGTTCTGATTAGCACCATCTGACTCAGGAGTTTGTGCCATCCCTGGGATAGGAGCCCGATTTCTTCTAGGCACCACGCCAGTCTGGCCACACAGGCAGCAATCTTATCCATTAGCCAGCCTGTCGGTCACTCCATCCATCGCTCCCCTGCTACGCAGCCAGCCAGTGCATCACACTGCTAACAGCCATGAGCCCCGCCACTGATCTAAGGGAATGTCCCGCTGGCGGGAGACAGCCCCAGCTGGGCAACCTGGGGACGGGGCCCCTGGGGAGCTAAGAACAGCCACAGTCCCCAAGCAGGCTTCCTTGTCTCACCCTAGCCAAGTGTCTGCCCAGGCCCAGAGGGAGCGCAGGGCAGCCCCCAAAGCCCATTCCACCCCCAGCTTCTCTGCGTGGGCTGCCAGCATGGGGCCAGCTGGGTGGGTGGGATTTTGCCCTGAGAGCCCCCAGACCCACCAGTGCTCGCATGGAGAGGCCAGTCAGACTCTGCCAGCTGCAGCAGCGGGAGCTGAGCGGCACCAGGCTCGGTGTCTCATCCCTCCTCCTCCTCCAGCAGGCCAGTCATTAGGCTGCCGTCCCTGCTGCTTGTGGCTCTCAACACCCACGTCACTGGCTGGCTTCGCAGTGACGGAGCGTGACACTTTTCGGGGGTGCCCAGGTGTCTGGGGCAAATGGCTGCCCCCTGCTTGTGGCAGGAGGAAACGCTCCCGGGCCACTAGCAACACAGGGGCTCTGGGCTCCAAGAGCCCCACTCTTTCCCAGTGCAGGCTAGCAAGTGGCACACCCCGATTTGTTACGCTCGCACGCCCAGGCCCTTATCTTCTGGACACCCACAGTGCACACCGATGTGCTGCTGCCGTGGAGACAGCGCCCCCCAGCTCTCTGGGCTCACCTCGCCTTACGTGTAGACGGGTTTTTAGTCAGCCCAGATCGAGGGTTATTTCACAGAGCCTGCGGGAATGATTCCAAATCAAGGTGAGGGAAAAGATTCGGAAACACAAAAAGAACATGAAATGCTAGCCGGAGCCTGAGCTTATCAACTTTCCTGTCTACAACAGGACTTCTCAGCCACCCCGTAGTTATTTCAGTACGTGTCCAGTTCAGAGAGCTGGAGTTCATGAGACCCTGCACTGAGAGAGTCTCTCCTCTGTGATGGACCATTTCCTCTCCCTCATACAGTTACAGGCTATTGCCTCTGAGGAGAGGCGCCCCCACTCCTGGGACATCTGAGGCCTGCATCTTCCCCAGACAGTAAACACAGGCTGTCTCCAGGGTCGCCCTTTGTTCTCCTCTTGAGGTGAGAGGTCTCAGTCTCACTCCCGTCAGGTCTCAGAGCTCTGCAGTTGTTTCCCACACAAACATCTCAGAAGAACCATGACGACCAGCCAGTTCTTGGCTCTGGGCAGAGACCCTGTGTCACGGATCCATGGGGAACAGTCCCTGGGAGCAGTTGGGCCCCTTCAGTGTGTCAGCCACCTTAGGGTCATGCTTTCACTGGGGTCAGCCCCATAGACTCACTGCATCCCGGGACCAACCCTCAGTGCCTTCAGCCTCCCATACTTCACGCCGTGAGCTCCGGGCTGCGAGTCCACCTGAGCTGGACATGGAGGGAGACTTGCACCCTTAAAGGGAGCGATGCCCCCCGACCTCCTGACTCTGCAGCGGCTCCCAGCCAGCGGGGTGACAGCGGGGGTGAGGGGGTGTAATTAGCTGTTTGGGACACAGAGTAGAAAGTCCTTAGTTAACCCTGAGAATGGAAAGTTACAGCAAAGTCCAGCTGGGTCAGTCCCAGAGCCCTCTGACCCCTCCTTAGCCCCATAGATTATCTCCCTGCCTCCTGCAGCCCACACTTAACAACCCCACCTGGTCCTTCCCCCCTCCTTTGTCCTTGTTCTCGGCAGCCATTGTCACCTGTCCTCCTCCTCAGCCTTTTGTTCTCCAGCTGGTCAGACCCCGCTGGCTTCCTGCGGAGGGTCGACCATTCATGGTCATTAGTTGCTAGGTACCAAATGTCCAGGCAACTGGATTGGCCATTGTCTTCTGGGACTCTCCATGGGCGTGGGGCCTAGGCCCCGCACAGCCTGGCATCGGTCACTCCTGGACCTCTGCAAAGAGTCAACAACCTTTTCCCCACATCTAGTTACCAGGCACCACATAGGGGAAACTGAGGCACACACAAACTATTATAAATAATTCCCACTCCGTCACACTCCACATGACCCCCTCCGATGTGATATTGAGCAAACGGTCAGACAGAGACGTAATCTACCTGCCAGGTATGTTTGGGCATCTCCGTGTCACACTGAACATCATGGGAACTGCCAGATGGGATGAGACCCGCTAGCCCCATATTTTGGCTCAGGCACTGGCCAGTCCCAGATAAGTCAGAACCCTGCGGGCGGCAGCGATGGGATAACTTGCCCCTGGGTCTGGGAAATTTCCCCCCGATGTTGTCAGGCAGAGGTTGGCTTATGCGCTGTAGCAGGAGGGTTTACAGCCTCTTCCCAAATCTCTTTGTTAGTTTTCTTTCAGCAGTTTCCTTACTGCTGTACCCCTGGATAGTCTGATCCCCATCCCTGTCAGCCCTGGACCCCACCCTGGGCTGCTAGAACAAGGGATGGGTCCTGGCACCCCGGGCTCGTTTCGGTCCAGCGAGGTTTCCCAAACCTAGCGACTTTCACACGAGACGGGGGCAGGGGAGGGGTGAGACTCCGGGACCCCCTGGCTAGGGAACGAGCAGGAGACATGGGGTGTAAGCCAGGGATGGACGGCAGGGCTGTGCTGGGAAGTGCTTCAGAAACTCCCTCAATCAGGGATGCTGCAAAATGCCCCCTCAATGTCCATTCCCTTCCCATGAAATTTCCCCTCCACCCCCACCCCCGCAGCAGGAGCCTGGCAGACGCCATGAGTCTCGGGGAGGAGTGGGCCCCCGGAGCTAGATTTGGCTCTAGCTGCTCCCGCAGGCCCTGCCTCCTTCACAGGACCTCAGCAGCTTTTCGTGGCGCGGGTCTTAGCCACAGGTTAGCAATGCAGGTAGGGCTGGAGTCAGGGCGAAGTTACACAGGCCGGCGTGAGACCACCAGCCTCTTGGAACAACCTGTAGCCTAGCGATATCATTTCCCAAGGCCCCCGCAGCTCTTGCCGTCAGCATCCTCTCCTGGGTCTCAGGGGGTGCGGGGGAGAATGTAGACAACATCCACCTACCTCTGCTCTTCCCGCCCGCCCTTCCTCGGCCCCTGGAGACCGCAGCAGCACATGCTCTCTGCACTCCTTCCCCAGGCTGAGGGCGGCACCAGTAATTGCACTGTTGATGAAGGAGCAACTTAAAGGAATCAGAAATGACAATCTAGAATTGCTGCTGTGATTACGAATCCACCCATCACTCTCCTCTGGTACTGTGTCAACAGATGGTGCCGCCCGCCCAGAGCAATGGGAGCCGGCCAGAGAGGCTTACTAAGCCCCCACCTGGTTTAGCCTCCCCTGGGGATACAGGATGGTCCCAGAGTTGGTTCTACTGAGCCTTCTCCAATCCAGTTTCAATTACCCCATCTCTGATCAGTCTCTGTCCCAGGGCTCTGCTGCCAGTGATGATCACACGGACAGATGCTCACCTGAGATTCCCATAGCTGCCTGGATTCAACTGGGGTCAAAAATACCTTGGGATCAGACTGTCCCCAGGCAAACCTGGGAAGAGCAGAGGCAGGGGAATGAGAAGCATCAGCCAAAAAAAGGACTGAGCTGGGCTTTGCAAACCTGCGGGAGTCCCGGGCCAGTCGGGTTCTGGACAGGCAGTGTGAGTTAATGGTGGCTTCTTGGAGCAGCTAGTCCTGAAACCCATGAGGGGAGAGGCAATTTTTGATTGAAACCTAATGGCCCACAGGATCTGGTTTGAGAGGTGAATACAGCTGAACCACTCAGTAATAGTGACCCTAATGTAATTAAATGTAACATCTTTGGGGTGAGGGATACCAAAGAATCCCACCACAGTAGCATTAATTTCAAAAAGGGAAACTACATAAAATGAGGAGGCTAGATAAATGGAAATGAAAAGGACCAGTCACAAGAGTGAAATGCCTGCAACCTGCATGGAAACTTTAAAAAACATAATAATAGAGGCTCAAATGAAATGTACACCCCAAATTAAAAAAAACACAGTAAGAGGACCAAGCGTAAAAGAGACATTTAGAGGCAAAAAACCCCTGGAAGTCAAATCCTACTGAGGAAAATAGAAAGGAGCATAAACTCTGACAAGTCAAGTGTGACTGTGTAATTACGCAGGCCAAAAAAGAATTTGAAAAGTAATTAGCTAAAGACACAAAAACTAACAGCAATCTTTTTTAGGTCCATCAGAAGCAGGAAGCCAGTCAAGGAATCAGTGGGCCAGCGGATGACCAGGATGCTAAAGGAGTACTCAAGAACGATAAGGCCATTGCAGAGAAGCTAAATGCATTCTCTGCATCAGTCTGCATTGGAGAGGATGTGAGGGAGATTCCCAAACCTGAGCCATTCCATTTAGGTGACAGATCTGAGGAATTGTCCCAGATTGAGGTGTCAGTAGAGGAGGTTTTGAACAAATTGATAAATTACACAGCAACAAGTCACTAGGCCCAGAAGGGATCACCCAAGAGTTCTGAAGGAACTCCAATATGAACTTGCAGAACTACTAACTGAGGTGTGTAACCCATCGCTTAAATCAGCCTCTGCACCAGATGACTGGCTGCTAGATAATGTGATAATAGATTTTTAGAAAGGCTCTGGAGGTGATCCCGGGAATTACAGGCCGGTAAGGCTGACTTCAGTACCGACAAACTGGTTGAAACTATAGTAAAGCACAAAATTGTCAGACACAGAGATGAACACAGTATGTTGGGGAAAAGTCACCCTGGCTTGTGTAAGAGGAAACAGTGACGCAGCAATCTGTTAGAATTCTCTGGCGGTGTCAAAAAACATGCGGACAAGGGCGATCCAGTGGATATAGTGGTCCCTCACCAAAGGCTCTTAAACAAAATAAGGAGTCAGGGGATAACAGGGAAGGTTCTCTCATGGATCAGTAACTGGTTAAAAGACAGGAAACAAAAGGTAGGAATAAATGGTCAGTTTTCATAATGGAGAGAGGTGAATAGTGGTGTCTGTATTGGATCTGTACTGGGATCTGTACTGGGACCAGTGATGTTTAACATATTCATCAATGATCTGGAAAACAGGGTAAACAGTGAGGTGACAAAATCTGCTGAGGAACAAAATTATTCAAGTAGTTAAGCAGACTGTGAGGAGTTACAAAGGCATCTCACGGAACTGAATGACTTGGCAAGAAAATGGCAGATGAAATATAATGTTGATAAATGCAAAGTAATGCGCTTTGGAAAACACAATCTCAACTATGCTTACAAAATGATGGACCTAAATTAGCTATTACCACTCGAGAGAGAGATCTTGGAGTCAACTTGGATAGTTCTCTGAAAACATCCACTCAATGTGCAGCAGCAGTCAAAGAAGCTAACAGTGTTAGGAACCATTAGGAAAGGGATAGATATTAAGGTAGAATATATAATGCCACTATATTAATCCATAAACTCACATCTTGAATACTGCCTGCAGTTCTGATCACCACATCTCATAAAAAGATATAATAGAATTGGAAAAAGTCCCGAGAAGGGCAACAGAAATGATTAGGAGTATGGAACTGTTTCCATAGGAGAAGCGAGAAAAAAGACTGTGACTGTTCAGCAGTGAGGATATTTATAGCCAAATCTACCACTTGTCTCAGTGAGCTTTGATGTCGTTGTGGTGACTTTCTTGGTAGGGACATTTTATTAGGATGGAAAACCAATGACTTACGAAGTGTGTTTTCCAAAGAAGGCTGTTGGACGGCTGGCGATCACATGGTCACCAAACGCCTTGATGGCGCAGTAGGACCACAAATGCTGGACCTAGATGGAGCATCCATCCAACATGTCTAAAGGACCTGACTAGAGACTGAGCCGGAGGTGTGTGAGCTGCAAGGCGGCGATGTGCCTCTGGGATTTGCCTTGCTGCTGCTGCTGACTTGAATACAGAGGTGAGGGCCAATGGAGACGGCAGGTGCCTGCTTGCTGGGCTCCTGCTGGGTGCACTGTGCATCGCTACGTTTCAGGCTGGGATCCTCAGTCTTGGTGCCACAGGCTGGCCTCAGGAGTCTGCACGGGAGCATGAGCTGTATCACGTGTGCTGACAACATATGGGACAGAGACCGGCTCAGCTTCCAACAGCCAGCCTCCGTACAGCCCAAAGCTGAGGCGGTTTGGATCCTGCACCCATTGGGGTCAGCATGTTTCGAAGGGGGGGCGCAATCGGTAAAATCTGGGTCTGGCCTGTGGTTTGGTTCCAACTTCCCCTGTACCGTGGGGAGAGCTTGGGCTGGGATTTTGCTTCTGGTCATTCTCTGGCTTATGGTTTCCCCACCCAGACTCTTTACCCCTCTCCACCATGTTAACTGTGAATCACCGTCCCTGACCGGGCCCCACACTTCCTCCCTTCCACGGTGCCGGCTTCTCAGGATCCTACAGAGTTTGCAGCCTGGTGTTTGCCGCTCCCCCCCAGAGCCGCCTGGAGACACAGAGGGATGCAGGAATCTGAAGTTTCATTCCTCCGGCTGGTTGGTGACTCCTTACGTCAGCAGGTACAATTATAGAGCACGATTCGGCGAGCACTCACTGATGTCAGGGACAGCCCTTCTCCAGAGAGGAGTGCAAGCAGGCTGGCATCCACACGGCAGCAGCCTTGAAGACACCCGGGGAAAGGCTCATGACTACATTACACGCAAAGCTATTGTTATAGGGCCAGAATCATAGGCCTCAAACTCATCTGCTGCGACAAAGCCAGAGGAAACCAAGGCACTGGCACGTGAGCCCACACACAGACACGCTTGCTTCTGCAGATGCACAAGTACACACATCAGCATGCATGTGCAAACATACGTGCATGGACATACACACATTCTAACTCATGCCTGCACATACACAACACGTATGCGCACTAACATCCATTCATATGCCACCCACTTTGACACTAGTCCATAGAGGGGATAACAGCCTACTACTAGTGCCCCCTGATGGAGCTCAAAAGGCAGAGGTCTGTGCTTTGGTGCTGAGGGTTGCAGGTGGGGGATTGTTACACATATTTCCTACTCAGGTCAGATGAACTTTGTCCCGTCAGGATCCTCTCTGCTTTCTCATGGCTCTCCTGCAACTCTTGGTGGCAGCTGCTGGGTGCAAGGGTGCAGTGTGACCCCGGGTAAGCACGGAGCACCTGTCCCTGGAGCTGGGCTCTTTTTGGAGCATCTTCGGTGCCATCGCCCAGTGAAAATGAAGCGTAGCTGGGAGCCCTGAGTCGCTTGTGTCTGCTGCAGCCTCCATGCCGCCGTGTGGTGAGGAAACCATGTTTATGTCGTGACTCCTTTGCTTTAGTCCCCTCCAGCTGGCGAGCTGGCCTGGGCTGAGCTGGGCCTCTCTCCTGCCTGCTCGCTGATGGGGATGCCAGGGGCTGCTGCCCTGGTGAATTCCTCAGTGTCCTGTCTCTCTCTCCCCATGTTAATCTAGGTCCAGGCGTCTTATCTTCCCGCAGCTTCCTCCTCACTCCTGCTTTTCCCTTGTACACTACCAGGGCTGGATGATGCCTCTCCTACACCCCTGGGCTCTCCACCTCTGCCTCTTTGGGATCTTACCAGGGACTGCATGAGGTGTTGGTGACCCCATAGGGGGCGCTCTCCCCTCATGGTCAGTGCTCACTCCTAGTGTAGCGACAGTCCATGTCCCTGTGCAGGGCACTGAGGCAGAGCGTGCGAGGCAGTGAGTTGTGGTGACAGGATACGTGCAGTAGAGCTAGCTGGCAGTGCCATGCTAGGAACCCCTTTCCCTTGCTCCTCAGCTGCAACGGGATCAATTATTAGCCTGTCTCCCTGCTTGGGGCCTGGCGGACGTGTCTCCCCCTGTTCCCTGATGGGCCCGCGCTTCCCTGCTGGCTCCCCCAGCCAATCTCCCTGGCATGGGCCTTCTTGCTACGCTCCATGCCCATTCCCCACCAGCTCAGTGCCCTTCCTCCGCTGCCCTGCAGTCGGACTGGCACAGACCCAGGCTGTCCTGAGGGCAGGGGGCCTGGAGCCAGCCCGCTGCGTCCGGGACACGGGGCGAGTGGGGGCACTTGTCTGAGAGGGCTGGGGGTTGACACCGCCCATCCGGACGGCTGCCTGGGTAGGGTGACCAGATAGCAAGTGTCACAAATCGGGACGGGGTGGGGGGTAATAGGGGCAAAGTCCCAGAAATTGGGGACTGTCCCTATAGAAACGGGACATCTGGTCACTCGGTGCCTGGACAGTGTGGGGATGGCAAGGGGGCAGGCTGAGTGCTGCTGTCTGGTTGTCCGGCAGCGCCCCCCCCCAGCACCTCCCCTCTGGGCTGACGGCTTGGGGCAGGGCCCCCCAGCACTTCCCCACTCTGACCCCATGCCCTGCCACAGGACAGTTTGTCCTTTGTAAATCATCACAGATCGTGGGGAGGAAACCCGGCTGGGCAGGTCTGGAGATCACCCTGGCCTGTTTTCTCTCTCGCAGACCTACCAAAGAGCAGGAGATGTGAAGAGCCTTGTGGACTGCGTTGAACCTGACATTTGAGATAGGGAGCAGGACTCTTTACGCCAGGCAGACCCCTCCCCACTCAGGGGGGCCCCACGCCCCATTGTCTCCCTCATGCTATTTCCTAGCTGTGAAGATCTTGGCCCGAGACTCATTCCTGGGGAGCTGGAGTGGCACAGGGAGCTAGCTGCCTGGCACGTCTCCAAAGGGATGATTTACAGTAATTCCTCTGGAAAGCCACTTTGTCATCACTCGACTGGAAAGCCTGAGCTGGACTTAAACAACAGGCTCCTGAGGAGCCTTGAATAATTCACTGTAATAAATATTAATCACTCCCAGCTATTGTGGCGGGCATGTAATTGCCAGGAGCGTTCTGGAAGCACGGCTCCCACAGGCAACCCCTGCAGAAGTACGTTAACTCTGACATTGCCGTGTGGTGCCAGCCGGGTGTCCTGGACACCGGGATATGACCTCCCACCCGGGTGCCGGCCGGAGCTCCTGGCCCATGCTGGTCTAGGACCACCAGCTCCCACCGCAGTGAGATGAAGATGAGCGTTAGCAGCACTAGCTATTAGGGAGAATTCCTAGGGTGAGGAGAGCCCTCCTGGTGTGCCCCAGGCCTGGTGTGTGGTGCTGGGGCTGCTGGCACAGCTGGCATGGCTCAGGATCCAGAAAGTGATAAATTTAGCTCGATTTCAACAAGCCCCCAGCAGCGAGTGCCTTGCCTCTGAAGTCCGACGTGACACCGGGCGTGGGCTGGGAGTTCAGCAGACATATAACACCCTGCAGGGGTATAAATTCCTCTGTGGGTCCCCTGCGCTCAGGGCTGGCTCTAACTTTTCTGCTTCCCTCAGCAAAAAAATAAAAACAAAACCGGCCAGAGCAAAATAAAAGGGGTGGCCAGAATGTGCCGCCCCAAGATTGGCTGGAATGCTGCCCCTTAAAATGTGCCTCCCCAATCACATGCTTCCTTGGCTGGTGCCCAGAGCCAGCCCTGCCTGTACTGTGAGGAATCTTCTCGCTGATTTAAACAGGTCCCTGGTGGGAGGAGCGCCCCCCGCCCCCCAGCAATGGATTGAGGTTGACAGTCCAGAAATCTGGAGAGCAAATGCCGATGACGTAATACTTGATTTGCATAGCTCACGAATACACATTTTCTCATTTACATAAACAGCAGAAAGTAACCCAATTCTAACACCCTCTGGTTCAGCACAAGCCACCCACTGTCTGTCTGTCCTCAGCTCCTTCTGTAGCTCTTACTCTGGCTCTGCAATTGTTGTTTTGCCCAAGTGAGGGCCAGGGAGGGCCTTGAAAACTCCAAGGCGACAGCCAGTGCCTGGGGGTCAAGGGGGCTCAGCTCTGGGTCCCCAGTGCATCGGTCCGTCTTTCCTGGGGAACCGAGAGGCTCCAAGGCAGAGAATTGAGCTGCGCTGAGAGCAGTGCTGCCAACTCTGAGCCAGTTTCAGGATGTCCAGGAGGGTTTTTCGTACCCCCCAGCTCCTGGAGTCATGGGATGAGGTGAGAATTTCAGTTTCCATTTACAAAAACAAAAAGGTCAGTTTCTGGCCCTCCTGGTTGTGAAGAAAAGCCTGAAACTGTGACTCCGAAAGGCTCAACGGCGAATCAAAAGACCTCCCCAGCCCGCCAGTTATTGTTTTTAGACTCTGAGGATTTGGGGCCCAAAGGTGTGAGTTTGGAGTCCTGCCAAGGCTGTGGGTGCTGGCCCTGCTGCTTGAAGAAACTGCAGGCTGACAGTCCCGCAAGGCACGCGGATTGCAGCTGGCACAGCTCTGCCGCCCACCCGAGAACATTCTGCTTTGCACCCAGCCAGTCCCTGCTCCGCCCAGAAAGACTCAGCAGCAGCCGCAAGCTGCCATAAGGTTTGAGAAGGGGAACGCGTGGGGAGTCAGGCGAGATCCCCCCACCCACTCAGGAGCTGTCTGGGTAGGAAGGGAATCCTGGGCAGAGTAGCCATCCCAGCCCTTCTCCGACTGAGTGCTCCCTTCCCACTGCTTCCCTGGAGAGGCTGGCCTATTCCCCATAGAAGCCGCGGGTGATACCCAGAGAGGGCCGGGCTTAGGGCGTATCTCCTGGGGGCAGGTTTCGGGCCAGGCCGACCTCCACAACCAACAATCGCAAAGGGTGAGGTTCACCCTCTGTACACGGACCCAAGCGCCACTTCAGATTCATTTCCCTGGTACCGAGTGGCTGTGCTGGCATCTGGCAGAGGGAATTCCGCCCCAAGGGATCCGTGATCTGCTCTGGTCGGGCTTCCACAGCACCTCCTTCATCGGATGAAGTGATCAGTCATTTGAGGCTGGAGCACTCACGGGAAAAAATAATGGGTGATCAGCACCCATTGGCAGCTCCTCCCCCTCCCTCCTGGTAAGATCAGCTGTTCAATGGCGTGCAGGGGATGGGGGCAGGAAGAGGCTGGTGTGGGGGTGGAATGGGGGCAGGGAAAGGCGGGGTGGGGACTTGGGGGAAGGGGAGCAATGGAGGCAGGGCTCGGAGCGGGGGTCAAGCACCCGCTGGGAACTCATAAAGTCGGTGCCTCTGTCTCACAGACAGCCTCCAATTAATACAGAGATTTCATAAAGGCAGAAATGTGATAGACTCCGCTGAACGGCCGCCCGACACTTTAATGAGTGTTAATGGGAGGTAAGAATGAAATCCCGCCGGCACATTAGCATGAGAAAAGGCTGGCGGGACGGTACCATCTGTATCACTCCTGCCACGTTCCCCTGCCTGAGCAGCAGGAATGACATTTCAGGTTTAAATTAATTTGCCCATCTTGCCAATCAGTGCAAGGTAAAAGGAGAGGGCCCTGGGAGGAGCTCAGTGTCTGGAATAAATGAAGCCCAGCACCGGAGAGTAAAGAGGACAGAGGCTGGTTGCGAGAGACCACCCTAGGAGTTGGACTGGACGGGACCCCTTTTGGAGCCCACCATTGTCTTGCTTAGACTGGCCACAGAGTGACATGGTGCCTCCCCAGCTCTTGCTGTCCCCCTGCCTCAGTCCAGGACTGAACCTGGGACAGCCTGCAGGTAGTTACCCGGGAACTGCACACACCATGCTCTCGCCTGGAGACTTGACTTTGGTTCTTTCTTGTTTCCCTTGCTCTCACATCAAAGCCTGTTTCCCCTGCAAGTTTGCATGTGCTCTGAGCGCGTGGGAACGTAGCCCTGCACCGCGAGCAGGCCGGAAAGCAGTAAAGGCCCGGGACAGAGCGCCAGGTCTGACTGTGAGGGCTCGTTACCACGGGGACGTGTTTTCAGTGGAACTTTAGATGTCTGGCATGAGCTGCTGTGTGTCGCCCCCACAAGGCGTTCTCTCAACTTCTCTGGCGTCCTATCCCACTCTTGCTAAGCCACATTGGAAGTGACAACGGGGCCCTGATTTGGAATAAGTGACGCTGGCATAAGGTGTGCGTGGCTGCATCCCAGATTCGCCAGAATGCTGCTGGCAGTCCTCCCCCTGCTATCCCACACTGCACTGCTTCCTGGCCTCCTGCCTTCTACTGCTCTGGGCTCCTCTTGACCAGATGTCACCTCCCTTTGTCGGTGCTGGCACCCGGCCAGCGGTGCCCCTCGTCATCCTGGCGCGCGGCGAGTCCACGAACACGGGCACAGGCCCATTATCGCACCCATTCCCCAGGCGCCCACATGGGTGGCCCGGAGGTGCTGGACTTCCTCGCCCTCGGGGGGGGGGGTGTTGGATGGGTCAGGGGGCCGGATAAGGGGCGGGGTCTGCCCTACCCGGCCCGCCATATAATTCTGCAAGCCCAGTGTGCCCCCCCCCGTGTGGCGCGAAGGGATAACTAACACTTCCGGACTCGCTGCCCCCCCCACCCCCGCATAGTGGTACGGGCCTCACCCATCTCCCCCCGAGCCGGCTATTGGCTCCTTCGCACCCGCCCTGAGCTGCGCCCCGTCACGTGACCGAGCCCCGCCCCAGCGCAGCGCCGAGGGAATTCCGGATCGATAGCGCAGGGCAGGCTGGGACGCGCCGTCTCCATAGCAACCCAGGGAGCTAGCGGGAGAAGAGCGTACGGGGACAGGTCATCTCCACGGCAACACTCCGTCGTTTTAAACTAACCACTTCCGGGTCACCAGCCCCCTCGCCTTCGCTTCGGAGTTCAGGAGAGGCCGCGTTCGATTGGCTGCTGTCACGGAGAAGCCCCGCCTCTACTTCCGGCTTGCTGGGTGTTGACAAGATGGCGGCGATCGGGGGGCTGCAGGACCGGGTGGAGGCGCTGGAGCGGCGGGTGTTCGGGGCCGGGGCGGCTCGAGGGCCCCGCAAGGTGCGCGCTGGGGGGGGGGGAGATTCCTCAGCACCCCACCCGCGCCTGTGTGTGACTCCCCCGCCCCGGGAACGGAGCTGCCGCTCCTCCCCCACCCCTGGGCGGCGGGTTCTCCAGCGGGCCCTGATCGCCCCGCTCCTGCGCTGAGCGAGGCTCCCCGGCCAGCAGCGTGATCCCGGGGCCCGGGTGGGGGTCGCTGCCCAGAGGCGCGCGGGGCCTTTTGTCCCAACGCCCCTGACGGGCTGCCTGGCCCCGGGCTGCTTCACGTACCTCTGAACTGCACCCGCCTCTGGGGGTGCGACCCCGGCTCTGAATAGCTCCTGGGGGTGAAGTTACGGAGCCAGTCCGGCGACTGGCTGAAATCTGCCGCGTGTGAGTGTTAGTAACTGACACCGTTTTAAATAGACATTTTATCTTCTCTTCCTGCGGGTCTGGTCCTGACAGTTTAGCTCTGGGATCCTGGTTACATGTGTCACTTAATCCTCGTTTGCCTTATAATACCCTCTCTTGCCTTATGATACCCTTTCTTGCCTTCTAGGCAGCGGACGGCTTGGTGAAAGTTCAGGTGGCTTTGGGGAACATTGCAAGCAAAAGAGAGAGGATTAAAATTTTGTATAAGAAAAGTAAGTATTCGTCCAGCATTCGTGTTCTGTGGTCTTTTACCTCGAGGATTTAGATCCAAATTGTATTTTACGTGGTGGTTTTGTTGGGTGGCCTATCTGCAATCATTTGAGTTGTGTTTTGGAATGAGTGTAAACCAACCTTCATAATTAGCTCCTTGGGAGGCAAAAGGGTGAGTAGGCAAACTGGTGTGTCTCTTGAGTGTGGTGTCCCTCATGAGAGGTAAGAGTAAGGAATCTACTTGGTTTCTGTTTCGTTGTCAGAGATTTAAAACCTAAGGTTTCAGCTTTATTCCTTCCCTCGGACTGTGTGTGCTATCCACTGTGATCAGATCCCCCCAGAAATCTGCAGCCCATCAGGCCTGGTGTCATCAGCCAGGGGTAGTCCATGTTCAGTGTATGTCCACCTGCACAAAATCAGGGGCTCTGACTTCTCACTGGCATTGGAGCTTATTTCTCCCTGTTGGACCTATGAAGGACAACTCAGATTTATAACAGAGGGGAGATGTTGCAGAAACATGCTGTGCCTGGAGAGGACACAGTGGTGCCACTTTAGCACCAGGGCCGGCTCCATGGTTTGTGTCACCCCAAGCAGCTCTAGAGGGCGGTGCTCAGGCGGCCTTTGGCGGGATGCCTGCGGCAGCACCGCTGAGGAGAGATGACTGTTGAGTGCCGCAGGTGTGCTGCCGAAAGCCGCTTTCCCCTCTTCGGCAGCGTGCCGGTGGCAGGTCAACAGTCTTTCCTCTTTGGTGGAGCTGTCGGAGGCGTGTCGCCGAAAGCCGCCTGACTGTGCCACCCCGACAGCACCCTCTATGCTGCCACTTGCTGCCCCAGTCACCTGCTTGCTCTGCGGGTGCCTGGAGTCGGCCCTGTTTAGCACACAGTCAGCCAGCTTCAGAAGGCGAGACTCATGTGATTAAAAGAAAGACATTTCAGAGGGCAATGGAAGTAGCAGGTCACATGATGGAAAGTGAGCATTCTGTGACCTCTGAGAAGACCCTTTAAGAATGAACTGTGAATTCTGCAGCTGAATTGAAAATTGACTAATGTGATACTTAGCAGGTTAGTGGGACCTTCTGTAAATGACGGGTGCATCTTGGCATTGGGCCCTGTGTGTACACACTTGTTTAATAAGATCAAACAAAGAAACATACAGGCTTGGTGCAGCAGTAACTTTGTACTGTTGACTCAAAAGCCATTCCTCTCCAATCCCCCACTGAGGATGCCTATGCATCTTTGTACATCTCAGTTGTAGTCTAATGGAGTTAGCCAGCTCAGATTTGTAAGTTCTTTGAGGCAGATTGTGTCTTTCAGATGTTTTATAAAATGCTGTGTAAGTTCATGGTGCTGTAGAAATAGTGTAGCTGCTGATTCTTTTTACAAAATCTTGTAGTAAGTAGGAAATTGCTACAGGCAGTATTTCCAGAACTAGTCACTTCTCTTCTTCTCCCTCCCTACTTCTGATCTTAGTTGAAGATTTAATAAAATATCTGGATCCTCAGTACATTGATCGAATGGCTGTTCCTGATGCCATGAAACTGCAGTTCATCTTAGCAGGTATGTCATGAAATGGAAGGAGTATGCTCATTCCCCAAAAGACAAGGGGGGTGGGGGGAGTATTTTAATAGACTAAAAGAAATGCATTCAATTTTACTCATGAGCATAGGACAGAAATGCCGCATTTGGCTTCTCATCTTCCCCTGTAAACTGGCTAATGCTTCACTAAAAGATCAGGTATGGAGAAACTACAGGATGAATTGTACAGAGAAGAACAAATCTGGTTCAGTCCCCAGTCTCTGGCTCCCTGGCAAGAACTTGGAATACAATTGGCACAGTGGAGCCAGTTCCTGTGTGAGGAGTACTTTTCTCGCTGTGAAAGGCCTTCCCTGAATGAATGATGAGTGACCTTGACTCCCTCTGAGTCTGTCTAGCCCAGTGGTGACCCCTTTCACATAGCAAACCTCTGAGTGTGACCCCCCGCCATAAACTAAAACCACTTTTTTATATAACACCATTATAAATGCTGGAGGCAAAGCGAGGTTTGGGGTGGAGGATGACAGCTCGCAATCCCCCATGTAATACCCTTGTCACCCCCTGAGGGGTCCCGACCCTTAGTTTGTGAGCCCCTGGTCTAGACTGTGGTCAGAAGCTTGAGAGGTAGGGGAAAGGCGTGTGTGGAATATCTACCCTATGTCTAGCAATTGTTGCTGTAACAATAGTGTTCGTAAGAGCAGTTAAGTGTATATATACTGTGATGTGCAGTAAGTGTCCATCCCTTGAGCTTGTAAACCCATCCAGTTCTCACACAGGATCTGAGTCGCCCCTCTCCTATGATAGATTTGTGTAACTCGATTGTCTCCTGTGGTGTTTCCCCGATTCATACTGGTGTAAGTGAGGGAGAGTCAGAGCCACGAGGTTGACTTTTAATGGGTCTCCACAGCTGAGCCAGTGAAAGAGCAAAAAGCATGTGCTTTTCCCATCGCTGGCTTAGTGAGGAGGTCTCTGGCTTCTGCTCCTGGTTCTTCCTTTTATGTACTGTTTGCTGCCTTTGAGCTGCCATTTCCCCATCTGATATCATCTACCCCAGAAAAGGGTGGGGGATGTTTGCAAAAGGCATAGAGGTGAAAGGCGCGATGGTAACACAAAGTATCACTGCAGTGAAGTCTTTCTGCTGCCTGTAGGTTGGATTGCCTTATGACAAGGGGAAGCTGAACCAGGCCAATTAATCAACTTGTTTTTTCTCATCTGTGGAAAGCTGAAATAGTGTTTGACTTGAACTTCTCCTTCTTTGTCTTTTAAACCAGAGGAACAGTTTATTCTTTCCCAAGTTGCCCTTCTGGAACAGGTGAACAACCTCCAGCCATTCTTGGACAGTGCACACATCAAAGGTAACACTTGCTTATCTGCAAGCTACCTTTTCATAGCTGCTGTTCTGCAGTTAGCGAAGATGAGTAGCCTCTCTTTCATTACCCTGGGCACTGAGAACAGTGTGGAGATGCTGTTTTAAAAAGTTCTCTAGCTGTCTGCCTCAAATAACCGGAAACCATTGTAAGAGTTTCCAACTCTGAAGAGCTGGCAGTCCAAGAAGGCTGTAGGTGCTAAGGCAGCGCAGCAGCAGGCAGAACAAATGCAGAATGTGGCGTGGCTGTCCTCTTCAGCAACATGGGCTTGAATGTATTCTCCTGGCTATGATACTGCCACTGTACAAGGAAGCTGAATTGAAGGGACCCCAGAGCCATGTTATACTTGCAGGAATGTTAAATATTACTGAGATGCTGGTCCAGTGAGCCAGCGTAATTGTGGGGGAAAATGGAGGCCAACAGATACATACTTTACAGAATCCTTAGAGTATTATAGGGGGAAAAACTCAGTAGAATGTCTCCATTCTAAGGTGTAGCTTCCTGTTCACTGAGTATCCCTGCCCCTTGCATGGTGAGGTCTCTGTAGTTTCCATGCAGTTGCTTATCAGTAATATTCACATATAGTAATCCAGTTGCAGGCTTCATACAAGTCTCTTGGGCATCTTATCTTCCACATGTGACCCATATATCGTGCATATCAGAAGCAGCAGAGGGCTGACTTTGGAAAATTGTTTTCAGTTGGTTCAATCAGTGTAAACACAAACAACTAAAACGATGGTATTTCACTTACTTTGCAGTAAATTGGCAGTAACCAGTGGTGGTATGGTGGCCAGCAGTATTTATTTTCAGGGCATTCTGAGCTGTAATGTGCTTCGTCTGACAAAGACATGCACTAAATTAATCCCAATAGAAACATTTTAAACCTGCTCTTAGACCGTTGTCTCTACCTTAATAACTGCAATTCCCTGGATGTCAGAACTAAGCAGGAACTGACTTTTGTTCTGTGTGCTTTGCAGCTGCTCCTGACCATGCTGCCAAACTGCAGCGACTTGCTCAAATCCACATACAGCAGCAGGTAGAGTGAATATTCAACGTGGTTAATCTTCAGTGGGCAGGGGTAGGGGCCTTTTGTTAACTGTAGGTAATTCATGGGCAAGGATGGGGTAATTAGTAGCACAGACTAGAGTTGCTTTAGTTAAGATTATTGATGTTTCTTCTTTCCATTGCATTGTTTTCAGTTTGTACAAATCATGCAATTTGCCAGGAGTCAGATGAGATCTCTGCTCAGGAACATCTCAGTGTACAAATAGCTTTGGGTGGCTTTTTAAAAACTGCAGTGGATTTAATGGAGTGTCATTTTTATGTTAGAGAGAGGGGAACTGAGGCTTGGAGAGGTGAAATGACCAGCCTTGCATCACACAGGAAGTTTGGGACATAGCAGGGAAGTAAACCCAGAGCTACTGAGTCCCAGACCAATGTCTCACTCCCCAAACCATTCATCCTTACCCTCTGGGGTGTTCATATTACTAGGTCCTTTGTCTCTTCTTCCCCCAGTTCTGTACCTCTGCATTAGGGCTTGTCCCTATCCCAACCTTAGGTTCCCCAGGCTGGTGTTTCGCTGACTGTGTCTGTAGGTTGCCTAGCCCAATACAGCCCTGATCCTAGTTGGGGTATATGGCCACTAGTGCAGTGTAGATTTTGTAGTATTTGTTAGAGGAGTACCTCACTTGGGATCCTGCTGTGTTGGAGCTGTACATAGTCACTGTCCCAAAAGACTTGTGCCGCTCTGGGGAGATGCGCCCCGTACAAAGGATGCAGTGAGAGGGAGGCAGTCAAATATTACAGTGGTGCAGCAGCGCCACTTACAGTCCAGGTTGTGTCACAACATCTGTTTGAAGGTTGATCTTTCCAAGTCCTCTAAAATCACCATGCTTAGTCACATGTCTGAAATGTGGTGTCTCAGCAAGGTGCAGGGTAAGTGGTGACTCACATCTGGAGTCATTTGACTGAAAGGGTCCTGAATTACAGCCTACCCCTCCCTTCCCTGTTTCCTTTTGCTGCCTTGTACTGATCAGTTTAACAGCACTAATGACGGGTGACTCTCAGACCTCTTGACAGCTGTGAACTCACCCTTCAGTTAACATAATGAAGGATAAATTCATCACAAGCCCCTGCCTAGGTGAAAAGTAGTTTTGACTGAGCGACTGGTGGTTGCTATAATCTGTGAATCATGGAGGGGCAATTTTATTTTGTGGGGATAGATGTGGATGGTAAGGGAGGCAAGAAGTTGGGGGGGTGCAGGAGGCAAAGAACCCCCTAACTCAGCCAGTTTCTCTTAACTTCTGTGCCAGTGCATCCCAATGCCCTGCAGCCCCCCCGCCCTGCCCCCCAGCTTTGCCAGTACCCTAGTCCTATCCCACTGCACAGTAGTTGCCCTTTGCTCCAGGCACTGCAGTGAACTATTTCCATTACTAAACCCAGAAGTGTTCGTAGACCAGGGAATGAAGCCTTCAGGGAGATGCGTTCCTGGATGGGAGGCCTGGCTTAGTTGGGGTAGGGGAGGGGGACTGGGTTGGAGGAGGGACACCTTGAACGGGTTAGAAGCATGGCTTGGAAGGTGTGCTAAGCAGGGCTGGTGGGGTGCAGCTGGTGTGTGAGGGGAGACAGGGACAGCTGGCTCAGTATGCTGATACCTTCGGCCACTTAAATGACCACTAGCTCCTACCAACAACCTACCTTTTGTTTAAGCCCCCTCGGGAATTCCTTGGCAAAGACGGCGCAGTTAGTGAAGTTCAGGGTGTGCTCTGTGATATGTTGTCCCCTTGCAGAACAGCAAGCTGAGCAAAATTCCTCTGCCTGAAAACCTGGAAATGCCCAGTTACGGGTGCCCCTGTGAGCTTTGCTCTGCCCTCTTTCAGCAGTGCCCCAATATACCTCATTCGCACACCCCCCTTCACTTTGCCAGCCCCACAACTGCTGAAATGCGTGCGCCTGACCTCTTGCAGACCGGTATTGCTCAGCCACAGGAGTCCATCGAACACCGTTAAAGGACCAAAGAAGTTGCCCATCCAGGCCACCTTCCTGGTGTTCTCAGGGGTCACTGCCGGCTCCGGGGAAGTATTGGGATGCACTCCAGCTGCAGGCAGTGTGTTAGGTGGGCCTTCACTCACTGGTGCAGGCAATAATTGGGCCTGAGGATGTGTGGGGATTACTCTGAGGTGCATGGCAGAGCTGTGATTATGATAGGAGATATGTTTGGCATCCTCTGATAGGTGTGAGCAAAGGGAAGAGGTGCGTGGGTACCTTCAGGATGCAGTGTACAGCATTTCTCTGCAGAATTGTATTGAGTATGATATGTCAATAGCAGGGCAAAGGGCTTTCCTAGTACAGGATGTCAGCAATGGGAAGGTTCTGATGCTTCGTGATGGAGAAGTGACACGAGATGGTCTCCTATGAGTAGGTTTAAAGGAGTTGTAAAAGGCTGAGAAGTGGTTCTCAAACTGGGCATTTGTGCTCCTCTTTTGGGGAGCTGACTAAGGGCTTGTCTTCACTTGAAATGCTGCAGCAGCACTGCTGTCGTGCTTCAGTGTAGACACGACCTACGCTGTCGGGAAGGGTTCTCCCATTGGCATAGGGAATGCACCTCCTGAGAGGCAATAGTTAGGTTGATGAAAGAATTCTTCTGATGACCTAGCACTGACTCCACTGGGGGTTAGGTCAGATGAACTGCATCACTCGGGGGTGGATTTTTTTCTCCTCGAGCAATGTCGTTAAACCAATCTAATTTTCTAGTGTACATCAGACCTAAATATGTGTGTGTACGCCAGGATCGGGAACCTCCGGAATCTTACAAAGCCAAGGGTCAGTATGAATGTGTGCTATTGAGGCATTGCTTGAAGAGAGGAGAGGGAAGGTGACATGGGGCAGCCTTTTTCTCCTTCAGTAGTGCTAGATGGCATCCTGTGGGTAAGAGTAGATGGGCTTTTTGTGACCATCAGGGTCAGGCCCCCCAGGAGAGAACAGGGGTCTGAACCCCAAAGAATAGGAACTGAATCAACTGGTTGTATACAGTGTTACTCTGTAGAAATCTGTCAAGTTAGGTTTGTTATGGAAGCTTGTGATGGTCATGAGGTGATATGTACACAGGTGATGGTTTTGTGTGTGTATAATACAGTGTAATTGAAACTAGGGCCTGGCCAACACTAAACAGTTAGTCAGCCCAGCTTACACCACTCGGTGTGACAAATCTCCGCCCTGAGTGGAGTTGTTAAGCTGACCTAGCCCCTTCCATTAGCAAAGGCACTGTCCACGCTGTAGTTGTGCTACTGTAGCATTTCAGGTGTGAACAAGCCCTGCCGTGCATCTGCAGCATCACCTTACAGTCGGAGATGAAGTAGTCAGGCAGGGAGGGTTACAGGCTAGCTGTTTGCAAAGCTAGCTGCAAGGATCTAGCACTGTACAACCCAGGGAAAGACAATGGCGACCATTACGTTGAATGGAAAGACATTGAAACTGAAAAGAAATCCTCAGGTCTTGGAAAACTAAGGCCTGGTCTACACTAAAAAGGAAAAATCCACAGCCCTGAACAGTGTAGTGAAGTCAATGTAACCCCTAGTCTAGACAGCCTATGTCAGTGACCTGTGTACAGCTTCCCAGGGACATGGATTATCTATGCCAATGGAAAACCCCTTCCATCAGCATAGGTCGCGTCTGCAGGGATAGCACTTCAGTGTGTACAGCTGTAGCATTTCAAATGCAGACACGCCCTAAAGAAGCTGGGGGAGGTCCCCCCATCCCTCTCACTGCTGCTTTGGATATGCATTTTCTGTGAAATTGTTTGCTTTTACCCCAAGCAGGTGTCTGGTGTGCAAACTGTGGGGAGTGTGTGCACCAAAGTGAAGTGATAACTGGGGGCAGGTTTCACTCCTTCGGCGGTGACGCACCAGAGGGGGAAAGTCTGAGTGTCTGGTAGTTAAGAACTCGAGATGGATTGGGGGTGGTGGAGGCGGCTTGGGACCAGAAGGGCTAGTAGATCACCCTGCAGGGAGTAACTAGGTGGGTGGAAGCCAGGTTTGAGAACCTTATGCTGGTAGGCTGGCTAGTGGTGTCAGGACTCTGAGCCATAGCAGCACAGCCAGAGGGCCCCCAAAGTTACAGGCAGGCAGGAGCAACCCCTTGCTGGTCTGGGTGATCCCCAATGTGTGTGTGTGTGTGGTACTGAGGCTCACTGGCGCACTGCTGGAAGAGGCGGAGCTAACGTTGTTGCCTGGGCAACCTGAGCATTGCCTGGATTTCAGAAGGCAGGTTTTGCTCAGCCCCCTGTTCTGCCAGGGGATGACATTCCGCCCAGCAGCCTTATCGCTGCAGTAGCATTGACCTTGCCATTGGCTGCCCAGAACTGTGCTTCAGACACTTCATTGGCTTTGGGGTTTCCTGCACCTCATTTGATTGTCCTTCACTGTGACTGTCAGAACACTTCCCGCAGCAACCCCTGATCACAGCCTGTAATGGCCAAATGCTGAGCCAGGCACTGACCTGGGCCGAGGCTCTTCCCCCCACCCTCCTGCCTCAGTTTCCCTTGGATAGTTACCTTCCTCCCAGGGGGCTGGGAGGATAAGTCCTTTGGAGCCGGAAAGTGCTACATCCCGATCAGGGTGTCACTTACTGCCTGCTCACTGAGAGCTCTCCTGTTGCAGGACCAGTGCGAAGCAGTAACGGAAAACGTCAGGATGCTCCTAGAAGACTACAATAAAATGGTATCCTTTAACCCAGGGCCACGGGCACAGCCCAGCCAGTGTGTGGGGCACTGGTGGCTTGCAGGACAATTGTTAATCTGAAAATAGTTGTACCAAGTGGCAGAACGGCGCTCGAAGGATTCATCAGCCCCTTGGATGTCTTGGGTAGCTGGCTGGTTTAGCCCCGGGCTTTTGAAAAGGGAGAGCAGTCTGCGTATCATACTGTCCCCTACGGCGCAGCCTCTGTTTGGTGTCACGTTCCCAGACAGAACCCAAGCGCTGATGTCCTGAACTAGCCCAGTGAGTGAGCGCCTAGATCTCTGCTTCACGCTGGGCTAGGAGGCCTGAGGCCTGAACTCCACACGAGGGCTGATCTCAACACAACAGCAGAGAAACCCTTACGTTTGCACACTCCATTCTGACAGCTTCTTGCCCAGAGCCCATCCTGGACCGGGAGCTGTCAGCATGTGGATCGCTTGGACTGCTGATCTACGTTAGACATCATGGCTCTGCTCCCTTCAGAGTGTGAAGTGTGGATCCCAAATGAAGACTGCAGGCCTCCTTCCTGTGGTGTAACTGGATAGAGAGTGGGCCGTGGAGTTCCAGGGTATCAGGTGGGCTGTTCTGACTCTGTACTAAGCCCTCCTGTCATCTTGGGCCCCTTGAAATCCCAGCTCTGGGAGAGACTCCTCAGGATCAGCACAGTGCTTCCCTGGGCTTGAATCTGATCGCTTGCTCTCTACTTGCTGCGGTGCATGAGCCCAGACTCCACTGTTACCCGTCACAGGTCTGTTCTGTGTTCACTTCTCTATGAATCAAGTATCTGGCTTCCGAGAGTCTCCTGGGTTCGTTCTCCGGGACTGTGCCAGCCTCGGCTTCACTGCCATGTTCTTCCACTTCTTCCTTAACAGCCTTCTTCAGACTCTGCTTCTCTCTAAGCAGTTTGTCCAGTGGGATGAACTGCTGACGCAGCTGGAAGCGGCCAAGCAGGTGAAGCCTATGGCAGAGTGATGGCAGCGATGTATCGCCAGGAGAAATGCAGCCTGCAGTCCCAGGGCAGCACCAAGCGTGGGTGAACTGGGGAGGGTTGCAGCTGTACTGGCACTACAGGTTCCAGTATGCAGTGCTCTGGCCTGGCTGCTTGGAGCAGAGTGCTGCATGCTGGGACTTGTAGTCTCAGTGGGCTGCACCTACATCTTGAAGATGAAGGTAACTGCCAGTGTTGCCATAGGTCCTTCTAACCCACCTTTGGCCTGTGGGCTGCACTTTGCCCTCCACGACCTTTTTAAAGATGAGGCCAGTTGACTGGTGTCCTGTTAGAGCTCGCCTGTCTGTGCTCCTCCTGACTTGCACCCCCATGAAATAACTTTGACTTCTAATTTATTTAAAACTCCCTGCTCAGCTCACTGTTGGGATATGATGGAAACACGGATCTGTTAAACTTACCTGTGGACAGAATAAAATCCTCAGACGCTAACCGCATTGTGACTCGCTTACTGGTCTTTGCTAACTTCTGGAGTTATAGTAAAAACATAAGAACGGCCTTACTGGGTCCCACCACCAGTGGTCAGTTTAGCCCAGTGTCCTGTCTTCTAACAACGGCCAATACCAGGTGCCCCAGAGGGAATGAACAGAACAGGGAATGATCAAATGATCCATCCCCTGTCACCCATTTTCAACTTCTGGCAAACAGAGGCTAAGGACACCTCCCTCACCCTCCTAGCTAATAGCCATTGATGGACCTATCCTCCATGAACTTTTCTAGTTCTTTTTTTAACCCTTTATAGTTTGGCTTTCACAAGATCCTCTGGCAAAGAGTTCCACAGGTTGACTGTACGTCGTGTGAAGAAATACCTCCTTTGGTTTTGTTTTAAACTTGCTGCCTATTCATTTCATTTTGTGACCACTAGTTCTGAGGAGTAAATAACACTCCCCCTTGTCTACTTCCTCCCCACCAGTCATGGTTTTATAGACCTCTCTCCTATCCCTGCCTTAGTCATCTCTTTTCTAAGCTGAACAGTCCCAGGCTGATTGATCTCTCCACATGTGAAAAGGGTTCCACATCCCGGGTCATTTTTGTTGCCCTTTTCTGAACCTTTTCCAATTCCAGTATGGTGCTGCTCGTGGGATGAGAGGTCCCGTGGTCCCAGTGATGGGTGTGCCGGTGCTGCCACCATAATGAAGCTCTGGTGTTTCTGGCTGTGAGACCCCCGTTGTGGGAGTCCTGCATGTACCTATAGAGATCTCCGTGTTGGATGCAGCGCAGTTAGAGTTAGGAAAGTGGCACCAGTAAGTTAATAAAGCCAAGAGCCCTGAGAGCTGGAGACCTCTAGCATCTGCCAGGCTCATGCAACATTTTCCCTACCTGTTTTAGCTGGTGCGTACGGAGCTGGCCGTCCTGTTCCCTCGTGTGCTGTGCTGGTGTGGAGCAGACACCAACTAACACCCCCTCCTGCGCGATCTCTGCTCGGCCACTGGGCCCGACGCACCCTGATCACTTCCTTGCCAGTCGTGGGTGACTGGGGAACAGCGAGGCCATTTCTGGCCCAGAGTGCCCCTCCCTTTCCCCTTTGGCCCGCAGAGCGGGTCCCGGGACCCAGCCTGAGTTTGGGAAATGCGGGCTCAGCGCACGGGGCCCTGAGGGCGCACGGCTGTGCCAAACGCTAGATGGCAGCAGAGTTTGCACAGTGACTCTCAGCCCCAGGCTGGGCCTAATGCCAGCTCCAGAGGCTCCCAACTCACAGCAGCTACATACCAACCCACAAGGCCAACCTAAGGGCTGCACCCACACTCGGAGCCAAATGGGTCTGCTCGCAGCCTTTTGCACCGCAGGCAGGTGAAGGGGCCGTGCGGCTCCCACAAGTGCCCGGGCTCTAAGCTGGCCTGGCTGGGGCTTCACGGGGGAAGGGGAGGGGAAGAGCTCCCCTCCCACCCTGCCAATCTGGTACCACTGGCCCCTGAGCAGCTCAGTCTGTGTCAGGAATCAGAGCCCTCAGCAGAGCCAGCTCTGAGCAACCTAAGGAGAACAGCTGGCTGCCTGACAGGCCACACTGCCTGATTGGGGGGCAGAGTCAGTAGACTGACCCTAGGTTCTGCCACCTGGCCTCCAGCTCTGAGCCTGGGCTCCAATTCCTGGCTCCTGACCCCTGTTCTAACCACTAGGCCTGACTCCCGTGTCAACCCTGAGGCCCCGCTGCCTGCGGCCCGCTCCCAGGACTCTGCTTCGCAGCAGGCAGTGGTTCACACCAGAGAGCAGGCACTGACACGGGGGTGGGGAGCAGAAGACAAAAGGGCTTGGCAAGAACTTTCCAAGGTATCTGGTGAGTCTCCATCCCTGGAAGTCTTTCCATCAGGCTGGGTGTGCGGAGAGATCAATGCAGAGAGCTGCGATCGCTCAGAGGAGTTCTGGCCTTGGTGGAATGTTTCCTTGGTGAGGTTCTGGGGGCTGCAGGGGGTCCGACAAGATGCGCTAATGATCCTTTCTGGCTTTGACATCTAAGAACGTGCGGTGCCAAGGCACTGAGCTAAGAGCTCTCCACTCTCCCAGGGGGCCGGGTTTTACACCTGTGTGCACAGGTGTAAACGACAACACACAGCAGCAGGCGGGAGAATCCAAAGGGCCTTAAATGCATGTGTGTGTCAGTGTGATGTGTGTTGTCCACATAGGTGTGGCATGCAGCACACTGGGGAGTCCCATCGATCTGTCTCAAAACACCCCCAAAACTCGCCAGCCAGCCCTGGTGGCATTTCCTTCTGAGCCCAGGATCCTCCAGGCACGTTGTCCTGTCTGCTCTGGGGGTTGGGAGATTGGAGGAGGCTGTCTGGAAAATATTCCGCCAACTTTGGCATTGATCGGGGCTCTGGGCCACAGGCAGGACTGGGTCTGGTGATTTGCGAATCTCTCAGGTAGTTGGGAATTTTCTAAAAAAACGAGGCGGCTGGTGGCACCTTAAAGATGAACAGATTTATTTGGGCATAAGCTTTTGTGGGTAAAAACCCCACCTCTTCAGATGCATGTGGGTATTTTACCCGTGAAAACTTATGCCTAAATAAATCTGTTAATCTTTAAGGTGCCCCCGGCCTCCTTGTTGTTTTAGTGGATACAGAGTAACACGGCTACCCTCTGATACTTGGCAATTTTCTGTGACTATCACCAGGACCAAATCGCATCTTCTGCCTCCTTCCCATCCCCAGGGCTGCTCTCTGCTCTCCTGTAGTCCACGTGGAGCATCTGCACCCACAATGCAACCCTCAGGCTTGGCTGAATGCCACAAACACCAGCCAAAGCCTGGCAGAAGTGAAAGGGCTTGAAAGTGGCTGAATCCACCTGACTCCCTAATACACACAAACCATCTGAGCCTGGAATGCAGCCAGCTCTAGCAATTAGCATCCAATAGAATAGCAGCTGAGAATGATGCAGGCCAACCCACCCAGCTGGGGTCCTACTGGCTCCTATTGCAAACCCTGGTCTAGTGTGCTGGGCTCATTCACCCCCAGCCCCCTCAGGCAGCTGGATCTCTCGCGGCCCCGTGCTCTGGGGTGGTGTGGGGCTGTGTCCCCGCTGTGGGGGTCCCCTCTGGAGTCTCAGCCTCATGCTGCCTCTGGTAGCAGCTTCCCCCTCAGCGGCTGGAGCAAAGAAGGTCTCTGGAGCGAAGCAAAGAGGTGGGTGTCAAATCCTGGCAGAGGTGAGGCCTGTGAGACTGGGCACACAGCTCCTCCCTTTCTCCCTGACACATAGACACTAGCCCTCCCATCCCCACACTGGACCTCAGCACGCTCCACTCACCCCTCTTCTGCAGGGACCCTGGCTAGCCTGTGATGGAGACCTCCAACTATCACAAAGAAAAATAATTCAGAGCCCTGATCACGTGAGCAAGAGCGACAAGGGAGAGTCCAACACAACTGTCAACATGGACAGTCCCTCAGAAAACAATCAACAGGGCAAACTCTATAGATGGCGGATGCAGAACAAGACGATGGTTCAAGGATTTAAACTGACCCCAGCCAGTTGTAACTAAGGGACAGTCAGATGACCAAGTTGTTATACGCCCAGGTTGTGTACTTAGAAAAAATGATTAGGGGGCTGGAGCACATGACTTAGGAGGAGAGGCTGAGGGAACTGGGATTATTTAGTCTGCAAAAAGGAAGACTGAGGGGGGATTTGATAGCTAGTTTCAACTACCTGAAAGGGGGGTTCCAAAGAGGATGGAGCTCGGCTGTTCTCAGTGGGGGCAGATGATAGAACAAGGAGTAGTGGTCTCAAGTTGCAGTGGGGAAGGTTTAGGTTGGATATTAGGAAACACTATTTCACTAGGAGGGTGGTGAAGCACTGGAATGGGTTCCCTAGGGAGGTGGTGGAATCTCCATCCTTAGAGGTTTTTAAGGTCAGGCTTGACAAAGCCCTGGCTGGGATGATGTAGTTGGGGTTGGTCCTGCTTTGAGCAGGGGGTTGGACTAGATACCTCCTGAGGTCCCTTCCAGCCCTGAGATTCTCTGATTCTATCTCGGTGATGCCTCCGTCCCCTTCTCTGGCCCTTTAAAAACAGGGATGTCCCAGGACAGCAGGCTCCTTCTGCGTAGGGACATTCCCCCACCTTTGGTGTGTGCATTACCCGCAGCCCAGGGATGTGAATGAGTCTCACCAGAAGCTCTGGGGTCTGCCCCTGGCTTGTCTGCATGGCCCGGGGAGCTGCAGGAGTGGCCCTGTTGGCAAGGCCTGGAGGTGAGTCACCCAGCTGAGCAGCTTGGGCTGCAGAGGTCTCCCTGGGCCCAGGTTCTGCCATAATGAGCAGGATCCAGCCCAAGGAGACTTGATAGGGCGTTTCCAGCCCTAGTGTCCCGGGCCAGACCGGCAGTCCCTGATTCAGACAAAGCTGCAGTGGGAGTTTGCCTGCACCAGAACTGAAGAAGGGCCTCAGGTTTCAGCCCTAGGATTCTACCCATTGCGGTGGGGTGCACGTGGTTTGGGGCTTGCAGTCACTGGGGTAGCTAGCAAGGGTGATCAGACTCTCCCAGGCAGAGATCTGATCTGCTGGGCGGGAGATAAAGGAGCCTTTGATAAAACTGCTCTTTGTGGAGGGGGAGGAGGGCCAGGATCAATTCTGTGCCCACAAGGAGTAAAGAGACGGTTTACAAGGAGAGGATATGATTTCGCCCTGGCTGCCACTTTCTGATTGTCATGAAACCTGACTCGGTTTCCCGTGACCTTCCCCTGACAGCCTCTCAAGACATGCTTCAGCTGGAATTCATTCTTTTGGCAGCCGCGGCTGGAAGCTTTGCCTCTTTATTGCCGTTTCATTCAATCCAAGCAAGGCAAGAGAAAGCACCTCTTTGTTTGATTTGCCACTCAGGTCAACCTGGGGCTATTTTGTTCTCACAGCATCAACCGGATTAAATGCCCCTGGAGGAAAGCCTCAAGGACAGGTGTTATGGGCCAGCTTGTGCTGTGCTGGCTGTGAAAGTGTGTGCTGGTGAGGTGGCCACACACAGGATGAGAGGCCTGCTGCCGGTGCGAGCTAAATGGGCCTGCATTTGGGGACCCGAATGAGCAGGGGTGCTGGTGCTGCTCCCAAGATGTGTGTGCAGTGAGTGGGGCTTTGCTGGCATTCATTGCAATATGCCCCTGGATTCTTTTAGGAAGTGGGGAGGCTGGTGGTCGTCTCGTATCTCCTGTACATGGTAGGTTGCAGGGCTGCTGTTAGCAAGTCAGGCTAATGCCAGATACGGACTGGCCACAGAGCTTCCTTCCCAGAGAGAGACACCCCAGCTGTGTTTATTATAAGATCCTTTAAAGCTCTGCCAGGTGTGGTGGAGATTAGCTTAAATAAGGTCTGTCCCACACAGTGCCACTGAGTGGCTAAATGGCTTAATATAGTTTTATGATTGCATCACATCTCCCTCTTTGTTCTACATTCCTGCCATTTACAGTGTTTATTCTGTCATGCTGTCTTTGAAGGTCAGTACGGACCAGTTTGCGAAGTGTCTCCGGATCATACTGCTTTTCATAGAGTCATAGAATAGAATAATAGAATCAGAGAATCTCAGGGTTGGAAGGGACCTCAGGAGGTTCTAGTCCAACCCCCTGCTCAAAGCAGGACCAACCCCCAACTAAATCATCCCAACCAGGGCTTTGTCAAGCCTGACCTTAAAAACCTCTAAGAAAGGGGATCCTACCACCTCCCTAGGGAACCCATTCCAGTGCTTCACCACCCTCCTAGTGAAATAGTGTTTCCTAATATCCAACCTAAACCTCCCCCACTGCAACTTGAGACTATTACTCCTTGTTCTGTCATTTGCCACCACTGAGAACAGCCGAGTTCCATCCTCTTTGGAACCCCCCTTCAGGTAGTTGAAACCAGCTATCAAATCCACCCTCATTCTTCCTTTTTGCAGACTAAACAATCTCAGTTCCCTCAGCCTCTCCTCCTAAGTCATGTGCTCCAGTCCCCCAATAATTTTCTAAGTACACAACCTGGCATATAACAACTTGGTCATCTGGCTGTCCCTTAGTTACAACAATTGGCTGGGGTCGGTTTAAATCCTTGAGCCGTCGTCTTGTTCTGCATCCGCCATCTATAGAGTTTGCCCTGTTGATTGTTTTCTGAGGGACTGTCCATGTTAACAGTTTCTGTTGGACTCTCCCATGTCGCTCTTGCTCACATGTGATCAGGGCTCTGAATTATTTTTCTTTGTGACAGTTGGAGGTCTCCATCCTTTTCCTCTATCCAATGTGACATGAACACTGTCTCCAGGTTTTAGACCCAGCAGATTTCTAATCACAGGACAGCTGTTTTTAAAGTGTTTGTAAGCTCATTTTGCCTTATTATCAGATTTGGCTCCTCTCATCAAGTCTGGCCATTTCAGAGAAAGGTTCTTTTCCAAAGTTGGAACAGTAGTTCTGAGTTGGCTTCCCATCAGGAGTTGTGTTGGACTATACCTAGTAGCTGCTATTGGTGCTGATCTGTAACTCAGAGGAGCAAGGATTGGATCTTTCTGCTGTAGGATTTTCTTGGCAGTCTGTACAGCTCTCTCTCAGCCTCTCCATTCACTTGTGGGTAATGAAGGCTCCTAGCAATATGATCAAAATCATGTTTAGTTTGGAATGATTTAAATTCTGCTGCAATGAATTGTAGACTGTTGTCTGTCTCTACTTATTCTGGAATACTGAAGTGAGTAAAAGTACACTACAGTTTCTCTATTACACAGCAATATGTTATGTCTTTCAAATACGTTATTGCCATATACCTGGGAAAATAGCCCACTACAATCAGGTCATGATGTTCTCTGAATTTGCATAAATCTGCAGTTAATCTCTTCCAAGGGCTTTCAGGTAGGTGTGTTTGTATACTATACGGTTCGGCATTGTTTCTTAAGTCGATTTGTACTGATGTCCTTTCAAATGTCGAATATCATCAAATCCTCCATCCTTCCATCTCACTGGGCCCATCATGGCTGTCACAGTTGTACTGAGAAGGTTGTTGATCTTCAATCCTTTGATCACATATACTCTGAATACTCAGCTTTTGTTGTTGTTTCTGTGGTGAACTGGCCCATGCAGTTCAGAATCCCTTCAGGGCTAATCGAGGCTGTGTCGGGTGACTTCAGCTCTGGGAAGGGCTGATTGTGACATTTGCTCCTGAGTCAATTTTAAAATCAGTAGTCTCGCTATGAATATTCAGTTTCACTCTCCAGGCAGGCTCTGTGTCATCAGATGTGATGTAGCTCTTGGTTGCCTGTAATATGGGCCAACTCCCTGATTTCCTTGGTATGGCAAACAGCTGCAAAATGTCCTATTTTTTGCATTTATTACACCTTGTGCCTTTAGCTAAACAGACATCTGTTGGACTATGCATTTTTCCACATCTTGTGCATTTTAGGCTCAAAGACTTTGGGTTTTGACTTGAATTTGTCCCCCTTAGCCTGGGAGTTCTCTCTCCTTGCCTCAGGAGCTTTAGGATAATGACTTTTAGCCATCATGCTCTTTAGCTTAGAAACTAGTTTCAGGTTTTTAAATTGCTCCGGCCTTTTGTTCTGCTGTTTGACTTGTTCAAATTGCATTGCTATCTGTATAGCTGTGGATAGGATTAAATCTGTTCATAACTGTAGCTGCTGTGAAAGATTTTTGTCAGTTAGCCCAATAACCCCCAGCCTTTCTGGGATATTTTCATTTTTTGTATTCCCAAAATTGCAGTGTTCTGACAATGTATGCAAAGCTTTTATAAAAGATTCAACACTTTCTCTTGGTTCCTGTGTTCTCTGCTGAAAACATGCTCTTTCGTAAACTACATTTCTCCAAGGTATAAAGTATGCACCAAACATAGCCAGGAAGGACCCCTTCATAGTCACCCTTGTGACTGTGTTCAGTAAAGTCAAAGGATTGAAAGATCTGCTCTGCTAGCTTCCCTGTAGCACAAGTAGAGCCCTTCGTTTTCAGGGTTTTTTTTATTTTTCTTGGGGATTTATCAGTGTTTATGATCACAATAACAAAAAGAGGTGAAAATCAGTGCAAGAAAACCCCTATTCATAATTTTTCTAGGTAAATATCGGGGTTTATTTTGGTGGATGGAAAGACAGGGGAAAAATGTATTCAGTAGATTAATGCTTTGAATTCCATTAATCAATGTGGTTTGCTGCAGAACTAAAACAGAACACAAAACACCCCATCTCTGAGTCTGATGACCATACATCTCTAACCCCCAATTAAAACTTTTCATCTGAATAAACAGTTTACTGTTGTAGACTTAGAACTATAAATAGACTGTAAATATTTACATTTAATAATTGGGCCGTACCATTTGCAATGCGTACACTCAACTTCATTGTTTTCTCCTGCTTTTGTTTTTTTAAAACTTTTGAATCTGAGTCAGATTTTCATTTGCTTCCCATTTTAGTGTGTGAAATCTTCTGACAGCTTGAAGCGCTTAGGTGGTGGGTGTGAAATTCATTCAGTACGTTCAGCTACACAGGCGCTTCAGAGCTTGGTGTGTGCCTGTTTGTTTATTGTGTGTATTTTCTACAGTCAGAGCCTAACTTCAACAGGCAGCTTTGCATATACACACAGACTAATGTGTTATTGTAATGCATAGAGCTCATGCCATGTATTGTATTTTCCTAATAAAACAAGGGTTTTTTTAAAAAATATAATTAAATGATACAAAAGTATGGTGAAAATCAGAAAAAAATGAATAATGCCTTTTGTAAAACCCAGGATTTTTTCAGTAGAAATTGGTTTAAATTGAAAAAAAAGGGGCTTAAGCATAAGCTAAAGAAGATACCTGAATATCTCCAGTTTCCTTAGGGAGTTTTGTAGCAATGCAAAATTCTGGTTCCTGTATGTCCATTCTGAAGGTGAAGTCAAAGCTGAAATTCCCTGCCATGAAGAGTGGCATGTTGATGAGATCCTGCAATCTTTGTTAGGTTTTTTTCTTCAGCTTGTAACGTTTGTTCCTGTTGTTTGCAACTGGGATTGCTGTTGTCCTTCCATTTCTGTTCTCCTCGGGCATTAGTTTCCTTCTGGTGCCATGTCCCGTATACCTTATATATGGTGGGGCTGCTACTAGCAGGCTGAGCTTCTGTAGCATATAGAGACTGGCCCCAGAGTTTCTTCCCAGAACCTAATGTAAAACACAGTTTAGCCTCCCATTACAGTGGGTAAGGTCCTGGGTTGGGGTTCAGGGAAATTTGATTCAGTTACCATCTCTGCAACTGTTCTCTTGACTGGGCCTCCATGCCAGTGGAGAGTGTGGAGCCTGCCTTTCTCCCAACCCCCTGTGCTTTGAATCCCAACTCCCTGCTGTTTCATTGCGTCAGTTGTTCCCATTCACATCACTCCTTGTAGCAGGGTCAAGTGCACTGAGGTCTGATGTGATGCTTTGCACTTCATCTGGCAGCCCTCTGAGGGGCTGCCAGCCTCACGGGCATCAAGGGCCAGACTTAGCAGCCCTTGGTCATGAGAATTCCTTGAGCAAGGGCTGATGAATCTGGTCCTAATGAAGTATCATCTTCATGTCACTGTTGGGGAAACTGAGGCATGGAGCAACAAAGGGGTCGATTCACAAAGGAATTTAGACACCTAAGTCCACCCATTGAAGTGGCATTGACACTCACACAACTACTATTTATGCAGATGCCATCAATCCTGTAGGTGCCCAAATCCCCTAAGGGTTTAAGCTTCTGCTGATGGGCATGTGCCAAGCTGCCTAAATTCTTATGCCACACACCCCCTAATTAACTGCTCGGAGCCTTTGATCATACCTAAGCCCCAGCAGGACTCTCAAGCTTGGCATTCCCCACTTATCTCGCTTGCGGGAGCCGACGCGTTTGGCGTGCTCAAAGCTCCCTTCATTTGCACAAAAGACAGCCAGGTTGAGAATGTTGGGAATTGGTGAGGCCAGGATTCCCAGGAACCCTGGCCCTCAGATGGGACGTAGGAGAATTATGTTTGCAGCCACACTTGTCTGTGTATAGGGCAGGGACTTCACCTCTGGTTTCCCCTATTACAGGTAATCACTGTGACGCTGTATGAAATATGGGTGACCATTTATAATATTCTGGGTACCAGTATCACAAAATTGTAAGGAGTCATACAAGATATGCCATGTGAGGTATCAGTGATTTGCTAAATATGCGAAGCTTATTCATATGCATGTATCATCTTTGTATCGTGAGTTATAAATTGGTGTGATATATTGATATCTCCAATTTGTGCTGTGTTTCTGGGTGACACCCCCAGACAGATTGCCATCAGCACTACCCAGCCTGCTTAATGGCCTAGCAAGGGCAATCAGCTGTACAACAAACCCCTGGAGAAAAGCCAGGGGCTACACCTACGAGTGAGCAGGACACATAGGGACATGACTGTGGACAGGGGATTTCAAGAGCTTTTCCAGGCCCATGTGCTGTGAGCTTGTGTTTGGAACAGAGGAAGCCACATGGCAAAAGATATTAAAAGGCAGCTGCAGCTTCTCCATTTTGTCTTCAATCCTGCTTCTCACCTCTGGAGTAACTTCTCTACAAACTGAAGCTTTTAACAAAGGACTGATAGACCCAACCAAGCTCTGGACATGTTCCAGAGGGACTCTACAAACTAGCAAACTCACCAGATACATGGACTCTGAAGTCTTGTGTATGTATCTGCTGGCTTTGACCATTTAATAACTCTCTTCTCATTCTTTTCTTTTATAATGAAACCTTTGGTTTTAGATACTAAAGGACCAGCTGGCAGTGTGGTATTTTGGGTAAGATCCAAACCTCTGCTGACCTGGGAATGGGGCTGGCCCTTTGAGGATCAGAAGAACATTTTGTACAGCGAATAGAGTTTTAAATAACTTCTCACTGTACTGGAACTTTGTGCAGAGAACTGGAATGCACTAAAGGGCGCTGTATGATTTCTTTTGTTCATCTTCTTGATAACCAGTGTGAGGGATCAGGGGCAGTTTGTGACTGGTTGGTGAGTCTAACTTCAGTGTGAACTACCAGTATTGGGAGACTCTGCTCTCCTTTTTGCAGCCTGCCCTGACCTTGGCATTTTCAGTGTAGGCTCCCCTAGGCACCTCAGCTCACAAATGCCCTAACTCCCAGCCTAATGGCGATGCTGGGATGGAGCTGTTTGACTGTATATAAATCATTTATTATTCATTGAATAGACGTCCACTCCGTGGGTGCTCTGGGGCTGGAGCACCCATGGGGAAAGCACCCACCAGCAGCTCCCCTCCCCACTGCCCCACCCCAACTCACCTCTGCCTCTGCTCCACCTCTGCCTCCTCCCCTGAGCGCACCACTTCTCCCTCTAGCTCCCAGCGCTTCCCGCCATGAAACAGCTGTTTAGTGGTGGCAAGTGCTGGGAGGGAGGGGAGAGGAGCGGGAACGCGGTGCGCTCGGGGAAGAGGCGGGACTGGGGTGGGGATTTGGGGAAGGGCTTGGGGTGAGGGTGGGGTGTGTGCGCGCATACACCAGCTGTGGAAAAGTTGGCGCCTATGATTCACTGGAGTAGAGTTAAACCCACCTCTCCCACCGCCTGCCTCAGCACCATTCAACCCCCACTGAGGAGCTAATTCTTTACACTAGGGGGACCAGCTCCAGCAGGAGAGATTGACAGAGACCTGGCTCTACTGCCCAGTGATTAGAGCACTCAGCTGGGAAGTGGGGGTACAACATCACAGCAACCCCCCAGTTCCAGAGTCCAGAGCCCGATGTCTCACCATGGCTCTCCAGCGGGTCCACGTGAGTTCAGACCCCTGTGAGAGCAACACAACCAGCAGAGCATTGCGGTGCCACAGGGCAGCCGGGGTTCATTAGCCAGCTGGAAGACCGGGGTGTCGGGTACAATGGGACAGCAGAGCCTCTATGAGCGCCCACGTTGGCAGCAATTCCTGTCCTGGAGCCTAGCACCTCCAGGAGTCCCTCTCACCCCCTGTCTCCCACTGGGCAGCAGCCATCCCACTCCCAGGCTGCTCCACCGTTCCCCTTCATCTCCACGTGCAGCTGGGCTGGGTCCTCTTCCCTGGCAGATGGTCATTACATTCTAATGCCCCGTTATTGGTCTCCATCACCTCTCCAGCCACATGGGGACGGGTTCTGAGAGTTCATTTGCACCAACCCAGCCTGCCTGTGTGAGTCCAACACCCCATCCCTCGTCCCCCGTCCCACGGGAGAAATTAACCCCTTCCCACCCAGTGAGTGGCAATACACACTGAGTGGGGAACCTGAATCACACAGATTTTCCATAAAAATATTACCAAAAATATCCTCGTTCTCCATGCTTGAGGGCCAGGAAAGGGATGGGCAGACGAGCAGAGAGGGGAGGGTGCCCAGAGAAGTAATTCACAGAAGCACCCACTGAGTTACTGGGCTATCAGGAGCGGGTAACCCAGGAGAGGGACACTCAGCAGCGAATGCTGTCCCAGGGGTGGCGGGCCCAGAGTCGCACGGAGAAATGATTCCTCTCCTTGCTCCGGGTCACAAAGCTGCGTGTGGGGCCTGAAATCTCATTGCCTACCGCCGCGTTCCCCAAGCACCATGGATTCCGGGCAAATGGCCCCTACCCCTGTGTGGCTTTCCCTGCATGGGCCCCTGCTGGCTGGGCTTGCTGAGTGCTTGGACTCATCACGATCCCACACTTGGATGGCCGAGGCCAAGCCCTGCTTGGAAATCCCCTGCGCAGATACCACTGGATTTACTGGCGGTCCTGTCAGCTGTGTTTAAAGTGGGAAATGGGGCAGCGTCAACACAACGGCTGATCACTCCGCCTTGGCTAGAAGCAGTCGCATTCTGGAATGGTTTGTTTGCGAACCTCTTCTGGCTGGGTCCTTGCCTTAATCTCTCCCATTAGCTGCAAAGGGAGAGACCATCCCTCGGAGCCTGGGAAGAGGGAAAAGCGCACGGGGCTTTTCAGAACTTCCCAGAACAATGCGCTTCCTTTGGACGGAGCCCTGGGAGGACACGGCGCCCTGGGAGGTAGCGTGACGGGGGAGGTCTTAGACCACACAGCATGAGGATCACGCATGAGTTCGTGAGCGCCAAGAGGAGAGTAAGAGTATAAGGAGTATCTAAGATGGAGTTGTCGAGAGCAAATCACACCAAACCAACCTATTTGCCTTGTTTGATGGTGTCACTGGCCTAGGGATGGGGAAGCAGTAGACGTGCTGTATCTTGATTTTAGTCCGGCTTTCGACATAGTCCCCCTTGACCTGACAAGTAAACTAGGGAAATGAGGAAATGACTCTAAGATGGGTGCACAGCTAGTTGAAAAGCCGTAGCCAACGAGTCATGAGCCATGGTTCACTCTCAACCTGGGAGGCATATCTAGCGGGGACCCACAGGGGTCTGTCTGGGGTCTGGTACTATTCAGTATTTTCAGTGCTGATGTGGATAATTGAATGGAGGGTGTACTTATCAAATCAGCAGATGACATCACACTGGGAGGGGCTGCAAGCACTTTGGAGGGCAGGATTAGGATTCCAAATGACCTTGAGCAATTGAAGAATTGGTCGGAATTCAATGTGGTGAACTTCAATAAAGACAGGTGCAAACTATTGCAGTTAGGAGGAAAAAGATCAAATGCACAGCTCTAAAATGGGGAATAACTGGTGGTATAGGTGGTGGTACTACTGAAAAGGATGTGGGGGCTATAATGGATCACCCATTGAATATGAGTCAACAGTGCGATGCAGTTGTGAAAAAGGCTAATCTCATTCTGGGGTGTATTAAGAGGAGTGTCATATGTAAGACACGGGAGGTAATTCTCCCACTTTGCTTGGCACTGGTGAGGTCGCCGTTGGAGTTCTGTGTCTGGTTCTTGGCGCCGCACTTTAAGAAGTATGTGGACAAATTGGCGAGAGTCCAGAGGAAAGCAAACAAAATGATAAAAGTTTAGAAAACCTGACCTCTGCAGAAAGGTTAAATAAATTGGGACTGTTTTGTCTTGAGAAAAGCCTGAAGGGGGACCTGATAATAGTCTTCACGTGTGTTAAGGGCTGTTACAAAGAGGACAGCGATCAATTGTTCTCCATGTCCACTGAAGGTAGGACAAGAAGCGCCGGGTTTAATCATCAGCAAGGGAGATTTTGTTTGGACATTAGGAAAACTTTCTAACACTCAGGCTAGTTAAGCTCTGGAACAGGCTTCCAAGGGAGGCTGGCGAATCCCCATCGCTGGAGGTTTTTAAGACCAGGCTGGACAAACCCCTGTAGGGATGGTGTTAACTTGGCCCTGCCTCAGTGCAGGTGGATGGACCAGATGACGTCTTAAGGTCCCTTCCAGCCCCACATTTCTATGAACCAGACACGGCTCACTGCTTTTCTCTAATTTGGAGACTCCAGAAACAAATGAAGACCAAAGGCAGTGACCACAGATGCACTCACAGGTACGAAGTCTTATCTGTACCGTAAGTTTTATTAAAGCACTAAGAAAAATTACAATTACCCATACATATGTAAATCATACAAAAACCCATGCAATGGATAATACTGTAGTCATACTCCTCCCCCTCCCCCCACCCTGAAGATATTCTAGGGTCTGAGGGATCTCAACAGACAATCATCTATAGAGGAGGGGTTTCAGCTGGGGTTTCCTATGGGTCTTCCCACTGATCGCCTTTATCTTGTTGTTATGGCCACACCTACACCTTATGTATATGCATGAGGGTTTCAACCCTCTTTTCCTTATCTGAACTTCTACATCCCATGAATATTGGGG
>ML677491.1:4188298-4294001 GCA_007922305.1 Dermatemys mawii | reverse complement strand
AACCCTCTTTTCCTTATCTGAACTTCTACATCCCATGAATATTGGGGTGCACTGTTTTCATAGGTGGTTGTCACGTTACTGAAATAATCTGGGGGTCATATAGATCATTGGTGCAACCTAGGTCCTGTAAGGGCCCCAAATCTTGTGTAAAGGGGGTTATGTAAGGTGTCTACAACCAGGCTATGGTTTGCTGATTATGATTATGCTATCGGTATGTGTGTATCATTTTTGTAGTTAAAGTTATGAATACTGGCTATGTGCTTGGTCAGTTGTAAATAGACTTTGGAAAGCAACTGGCCAGCTGTCTGAGGAAAACTGTTCTCAGTAAATGCCCAATCAAGAACCAGTCAAGCTAACAGTGAACTTTGTAGACGCCTGTCCACACCCGAGCTTCTCCAGGAATGTGGCCTGACTGGTCAGGAACTGAATCTTGGACAGTCATGTGACTGTACCATGTGGCTCTGAAACTCCATTTTACAACTGGAGTCTGCATAGGAAGGAGAAGGGACTCTCCGCCCAGAAGAAAAGTCTGTATAAACCTGGGAGAGACCCCTCCATTTTGTCTTCAGTTTTCAGTCTTCTTCAGTCTTGCTCCTACCTCTGGATGGAACTTTGCTGCAAATGGAAGATTTGACCAAAGGATTGATGACCCATCCCTGCAGGGGATGTATTCCAGAGACTTTGATTTGAACCTGCAGTTTATTCTACCACTGATGCAAGCCTAAACCAAGGACTTTGCCATTACTGCATGTAATTGATTTATTTGAACCATTCCTAACCCTCACCTAGATCTTTTTCCTTTTATGAATAAACCTTTAGATTTTAGATTCTAAAGGATTGTTAACAGCCTGATTTGTGGGTAAGATCTGATTTGTATATTGACCTGGGCCTGGGGCCTGATTCTTTGGAATTGGGGAGAACCGTTTTCTTTATTTGGGGTATTGGTTTTCATAACCATTTGTCCCCAGGACAGGTGGCTGCTGGTGGTGATACTGGGAAGCTGGACTGTCTAAGGGAATTGCTTGTGTGACTGTGGCTAGCCAGTGAGGCAAAACCAAAGTCTTTTCTGTTTGGCTGGTTTGGTTTGCTTAGAGGTGGAAAAACCCCAGCTTTGGGCTATAACTGCCCCTTTTGGAGCAATTTGTCCTGGTTTGGCACTCTCGGTTGGGTCCCACCAGGAACAGCCCCGTCACAGTGGTTTCTTAGTTGTCCTTATTTTCATTAGCATCTGTGGACAACATGTATCCATAGGGCATCCTATGATGTTGCAATCAAGTATCTTGTGGTCTTGGACAGTATGTGGTCTATTTTTCTGGAACATCACCCATTGGCATATTGTTTCCAGTAATCTTCTAACTTTTCTGGCATAGTGTTATTTCTAGGTCACTCACTCATGTCCAGGATTCTAAAACCTACGGCCTAGAATGGCTAAGCTAAAACCTGACAAGCCTCAAGCTGTAGGTCTTGTATTTCAGGCATATCTTATTTATATACTTAATACACACTCATCCCTCTTAAATACTTGTCAGTCTCATACTTCTATAATCCTACATTTTAACTCTATTTGGCATACATTGATTTTGTATGAAATAGCATGTTAGTTGAGCTTAACACTGAATAACATGATAAATGGATGGAAAAGAGGAGACTAAGGGGGAATATGATAGAGGTATATTAAATTATGAGTGGTGTGGGGAAAGTGAATAAGGAAAAGTTATTTACTTGTTCCCATAATAGAAGAACTAGGGGCCACCAAATGAAATTAATGGGCAGCAGATTTAAAAGAAATAAAAGGAAGTTCTTCTTCACACAGCGCACAGTCAACCTGTGGAACTCCTTGTCTGAGGAGGTTGTGAAGGCTAGAAATATAACAGGGTTTAAAAGAGAACTGGATAAATTCATGGAGGTTAAGTCCATTAATGACTATTAGCCAGGCTGGGTAAGAAATGGTGTCCCTAGCCTCTGTTTGTCAGAGGGGGGTGATGGATGGTAGGAGAGAGATCACTTGATCATTACCTGTTAGGTTCACTCGCTCCGGGGTACCTGGCATTGGTCATTGTCGGCAGACAGGATACTGGGCTGGATGGACTTTTGGTCTGACCCGGTGTGGCCTTTCTTACGTTCTTATGATAAAATAAAGTAATTGGCTACAGTGGCAATTGCTACTTCAACATCACTTAATGTTTGTCCGAACAACGTCCTTAGAGCAGCAACAAACTGTGCTACCGACTTGCCACTTCCCAGATGTCGCTAATGAGACCGATCTGGTTCTTCTGTCATTGACGGGGTCGGAGAAGAACGTTCCTGCATTGCTGCAGTAATTGTGGCCCATGTGGCTGCTCCGGGCACACTTGGTGAGACTAGGGCATGCAGCCGTCCGTGTGCCTTCGGGCCCATAGCTGTCAGCAAGGCTGGAACTCGTCCTTCTGGAATGGGGTTACAGGTTACAAATGGCTACAAACGTTCGAGGCACACCACTTATGGGTCGCTGGGTTCTTATTAAATTCACCAGCATTGCTCACAAAACTGGCCATTTCTCTGCTGTCCAGTTGGACTTCGCACCCCCTGGACGCCTTCCCTGCCACAGGGAAACCGTATTTTTGTTACTGCATAATGCTGCCTCCTTGGGCTGCACAGAACATGGCAGACTTCCGCCTTCTTCCTTCAGCTGGACTTGGGCTCCCTCTGCGGGCCACAAACCCCAGTGCAGCCTGTTTCTCTGCCTGCCTGCTTGCGCGAGATCAACCAAAAATAGGGTGACCAGACAGCAAATGTGAAAAATTGGGATGGGGATAGAGGGTAATAGGAGCCTTTATAAGAAGAAGACCCCAAAATCAGGACTGCCCTATAAAATCAGGACATCTGGTCACGCTAACCAAAAATAGCTGCTTATTCCCACCTCACTGCTTTGTTTCTGTTTCAGCTAGGCAGCCATGGCAGAAAAGTCCCCCTCACAGCTTTGTTTTCAGTCGCCTGTTCCTCTGTTCTGTTGTTCATTGTCAACACCCGGCCTCCCCCACACCCCTCAAGCTGGCTGGTTCGTTCTGTCCCAGCAGCAAAAGCCCCTTGTGCTCTAGGTGACTCTTCTCCCTCTTGTTACAGTATTGGTTGTTTACTCTTTGTCTTCGGTTGGCAAAGGCAGTCAAAGACACGTAAACTTAATTCAATCAATGTTAACTTAATTCAGGAAGGTTTGTCCAGGCTTCTGCAGGAAATTGCCATATCTGCCGAAAGCTCAAGGATCTGAATGGTGGCCTGGTCCAAGCAGGCACATCCAGACCTTAGCAGAAGGCTGTGAGGGATGTAACGAGGAAAAAAAAAAACAGTCACCAGAGCTTTACTCTACAAAATTACCTGACAGACCTTGGCAGTGGATTGCAACATATTTCTTTCTCTGGAAAGGACACACAGATATTGTTGTACTCAATTACTTCTCCCAATTTATTGCCTTGGCTATATTTACATAGACCTCATCGGCACAGGTCAGACAGAAACTAAAGTCAATATTTGCAAGACATGGAGCTCCTGAAGTCCTCATATCTGATGATGGGCCACAGACCTCTTATCTCTGACACATTTCTAGCATCTGTGCAGGACTTTGATTTGTAGTCTGTGTTAGCGCTGGAGCAGCAGGGAGGTGGAGAGAGCAGTGCAGACTTCAAAAAGACTTCTGCACAAATCAGGGGACCTAAATAAAGCATTCCTGGCATATTGGGGAACACCACTTGCAGCTGGACTATCTCCAGCAGAACGACTGATGGGGTGAAGATTGAGGATGCCTTTACATGTGGCACTGATTAAGTGGCCTGATCTGAAGAAATTTCGAAAATGGGATGCTGAAATAAAAGTTTAGCAGCGAGAAAACGTCAGTGTTTGGCCCAGAACAAAAGCATGACCTGACCTGAGCCGAGGGACAAAGTTTGTCTCAAAAGCTCCCAGATGTTTGAAATTGTTCGGAACTTGGCAGAAATTCCCAACCTGGTGGAGACTCCAAAAGGAGGAATATTTCGTTACTCAACAAAGAATCTGGAGCAGCAGGTAGGGTGTCAGGAAGTGATCCTCCACCACAGGGATCTCCATATGCAAACTCATTGGAAGTGAGAACAGGGTGCAGAAGACTCTCAGAGTTCTTCAAAGACTTGATCTTTAGAATACTGCTCAGGACTATTTAAATGCAATTGTTAAGGGGACACTGGAGTGCAAATAGTTTTAAGAAATTTGAAATTTATTTGAATTGGGCTCTCTCTCTCTCTCTCTCTCTCTCCCCCTGAGTATAGCCTCCCCCATGGTTTACAATGTTTTAATTTTTTATTGTAAAGAAAGGGAGATGTGGTTATAGAGGTGTCCCTGTCCTCCACAGCTACCAGAGGATACCAGGGTGTGTTGGAGCTGGAGGGTAATAAACAGAGGATTGTCACTATCAGGGAGTTCTCTAGTTATTATTTAAGACATAGTGCTTTGTGTGGATATACTCACACTACAGGATCTACATTACTGGTAATTTTTAACTCAAGACTGGATATTTTTCTAAAAGATTTGCTCAGTTTCAAACAAGACTGTCTGGTTTGAAAGAAGGAGAAACTAAAGATCTCAACATTATCATAGAACATTCATTCCCCAAATCAAATTCACCAGCCACTGGTGTGGAATGGAATGATGAAGCCATCCAACAACAGGGGATGGCTGCTTTCCCAGAAATCATGACTTCAGGGAACACCTATCATAATCCTCCAGTGATGCTCACCAGAAAGGCCAAATGCAAAAGAGTTACCAGAGATGCTGTCAAAAGGCCAATGGGGAAACTCAGCTGACAGATGTAGTTATTGTGACATGTGGTCACCGAGCACATCAGCAAGAGGATGTCAGATGCGAGATCAATATCAGGAATCAGGAAACATCCAGAGGAACGGGGAGTGGAAGTCCCAGTATGTTTGCTCCTTTTGCCGACCAAAAGAAACTAAAGAACAGCTTATGTGGTGTTCAAAGTGTCTCCAGGAAACAGGGTTTAAGGAATTGTCAAATGCAGCCCTAGATCAAACATAAACTGTCTGCCAAGCCTAACAAGACGCCATGGGGAACAGTAATTAGCTACCGATCCTGTGCCTAGCCAAAGCTCTAATGGAGGTGCTAGATAGCCAGGAGAAGTTGCCACATGAGTTGGAACAGAGTGTTTTGTGTGGTGTGTCAGCGGTAGGAAAGTAACAGCCTTGCAGGACCCCGGTGCCCTGGTACCCGTGATAAAAAAGGGGAAGAGAACCATCTGGACATGAGATCCACTGAAGAACTGCCAGATATTGAAGGGACAGTGAATGGCATGAGAGTCCCTTTGAAAGGCCGCATGAAATCCTGCTCATCACCACCCACTGCCAGTCCTAGGGCTAAGGTTGATGTCACTATGCTGGTGAGTTTGGGGAGACAGAGCAACCTGTCATAGGCTCCAGTGTCATTGAAGAGATCATTAAGGTGACTCCAGGAATGGCAGGTGCCCCTTTCTCGCAACATGTGCAATTCTTAACCTCATCTCTTCATCTAAAGGAAAACGGAGCAAAACCCTGCGCCCAATGAAATACCCCAGCGGGCAGAGGATATTTGCACAGTCAAGAAAGGAACACGGGATCTCAGTATTCGGAGAGGAGAAGCAGTTGAACTGATGTGAATAGTGAGAACCAATTGCACAGCCTGGTACTTTTTATTCCAAATGAAACAGTGCCCTGGCCCAGCGGGCTGGATATTACCCAATACTGAGTGGCCGCCCCAAAGGACACTCTCATCAAACAGGAGTGAACGTCGGGGATGTCACTGGCCAGGGAGAAATGCCTCCAGGCGTTTGACAGAGTTCATGCTCTGCCCATGCTCTGATCATGGCCTGCCCAGGTCTCCAGGAACCATTCACCTTGCATACTGGTGTCTGAAAGGAGGGCTTGGGGACCAGGATCAGGAGAGAGAATGCTGGGGGATTGTGTATGGATCCGGAGCTCTAACCTCTGCAAGGAAGAACTGCCATTTACAGTCGGGAAACTGGACTTGCTAGCTCTGAAGTAGGTTCAGAGATTCCCTCTTCTGTGCACCTCCCCTTACAGTCTGTACTGATAATAACCCACGGACATAGGGGATGGCATCAGCCAAGCTAAATGCTTCTGATCCCAAATGGCTTTTGGAGCTTTCAGATTTCAGCTTCACCCTAAAATTGCCTGCTGGGGAAGTGAACATTGTTGCCGACTGCTTCTCCAGGGAACCTTTCCATGTGGAGGCCTACGTGGGAGAACGCATGGAAGAGATTCTGGAAGAGAGTGATTCTGGCAGCATTTCAGCAACTCTTCCAGCTGCGAAAGCCCCAAATGAGGGTCATGTGGTGTGGGCATCAGGGATTCCGGCACATCTCTCCACCCTGCAAGCAAACCAATACAACACATTGTACCCACGAGCAGAAAAATTATACCTGAGGAGCTAACGTCAGCTCAGGCAAGAGATCCTGCAGTTGGAAGAATTATAGAGCTAAAGAAAAACAACCACAAACGGAGCCTCAAGGAACGTAAAAGGGAATCCGATGACATTTGACTGTTTCTGTATGAGTAGACCTGGCTTCATGTTGACTTCCCTGATGTTTTGAGATGCCAGACAGCCTGTAGGACCAAATTGTACAGCAAAGCAATATAACGAACTACTTTATAAACAGTTGCATGAAGAAATAAGTTGCATGAAGAATAAGTCGTAACCTCGCAAGAGGCAGGTTTTTCTGGCCTAAGATGTGAGCAGACATAGAGCAGGGGGGGCAAACTTTTTGGCCCAAAGGCCACATCAGGGTGTGAGACTGTGTGGAGGGCTGGGTAGGGAAGCCTGTGCCTCCCCAAACAGCCTAGCCTCTGCCCCCTGTCTGCCCCCTCCCACTTCTCTCCCCCTGACTGTCCCCCTCAGAACTTCCAACCTATCCAACACCCCCCCTTGTCCCCTGACCACCCCCTCCTGGGACTCCCTGCCTCTAACTGTCCCCCTGGACCCCACCCCTTATCTAACCTCACTGTCTCCTGACTGCCCTGATCCCTATCCATACTCCCGCCCTCTGACAGCACCCCCGGGACTCTGATGCCCTATCTAACCCCCCCGTTCTTCATCCTTTGCCTTACCCAGAACCTCTGCCCCCTGCTCCCTGTCCCCTGACTTCCCCCTGGGACCACCTGCCCCTTATCCAACCTCCCCGTTCCTTTCCCATGCCGCTCAGAGCAGCAGACGCTCACAGCCCTGCTGCTCACATGGTGGTGTGGCTGTGGGGGAGAGGAGACAGCAGGGGAGGGGCCAGGGGTAGCCTCCCCAGCCAGGAGCTCAAGGGCCAGGCAGGACAGTCCCGCAGGCCGGATGTGGCCCACAGGCCGTAGTTTGCCCACCTCTGACATAGAACTTTGTGTCACAAGAGTGTTGTCGATGTGTGAAGCAAAAAAGGCCTAATGTACCTAATATTGCGGAGCGTCATCTTCAGGGCACCCTTTGAAATGATTTGCCTTGATTACCTTCATTTGGAGAGGAGTAAAGGAGGGTCTGAATATATCCCAGTGATTGCAGATAATTTAACAAAATTTCCCCATGCACCCTACAACAAAGAAGTCTGATAGAATTGCTGCTGAGAAAATACTCAGTGATTCCGTAATGAAATTTGGGTTCCCTTCAAAGCATCCTATGACTAGGGAAAGGAATTCGAGAGCTGCAGGAATACACAGGTATCCAGACTTCTAAAACAACTCCTTCCCGTCCTCAAGCAAATTCAGCTGAACATTTTAACTGCATGCTCAGGACTTTAGAAGACCACAAGAAATCAAACTGGAAGGAATATCTGAAGCAAGTGATGCATGCCTGGAATTGCACCGTTAGTGAAGCGACAGGTTTCTCACTCCACTTCCTTTTGTCTGGGACACACCCAAAGTTGAGTTGTTATCTGGACTCAGGCCAGATCAGGAAAGTGACTCCTATCAGGGATATGCTGAGCGCTGGAAGAGGCAGATGAAAGAAATTTCCCAGATTTCTTAAAAGTAAAATCTGTAGTTGGTCATTAGAAGGAAAGAATACGGTGACAGGAAGGTGCGAGGACCTGAGCCTCAGTCTGGTGACTGTCTGTTGATGAGGAATGTGCTGGAAAGGGGACGGCCAAGAACACACCAAGCATTTTGGGAGGATCAGGTTCATCTAGTTGCTAAGAGAAAAGGAGATGATAGAGTTAAACCAGAAGATGGAGCCAGAAGGATCAGGATAATTCATTTACTGCTAATGCCCAGTGACTGCCTTATCTCAGAACGGCAAAGGCAGGAGCTACCCAATACCAAAGATCTTGCCAAAGTAAAGGGGATGTTCTTGCAAAAACGACTGGAGGAGTCAGACTGTTCTGGAGGATTCAGACAGTTCAGAAAGGGGAGGGTTTTGGAACTGGACTGTTTCCTCTGTTGAGCCAGCTGACCACCCTCTTGGTACACAACAAAATATTCTGCACAGAGAAACAAGGACGCAATTGAATCCTGAAGCGACAGAGTTCATTACTGGCTCCAACCGCACACAGCAATCTCCAGAGGGACTGAGGCCTGCTGACCGGGACCTGCACGCTGAGAACCCTGCTTCAGAACATTCGGAAGGCGACGTCGCTCAACCAGAGACACCAGGGGATGAGAATATGTTAGTACAAGAGGAAGTACCGCTCTTTGTAGGGATTGGGGAGACCTCAAAGATAATCAGCTAGAATGAGACAGTTAAAGGAAATATGGCTATTCAATTATTTGGGGAAGCTTCTCTTACAAGTCTATGGTTTGGTGAGCATGAACAGCCACCAGGCTAAACTGTGATTGAGGGACCTTTGGCACCAACGATCCCTATGGCTCGCTGTCGTGAATCCAGCCACGCCAGACTCCTGTGGGACTTGTACAAGCTCCCTTCAGGGTGCAGTACTCCCAGGGAGTATGGACAGGGACACAGGCAGCCTTTCGAAACAAAGCAACAATTATTAGTCACTTGGCTACAGAGTCTGAAAGTCCTTCGGTTAGCACAGAGTGGCAGAAGTTACATCTTAGCCCACACTGGCCAAACCAGTGCCATCAACTGAGCTGTGACAGACTCCATCCCTGGCTCTGTCCCCCTGTCCCCTTTGTCTACCCAGAGCGCCTGAGTCCCTCCAGCGGGGAAGTCCTTATTCCAGTCCCCGACACCTTGCTCTCTAGCTCAGGTCCCAGGTCCCGCCTGCCTGGATTTCCAGCTGTTAGATGTGGATTGTTCAGGCGTCTCTCGGTCTCGTTGGACGCTCTGTTGATTTGGGTCGGTTTTGGTGAGTTCTTTAATGACTCTGTTTGTTCCACCCAGACAGGGAGGTAACACGCACATCTCCTTTTGGCAACACTATGAAGTTTTGCTGGCGCAAGTTACATCAGCATACGCAGTTAGTATGTTGCTTGTGTGGGCATAGTTGGCTCCCTGCATCAACAGTGCGTGGTCTCGCCAGGAGTGTGTGTGTGCCAATGCACAGTGCTGTGCACCATGGGTAGGTATCCCACTGTGGGACCCACACACTGTCTTTTGGATAGTTTTGGCAATACATAGTGGGGTAGAAACAGCTTATGCAGGGATGACTGGGAGCAAGAGGTCAACTTCCCATAACACAATTTATCCATCCCATAATATGTCTATTTCCCATGAACCCACACAGGATTTGTTGCTTTCTGTCCTCTCTGACACAGGCATGGAGCCTGCACAGCTCTGCACTGTTGTCAGGAGTGTTGCAAGCACAGGATGCGTGATCCTCCGGTATTTGCAGAGCCACAAAAATAACTGTGGAGAATGTGACGATTTCCTGACAGTCAGTTTGCTGTGGGACCTAGTGAGAACCCATTGGTAGCATTCATGGAGCAGCTGCAAACAGTGACGTGAGGCTTTGGGGCCCACAAAGGACATACTGTTTGGTGGGATCTCATCGTAATGCACGTTTGAGATGATGAGGCATGGCTGTAGACTTTTAGATGTGCAAGGCCACATTCCCGAATCTATGTGCCGAACTCACCCCAGCCCTCCAGGGCATGGACACCAAACTGAGAACTATATTGACCGTGGAGAAGTGTACAGCACTCGCGTTGTGGAAACTTGCAACACTAGATGGCTATCAATCACTAGGAAGCCATTCTAGAGTGGGAAAATCCACGGTGGGGTCTTTTGTCATGCAAGTGCGCAGGGCCAGTAATTATCTCCTGCTACACAGGATGGTGATTCCTATTCTCAGCAATATGCAGGACATAACAGATGGCTTTGCAGTGGAGCAATAGATGGCACACATATCCCCGTTTTGGCCCCAGAGCAACTTACCACAGAGTATATCAACCGAAAGAGCTATGTTTCCATGGTTATGCAAGTGCTAGTGGATCACCGGCGATGCTTCACTGACATGGTCAGGAAAGGTACATGATGCTCACATCTTTAAGAACACAGGACTGTTCAGAAAGCTGCAAGTAGGTACCTTCTTTCCAGACCAGTGGATTACCATTGGCAATGTTTAAATGCCAGTAGTGATCCGGCCCCTTAACTCCTCCGGCTCATGAAGCCGTATACTGGCCACCTGACAGCACCAGGGTAAGATTCTGCTACAGGCTCTGCAGGTGCAAAATGACAGTGGAATGTGATAAATTGATAGATGGAATGTGATAGACTGAAGGGGCGTGTAAGGGTGCGGAAGACATTGTTACGGCGGAGTGCTAGGACGCTCTCACCCTCGACTCCAGGGAAGGAAAGGGTATTATAGTTCATGCTGCTGTTATTGGTTGCTGCTCTGTTATCACATACTTCACATGCCGGAGTTAACTGGTTTTCATTGCCTGCTTGCCTTGTGCAAAACTAATGAGACACCTGCTTACATTATGTAATACTAACAAGATAGAAATAAGGTATTAGTTATTCATGAGGTATGCATGAGATGCAAATATTCCTGTTATTTCTCTGCCTGTGTTCCCACGTGCAGTGGGCTTCACCCCGAGCATTGCTCCGATGCGTCAGGCTTTCCCCGTCTCAATGGCAGCAACGAAGGGAGCCCCCGTTGCGGGTCTGTGCCTTCAATAAACTCACTACTTCTATTCAGCAGCTGTGTGTGTGTGCCTCGTTCCTACGGGACACCAAGTATCCTGCAACAGGGCACTGGCGTTGTTTAATCACCAGATTGAGCTCTGTGTGAAAAATATCCCAATGGTTATAACTGCCTGCTGTATCTTGAATAATATCTTGGAAGCAAACGAGGAAAAGCTGCCTCTGGGGTGCAGATGGAGCAGCTGTCTGCTGCATTTGAACAGCCAGACACAGAGGCTATCAGAGGAGTCAATGAAGAGCTATCCAGCTTAGGGAGGCTTTGAAAGAGCACTTTAACAGTGAGCCACAGCACTGTACTGTGGTGCACTGAGCTCAGCCTGGGGACCAGACAGCAAATGTGAAAAATCGGGACAGAGGGTGGGTGGTAATAGGAGCCTATATAAGAAAAAGACCCCAAAATTGGGACTGTCCCTATAAAATCGGGACATCTGGTCACCCTAAGCCTGGCGCAGCTGTTCAGAGCTGTGTGGTGCTTGCTGCACATCTGTGCATATATCACTGCCAGTGCACTTATTCACATTGGGGTGTGCTATACATTTACGATATCAACATCATTTGGCACGGATCCTCTGGGCTGTTAGGGGAGACGAGCATCACTTCCACTCCTTACAGGCATTATACTCTGTGTTGTAAACTAGTAAAAATGAATCACTTTCAGAACAAAAGAGTTTTATTCACTTACAAGAACAGCTCCAAAAAAAAAATAAGTTGGAAGAATTTAAAAGTAAAAACATTGTAATTTAAAAAAAATTAGGAATCTTAAAAATAAACCAGAGGAAGGAAACTTGATGTCTGTTCTAGCTACACAGACATCAGCCAGGGCTCTCAGAGGTCAGTGTAGGTGACGCTGCAGCTGTCCATGCTTTCCCCTGAGGCACAGATAGGATTCATAAAAAATATTACAAAAAAATCCCACTTTGTCACAACCTGCTCTTGGATGAGCTAAGTAAATGGAGTTACTTTAGTCTCTCACTGTCAGGCCAGTTTTCCAGCTTCATCTCCCTAGGGCTGATGGATATGTTCCTGCTTTTGTGTCATCTGCAAATTTTACCAGTATCGATTTTATATTTTCTTCCAGATAATTGCAAAAGCTATTGACTAGCATTGGGCCAACAACAGAACCCTGCAGGCCCCTGCTTGAAACTCCCCCACTGGGTGACAATTCACCGTTTACAATTATTTTTTGTGATCTATCAGTTAGCCAGTTTTAGTCCATTTAAAATGGAGTAAACTGAGTTTGTAGGTGCTAATTTTTTATGAGAAGTAAAATTGGATCGTAAAATGCTAAATGGGAGAGAATAATTTGTGTGTTGTGCAGGGCTAAGCACTTTCTCTGGAACTCAAACAATTAATGACAAAGGTACTGCTTTTCACCTTTTTCCATAATGCAGACAAGGGGCCGTCCAATGAAACTGAAGGATAAATCTAGAATTGGTGACAGGAAATACTTTTTTACACAATACACCATTAGACTGTGGAACCCACTGCCACAAGATATTGCTGAGGACAAGTGCATATGGGATACCAAATAGGAATAGACATTTAAATGGGTACCAGGAATATCCTTAGTTACACCAGCTAAGATTCAAATGGCTAAAGCTATAGATTCTTGTGTTTCAGGACATAAGCTGTATTGGGCCTGGGATCAGTGGGGTACATCTTTTTGGGGGGAGTTTATCTTCTTCTTGAGCACTTGGTACTGACAGCGGCTGGAGACAGGATACAGGACCACTATGGCGTCTCCTATGTTCCTGTTCTGTAAATGCAACTGAGGTGCCCAGAGCAATGTTCTGCTTTCAGTAATAGGCATGATCCCAAGAAGCCAGGTGTGTATATGAGAGCAGGATCTGGTGCATCCTTTGGAAAGTTCAGCTCTGTGTATTCAGGGGACGTGCTATGGGGTTAGATCAAGAGCAGAATTTAAAGAGCTTTTCATCAGCAGAAGTTTCTGGCCAGGCAGTTTTGTTTCCAAAGGAGTTAGTTTTTCTGCCATGTTTTATGGAGTCATTAATGATCCAGAGTTCAGGGACTGGGGCAGGAGGCACGGTGTAATTCAATGGATTATTACAGCACAACATTGTTTGGGTAGAACTGGCTGCCAATTTGGTAGCTACGCCTGGTTTACTCAAAAGGGGAAATTAGTCTAGGCTGAATTCTTTTGAAAGCAGACAGTTTGCTTGTGCTGAAGAGGACGGGTCACTGACAGAGAGCTGGATGGCTTGGTAAACTGGGCACCAGCAAAAGTGTTTGAATAAGGTTCAATATAAATGTGTATGTCTAGGAAGAAGGAACGCAGGCCATTTTTACAGGATGGGGGATTCTCTCCTGGGAAGCAGGGACTGAAAATGAGATGGGGGCTGTGGCGGATAATCAGCTGACCATGAACTCCCAGTGCGACACTGGAGGCAAAAGGGCTCGTGCGATCCTGGGATGCATCAAGAGGGGGATAATGAGTAAGAGTAGAGAGGTGATTTTCCTCTCTCCTTGGCACTGCTGCAATCCTGTCTCCTGTTCTGGTGCCCACAATTCCAGAAGGATGTTGAGAAATTGCAGAGGGACCAAAGAAGAGTCACAAAAATGATGAAAGGATGGAAACCTGCCTTCTAGTGATAGACTCAAAGAGCCCAGTCTATTTACCTTAGCAAAGAGAAGGTGACTTGAGCCCAGGCTGTCAGTATGTACACGGGGAACCAACATTCGATAGTGCGCTGGTTGGTCTAGCAGCAAAAGAGCTAACATGATCCGATGGCTGGACGTTGAGGCCAGACACACTCAGACTAGGAATAAGGTACATGTCTAACGGGGGATGGGTGGGGGTGGGATGTCATTAACCATCAGAAAAAGTGACCAAGGGTTGTGGTGGATTCTCCATCATGGGGAATTTTTAAACCCCGATTGGCTGGTTTCTAGAAGCTCTGCTCTAGTTCTCACAGAATTAACTCAGAGCAGTTCCCAATGGTCCCTTCTAGCTCTGGACTCTCCCTCTGTGGGGTCCCTTCCCGCCCCGGCTTTGGAGGGCTCGTGGCATAGAACAATGAAGGCCACAGTGGCTGGAATGGGTCTAAGGCACGAGATGCAAGATCCACAAACTGGGGAGCTGCACTGGCAGCCGTGGGTGCTGGGTCCCTCCACCTGCCCTGGGTTGGAACCCCGAGCAGCCCCTGGCCCATGTCCCTGCTCCCAGCGCCCCTGCCCAGTATCCCTGTCTTCCCAGCCCTTCTACCCAGAGCGAATGGAGGGACCCAGGCTCCCCACAACTGCCAGCACGGCTCTTCCAGACTGGGCTCCAGCTGGGGAGGGGGGAACTCAGAGCTGCAGCCTGGGTGTGATAAGAGCTGGGTGGGCAGCTGTGGGAAGCTGCGGTGGACCCTCCACCTGCCCTGGGCGTGAGGCCCGAGCAGCCTCGGTGCCATGATCCCTCACAGCTGCCTGCCCGGCTCTTACCGTCAGAGCCGTGCGCCGATATCAAATTTGTATCTGCATCTGTGCTGCTCTCCGCAGAACTGGTCCAGGGATAGGACACTGATACCTGCAGATGTGCAGGGCTCGAAACATTTCCAAACAGGAGTTTGCACTCCGCTGCTGTCAGCCTCTGTCATGCTCCGGCACCTTTCCCTTTGCTCTTGACCTCATCTGTGTGCACAGGGCTTTGTGTGGGGACGCGGTGGTCCTGGGCAAATTCCTCTTCAACGTAAGAATGGCCAGACTGGGCCAGACCAAAGATCCATCTAGCCCAGTATCCTTTCTACCGACAGTGACCAATGCCAGATGTCCCAGTGGGAATGAACAGAACAGGTTATCATCAAGTGATCCATCCCCTGTTGCTCATTCCCAGCTTCTGGCAAACAGAGGCCAGGGACACCCTCCCTGCCTATCCTGGCTAATAGCCATTGATGGACCCATCCTCCATGAATGTATCTAGCTCCCTTTTGAATCCCGTTATAGTAGTGGCCTTCACAACACACTCTGGCAAGGAGTTCCACAGGTTGACAGTGCATTGTGTGAAAAATACTTTCTTGTGTTTGTTTTAAACCTGCGACCTATAAATTTCATTTGGTGACCCCTTGTTCTTGTATTATGAGGAGCAAATAACACTTCCTTATTTACTTTCTCCACACCACTCATGATTTTATAGACCTCTAGCATATCCCCCCTTAGTTGCTTCTTTTCCAAGCTGAAAAGTCCCAGTCTTATTAATCTTTCCTCATATGGCAGCCATTCTGTACCCCTAATCATTTTTGTTGTCCTTTTCTGAACCTTTTCCAATTCCAATGTATCTTTTTTGAGATGGGTGACCAGATCTGCACGCAGTATTCAAGGTGTGGACGAACCATGCATTTATGTAGAGGCAATCTATTTTCTGTCTTATTCTCTATTCCTTTCTTAATAATTCCCAACATTCTGTTCACTTTTTTGATGGCTGCTGCACGTTGAGTGGATGATTTCAGAGAACTCTCCACAATGACTCCAAGATCTTTCTTGAGTGGTGACAGGTAATTTACACACCGTCATTGTATATGTATAGCTGGGATTATGTTTTCCAATGTGCATTTCTTTGTCTTTATCAACATTAAATTTCATCTACCATTTTGTTGCCTAGTCACCCAGTTTTGTGAGATCCTGTAGTAGCTCTTCACGGTCTGCCTGGGACTTAACTAGCTTGGCTAGTTTGGTATCATCTGCAAATTTTGCCAGCTCACTGTTTACCCCTTTTCCCTTTTGTTACGGCTAAGCAGTGGGACTCATGTGCCCGATAGTCCTTCCTTGCTATGAGCTGTTGAGTTAACACTGGGGTTGCCAGGCATCCGGTTTTCAACCAGAACGTCCGGCCGAAAAGGGACCCTGGTGGCTCTGGTCAGCACCGCCGACCGGGCTGTTAAAAGTCTGGTAGGCGACATTGTGGGTCTAAGGCAGGATAGTCCCTGCTTGTCCAGAACCCGGAAGCAGCCAGCAGGTCCGGCTCCTAGGTGTGGGAGCCATGGGGCTCCATGCAGTGCCCCCACTCCAAGCACTAGTTCTGCACTCCCGTTGGCCGGGAACCAGAGCCAATGGGAGTTGGGGGTGTGTGCCTGCAGGTGAGAGCAGTGCCTGCTGCGGAGCCTCCCCCACCCCCACCTAGGAGCCTGGGGGCTGAAGGCTGTAGCCGAGGGGCTGAGCTATACCCTGTCTTTCCAGACTAGACCCGGCTTCACACCCCTTCTCCGGACATATCCAAACTCCTCCAACAAGGAGCAGTGGCTAGTGGTTAGAGCCCAGCACAGGACCTGTGAGTTCTGGTCCCTGCTTTGTTCAGCTGAGGGACGTTACCATTCACCTCTGCCTCAGTTACCTGGTTGTTTGCCCACTGCCCCCCCTCATTTGCCTTGTCTGAGCCTGAAGCCAGCCAGGGGATTTCCACCAGAAGAGAAACCCGAGAAGAAAGTGGGCAGGTCTGCAAACTGCGAGAGGGAGTCGGCCCTAGGGAACTGGCAGAGCAGGCCTGCCATGGCTGGCCCCAGAGCAGAGCACAGGGTTGGGAACGGGCAAGGAGGCCAGGAAGTTTGTAGGAAGAGGAGGACACGGGATCCAAAGAGTTTCTGGTCAAGTCAGTGGCTACAGCCAGAGCGCGGAGCCTGGAGCTGTGCTGCCTAGGGCCACGGTGCTGGAAACGAGGAGTCGGGCCCCTAGAGACAGGGGTGGTTTTCCAAAGTGCTTGGCACCCAGCAGCTCCCGCTGCAGATGTCACTGATCTCAGAATAAAACTGCCTGGGGAATTCTCATCCCGCGGAAGGGGGTGAAGGTGGGGGAGGGGGGTGGGGTTCCTAGTGAGGTCTGCAGACCTAGGCGCCCACTATGGGGGTGCTCTGGGGCTGGAGCACCCACAGGGAAAAACCAACTGCCAAGCTCCCCTCCTTCCCCCATCCCAGGAACTTCCCTTCAGCCTGGGACCACCCTCCCCAGCTCAGTGTTTGTCCTCCAGACGTGTTTCCAGGTGTGGAGTTGGTGGGGTGGGGGAAGAGGCCAAGGAATGATGTTGCCCCCATTCTTTTAGGGTTTCTCCCAGCTTGCTATGAGGTGAGTCAAGCAGTCTCCATTGTCTCTGTGCGGTTCCTGGGATAGGCCTTGGGAGTGTGGATTCCCTTCAGTGGGCCGTCAGCAGCGTCTGGCTGCTCTGTTGTTGCCCCAAAAGGCCGGCTCTGAATGTTCCCCACTTCACAATGGATTTCAGTTACACCCCCACAGCAAAACTTCATAACGTCCCATCCCACGACAGCACATCCCTTCCAAGAGGAGATTAATGTTCAACAGATCAGGACTTTTCAAATGATAGCTCCCTCAGCAGACTTTGTACAAAACACATGGTCATTCTAGGAGTGGTGAATGTGGGGGTTCTCGCGGCTGCTTTGAAGCACAGCGCGCCAAACAGCCCGATTAATTCCAGTGCCCGCCAATTCCCATGCCGCTGGGGCTGCTCTAAACGCCAGCAGTTAACTGTTTCAGTGCCCTGAGCCTGGAAGGAAGGAGAAGGGCCAGGGGCCAGATTCTGAACAATTGCACTAGTGTTTCCTACGTAGGCGTGCGCAGCACAGGTCATTAGGGTGTGCACCCAGGGGATTTTTTCTTTTTTTAAAGGAAAACATTTATTGAATGATCGTAAGGGACGTTATTTTTATTCATCAGACTAAAGAAACTAAAACTCAACTAAACTTTTTTTTTAAAAAAATTAACAATTAAACTTTACTCAAAAAATACAAACTTAAAAAATGTGACACAAGTTACCCAATTTGTGCTGTAGCGATAACCAGGAGAATACAAGGGGCTGGGGCACAGGGTGTGGCAGGAGGCTCAGGGCAGGGGCTGAGGTGCAGCAGGGGGCAGGAGGGATTTGGGGTGTGGGCTCCGGCCTGGCACCACTTACCTGGACCCTACCTGCCTGCCCTGGCCTTGGCCCCGGCCCCGGCCCCATGCCGCTCCGCTCCGGGAAGCAGCCAGTACCCCGACCCTGCCGGCCCTGGGGGAGGGGGAGCAGAGGGCTCCGCGTGCCTGGGGTTCCCTCCCCCGAAGCTCCTATTGACTGTGGCTCCCCATTCCTGGCCAATGGGAGCTCTGGGGGAGGTACCCACAGGCAAGAACAGCACGTGGAGCCCAGAGCTGAGCGGGCCACAGCACCACGACGGTAGCAAATCCGCGGGCCAGATCCAGAGCCCACGGGCCGTGGTATGCCCACCTGTCCCAGAGTCCCTGGGGCGATGGGCTGGACCTGCTCCCTACGAAGCCAGTCAGGACTCTGGGGGGAAGCTTCCTCTCTGTAAACAGCCTGACTTCAAGGCTAGGAGCTTCACAGCTTCCACCTTCCTGGGTCTGACCTCGGAGCATTCAGAACCTTCTGCCCCTCCGTGCGCTTCCCCCAGCGAGCCCAGCCAGGCAGGGTCCTGGGGGAGCCCGTGGGTCCTGCCCCCCAACTCCACAGTCAGACGTGACTCTCAGCCAGCCAGTAAAACAGAGGTTTATTAGATGACAGGTGATCTAAGACAGAGCTTGTGGATAGAGCGAACCAGACCCCTCAGCTGGATCCATTTCGGGGGTCCAGGGAGGCCAGACCCTATCTGGGCCTCCCTGCCCTTCCTTAGCCAGCTGCAGACTGACTCTCACTCCCCAGCTCCTCCCCTGCTTCCTTTGTCTCCTTCCCAGGCAGGAGGTCAGGTGACCTCTCCCCCCCACCTGGAGTCAAGTTACAGCTTCAGGTATGTCAAGAATCAGAGGGGAGTGTGGACACCTTCCCACAATAGTCAGAGGAGCCATTGAGAGCATTTCTATTCCGTCACCACCCCTGACCTTTGTAAACAGGGTCGCCTCAAAGAAACACCCGACTCCCTCATCAATTTCTCCTCCTAATGCAGACGCCACGTGGCTTTGTGTTTAGATTAGAGAAGGCAGGTCAAAGAAACGCACCTTGCACTGGAGGGTGGGTTTGGGATGGCACATATTTCCTGGGGAGATCACGCCCCAGCCTGGGACCAGCCCTGAGAAAGTTCTGTCTCCTGCACAGACAACCTTCCCCCTTGTGGTAGAGAGTTCCACTGGACCCAAACTGTGGAGTTCTTGATGATAGTCTTCATCCCAGAAGATTCCCCAGCCTTGGAGCGTCTTGAAGATAAGGACAGAGACTTTGAACTTGATGGGACGCCAGTGTAGGGAGCGGAGGAGAGACGTGCTGTGCTCACGGGGGCCTGAGGAGATGCCCTGCAGCCTTCTCTGCTAGCTGGAGTTTCCTAAGTGCTCGCGCGGGAGAGCTTTGCAGCCAGCGAGGAAGGAATCCAAGTACACCTGGACTGACTGAACTGACCGGCTGTGCGTATCTTCAACCAATGGAGACCGCGCCCTGGCTGCTCAGAATGTGTCCCTCTGCCCACCAGGATCACCTCTGGCATGCCCGGGATCTCATCCAAGCCCGGGTCTGTCTTGGTGCGAGTGGTGTGGCCATATGCGGTAGATCTGTGGAGTCCATGCTGTCTGATCAGTTCCCTAGCAGCTGTGTGTAAATATTGACCAGGACCGGAGAGAGAATCGATCCTTGCGAGGTCTAGTCCGATAGCTGCTCTTTGCGAGCGTACCCCCAGGAAGGACTCAAACCTTGTCCCTGGGACCCCCGGCCACCTCGCTCAGGGAGACGGCAGAATCTCAGGGCCAGCAGCATGTCGCATGCCGCAGAGGTCCGGGAGGATGCGAGTGGATGTCTGTTCTCCATCCATTGGCAGGAGGATATCACCCCTCAGTGCCCTGGGAATCCAGACTGCGCTGGGCCGAGGAGATTCGCTTCAGTTGATTGAGCGTGAAGCTGGGCTTTAACGAGCTTCTCCGTGAGCTTGTCAGGCAGGGGAGGTTTGACACCAGCTAGAACGGATGTAGCCAGCATTCAGTGCCTCAGTTTCCCCTTGCGTCGCATGGGGATAATGACAGTGCCCTGGCTCACTGCAGCTGGAGGGTGTCAGCCACGTTTCCAATGTGTCTTGAGGGAGCTGGATGACAGACGTGAAAGACAGTTTGCTTTATGTTGTCAACACTCCTGCCCCAATGGATTCATTTGGCAGTCAGGGGAGCCGTCCCCAGTAATGAAGGGGTTAACACCTCTCTTTCCCCACACCCCGACCCCTTTAGAAATGCAGCTGCCCCTGTTTGCCGGTGGGGGTGGGGAAGCCCAGGTGTCTCTAAAGGGAAAGTGGGATGCAAAGCCCCAGCCTGCAATGAGAGTGAGCAGGATGGAGCAGACAATGCTCTGCCTCCCAGCCCCTCCGCTTGGGCTGCAGATCCCCTGCTCTTCCCGCAACCTGGGCGTCAGCTCTCTCCTTGGGATTTAGGGAACGGGATTGGGAGGCAGCTGGGCGCGTGCAGCCCGGCTTTTCCAGCCAGGCCCCTCTGGCCAGCCCGGTCCCGGGGGCCTGGCAGGCCGCCAGCAGCCAGCCAGCCAGCCAGCCTCAGTTCCCGAGCGGTGGGGCTTTCCAGGGCTGCGCTCACACAGCCTCCGATCGCCTGTGCACGTGGGAATTGAGGACTTGGCAGGAAGGAATTTGCTGGTCAAGGAGAGAAAAGAGCGAAGGGCCTGGTGATTCCTGTTAACGGTTCCTTCGCCTGGGACACAGAGTCCCGGTTTCCATGTGCAGGATGAAGGGTTCTGGGTTTGGAAATTCCCAATCCCTTGTCTGGTTGCACCCCCCCTCCCCATCCCCCGAGCCTACTCTATGGGACAGTCACTCTTGCAGGCTGGTAATTTCAACCGCTCTGCAGGGAATAGAGATCACCGGAGGAGAGGAAGGGAAATGGCCCCGTATGCCAAGGGGCAGCTTCTGCAAGCAGTGGGGAGCAGGGGAGCTGAGGGGCATCAGTGGAGCTCTGTGTGTGTGGGCAGGGATCCCAGGAGTGGCATAGCGAGGGGCTGGAGCTCGAGACTGAGGGGGATCGGCGGAGTTGGGGGTCGGGTGGCTGGAATCGGGGGGAGCTAGAGCCTGATTGTGGTGTAGACTCCAGTCGGTGCCTGCCCTAGTCCAGCTGCTTTCCCAGACCCCGGTGGCCTTTCCATGCCCTGCAGTCTCAGGGACAATCGCAGCTGCCCTGCTGGGCTTGGCACACGTTCCGTGCCCTATGAGTAGCCCTGGGCACCGTCACTATCCCTCCCTCAGAGTGGCACCGGCTGCACGCCACAGCTGAGATGAAGCTGGGCCCTGCTCCGAGGGGATGAGACGGGAGCTGGTTCCGAACTGCCCCTGCAGTGGGGTAGGCAGGTCGAGGCCGCGCCGGGTTCCCCCCTCAGTAATTAGAGGCGGGGCCAAGTGGGGGTCACAGGCTGCCAGAGGCAGGTGGGCTGAGGGGCGCCAAGCCATGCTGCCTGGTCCTGGGAGAGGGGATCTTGCGAGTGCTCACCCAGAGCTGAGAGGCTGCTGCAGATCGGGCACCAGCTCCTACTGGACACAGGGGAACCCGCCCCTGGCACCCTCCCTGGTCCCGCACTGCCCAGCTCCGCTGCCCCCCGGCTGAGCTGCTGGGAAGGGGCTGCTGGGGGTGCTCCAGGCTGAGCTGTGTATGCACAGGCCCCTGGGCTGCTGCTAAGGGGATTAGGAGCGAGCCGGGATTGTGCCATGCAGGAGGCGGGCATGGCGGGCGGGGGGCAGACCCATGGGGGCTGGGTACAGCAGGAGAGGTCGGTATCACAGCCCCCGGGAGGAGCAGTGGGGGGCAGATCGCTGGGCAGCCAGCCTTGGTCCTGCTCCAGGCCCGGGTTGCGACCGTGGCAAAGGAGCCGCTAACTCCCCCAAGGGCACAGCGCCTTGGGCTTGGAGGGTGCAGCTCTGAGCCCCTCCCCCGACAAGTGTCACCTCTGCCCCCCCCCCCCCACCCTGTCCCCATTCCTGCTTCCCACCGGCGCTGGCTGCACGCCACAGTGGCTGGCGTGTGCGGACAGGTGCCAGGCGGCGGCCGGTTACGTGTCTCCTCTGCTGCCCACCCCTCGGCCCTCTACGTGCTCCCCCGCTCGCTGTCCCCTCCCTGCTTTGCCCCTTTGCCCCTCACCCAGCCCCACAGCTCCTCCAGATCTCCCTCGGGCTCCCAGCGCTGGGCGGAGAACCAGCCCCTGGTCAGAGCACTCAGCTCACCAGTCGCTTGGCCAACAGGCGCCTTCCTTCCCCCACTGCCCAAGACCCTGTGGCCCAAGGTGCTGGCCAGGAGCCGAGCCCTGTGTGTGTCAAAGCCCCCGCACAGCGCTGGCACGGGGAAGCCTCTGCGCTCACCAAGCTCTGGAGTGGAGAAGAAAGCAATTTTCAGCCTTCTCGCCACCCCCCACCCTGATCCTGCAGGCATCACAGCAGCCCCCAAGCTGGGGCTTAGCCCCCTCTTCCCTCCCCCCTCCCCGCTCTGGGTCCTGCTCCCAGGGAGCCTGGAGCTGCCCTGTCCCCTCCCTTGGCTGGTTCCCTGGGCCCTGGTGCACCAGGCATCCTTCAGGCTTAACCCCTTCCTGCCCACGCTGCAGCAGGAAGGACAAGCTGCTTCCAGCCGGGGGCATGGGGCGGGGAAGAGAAAAAGAAGAGATGAGCTCTGCAAAGACAGGGGCCAGGTCATCTGTCCCACCCCGTTCCCATCCCCTGGTGGCTGGAGACAGCCCCCGTTCCTCCCCTCCCGCATGGGGCGGAAAGGCTGCTGCTGGCCACATGCTGGTGGGAACCTGGCACAAAGCTGGGGAGGGGGCATGGGACTCTGCGCCCCTGTCACTGAAATTATCTGGGATCATATAAATCACTGGTGCAACCAAGGTCCTGTAGTGGCACCAAATCTTATGTAAAGGGGGTCAGATAAGGTGTCTACGACCAGGTTATAATCTGCCGGTTATGATGATGCTATCTGTATGTGTGTATCAATTCTGTAGTTGAAGTTATGGATATTGGCTCTATACTGTCTGTCTTTCCAAATATTATGCTAGGCTGGTGGGAACATTCCAGAAGACTGGGCGTCAGCTTTGCTTAAACTGCTTGATGGCCCATTGTCGGGGGTGGGGGAGAGTCCCATTCCCACACCCTCCACTTCCTGGGATTCACAGTGATTCTTAGCCAGCTAGTAGATCAGAAGGTTTATTTGAGATGCCAGGCACACAATCCAACTAAAGGATTGGCAACAGCGTGATTTGTGGGTAAGATCTGATTTGTAGATTGACCTGGGTCTGGGGCCTGATTCTTTGGAATTGGGGAGATCTGTTTTCTTTTATTGGGATGTTGGTTTTCATAACCATTTGTCCCCAGGACAGGTGGCTGCCGGTGGTGATACTGGGAAGCTGGAGTGTCTAAGGGAATTGCTTGTGTGACTTGTGGCTAGCCAGTGGGGCGAAACCAAAGTCTTTTCTGTGTGGCTGGATTGGTTTGTCTGAGAGGTGGAGGAACCCCAGCTTTGGACTGTAAGTGTCCTGTTTGAAGCAATTTGTCCTGACTTGACGCTCTCAGTGGGTCACACCAGGAACAGCCCCGTCACAGCCCACCCCTGGCTTGTCTCAGGAAGACGTGGTGCCAGGTACCAGGAGAGGCGGGTCCGTCCCGGGGTCCCAGCATGCGGGGCGGAGAGCACCGGGCAGGGAGGGGAGAAGTCTGTGGGTCGGTCACTCCTCTCCCTTCCCCTTCCCCCGCCTGTGCGAGAGGTGTGTGGAGTGTGTGTGAGACCTCTCCCCGTCTGTGTGTATGGGAGTGTGTGTATGTGCATCACCTCTCCCCGTGTGTGTGTGTGTGAGACCTCTCCCCATGTGTTTGTACGGGAGTGTGTGTGCGTCACCTCTCCCCCTGTGTGTGTACGGGAGTGTGTGTATATGTGTCAGTCACCTCTCCCCGTGTGTGTGTGTGTGTGTGTGTGTGTATGGGAGTGTGTGTGTATGTGTGAGAGACCTCTCCCCGTGTGTGTGTACAGGAGTGTGTGACCACTCCCTGTGTGCACCCTAAAGCCTTAAAGATAAGAGAGGAAATAAAAAGACTCCAGCTCCGCAGTGTTTCTCTAACTGGCTCAGGCGACGTTTGTGCTCACAGATCTGTTTCGTTGCCGTTGAATCCGAATCATTTGACCAGCTCTCCCATAGTCTGCAAAGGGAAATATGGTCACCCTGCCACAAAGGCCCCGTCTTCTCTCCCCGAGGCTGTGGGACGAGCGGAGGCAGTCAAGGGCGGCAGCTAGGAGGAGTCAGAGGGACCCCGGGGGTCCGGAGGGGATTGGGGCGGGACCCATGGGGATCAGCTCAGCCAAAACCCAGCAGTGTCCTGTCTGGGGGGCGATAGCATAGTACACTCAGGCTGGAGGGATGGCCCCTGGCACCAGGAGTAGGGCTTTTATCCTTTGAGGGTCTCCAGCCACCAGGGGGCGCTCGTGCACACATGCTGCTGACCACGGGTGAGCTCCTGGTGGACCCCATGGACAGCACCCTGGTTTCTGCACCTTCCTGGGTCTGTGTGAGCCCCCTCCGGCTTGTCCTGCACTGGGCACCCCACCTGCTCCCATGTGCCCCAGACCCCATGTCCAGTCTGCATGGGGAGTTTGCAGGCTGCAGGACGCTCCCCGCAGGGGCAGCTGTGGGAGAGGACCGGGGCTGGGAGGGGAACGGCCTCGGGGAACCGTGAGACCCCAGGCCTTTCAGGCAGCGACAGAGTCAGGGAATAGAAGTCTGCACACGCATTCACATACACACGCCTGCCTCGCACGTGCCCCGGTGCTCACAGACACGTGCACGGGCGCATGTTGCTGCCTGTGCACACAATGACCCCGCTCCCCTGGTCAGGTCTTTGGGCACAGCCGGGGTCAGGCCTTCGTGCCCTGGCTTCTCAGCTCCTGCCTATCCCCCGAGTGGGGTTGCTTGGTCCCAGGGCTACAGGCCAAGTCCTTCAGGGAGGCCCTGGCTCCTGTCCAGCAGGGGCTGATTATCCCTTCCCGACAGCGCGGGGAGACATTCCAGGGTGGCCTGTCGCCAGATGAGATGTTTAGTGTCCTGAAACATGAGACACACACGGGCACAGGCAGGGGGGTTTCCAGGCCCTCTCCGGCCACACCAGGCTGGGGTTCAGGAGGGAGCCCTCAAGGAGATGGTGCTTGGACAGACCCCCCCCATCAGCTGCTTCTAACCCGTCATGGCCTTGCCCAGGGATCCCAGGCCTGGAGCGGGTCCTGCCCCTCCAGAATCTGGGGCTCTGCGCCGACGTTGCCCCTCATCCTCTGACTTCATGAGGCACCTCCACTGACAAACAGGTCTGATGCCCTCCAGCCGGGGGTTTTGCTCACGGGGCGCTGGGGCTGCCCTCCCTGGAGGAAGGACGAGACGACAGGAATTAGTGACGATTCGGTGTGTCCAGGTGGAGAAACCTCAGCGGTGTGTCTGGCTGTCTGTCCCCTGGCTGGGTGCCAGACACATCACAGACTGATGAAGCTTCCCCAGGGTTTATACCAAGCTCCTGGGCCTTGTCTACACTATGGATGTTGTGTGGCAAATTCCCGTCCCTTGTTGCTGGCCCCATGTAACACCCCGGAGCCCTAGAGCAGACAGGCCCCCGCAACTCCTGCCTGGCTCCGAGCAGGTCCAAGCAGCGCAGTATTTCAGACGCTGTCTGCCCCCTGCTCCGGGGGCCCTGGCAGGCTGAGGCTGGTGGAGCTGGCTGGACTGCAGACGAGCAGGAAGGGGTGGCAGTGCCCCCATGGCTCCCGCAGGCTGCTCTGAGCGCCCTGGCTCTGCAGCTCCAGCCAAGGCCCCGCTGATGGGAGCAGGAAAGGGCTTTACGAGCTGCCCTGTTGAGGGGCCCGGCTCACGGGGCTACCTGTAGTGCCGAGTGCTGCACGTCCTAGAGGGAGAAACTGTCCCAGCCCTGCAGAACTCCCCCAAAGGAGATAGGGAGCTGGGCCCCACAGGAAGGCTTGGTGCTCAGGCCGCACTAAGACTGGGCCCCGGCCCTGGGCACGGCAGAAGCGAGGAGGCTCTGGGAGGGGCTCGGCACAGAGAGAGGGTCCTGCGCTTCTTGGAGTTGTTCTTCACACAGCTGAGCCCAGTTAATTGTGGTTGAACTAGGGCCCATCCTTTCGGAAGAGCCTTGGGGATGCCTGGCTACTGCTCCAGCTGCTCCCAGGTTTTTGTGGTCTCGCAGGTCTGTGTGCCCTCGGCTCCCCACGGTTTCCACGAAGAACCCCCAGTGTGGAGCCCTTCTCAAGGTCACCACTTCTCTGCCAGGGCCAAGCCACAGACTCCTCTGCCCCAGAACTGCTCGCCACAGTCCCCTGGGGAACCCCATTACTGTGACAGTCCTTCTCTCTCCCAGGGCCAAGCTGCAGGCTCCTCCGTCCCTGAGACTGCTCGCCGCAGTCCTCAGAGGGACCCTGTTACTGCAACCGTCCTTCTGCTGGTCATACACTCGCAGAGGTTAAGCGTAGCTCCTTCGCCCCCTGAAACTGCCCCTCTCTGAGCCATCAGCATGCCGGGTCCTCGTTAACCCCCCTTCGTTTTACTGCTCCCCAGTCATTTACTGCAGGAAGCACCATCCACGGGATGCAGCAGATCCCACCTCTGCCAGCAGTTGTCACGGAGTCACCAGGCGATGCTCAGGAACTGCTCCCTACGAAGCCAGTCAGGACTCCGGGGGAACCTCCTCTCTCTGAGCAGACTGTGTCCAGGGCAAGAAGCTTCCACAGCTTCCACCTTCCTGGGTCTGACCTGGGAGCATTCAGCATCCCCTGCCCCACCGTGCGCTTCCTGCAGTGAGTCCACCCAGGCAGGGTCCTGCAGAAGTCAGTGGGTCCTGTCCCCCAACTCCACAGTCAGACATGACTCTCAGCCAGCCAGTAAAACAGAGGGTTTATTAGATGACAGGAACACAGTTTAAAATAGAGCTTGTAGGTAGAGAGAACAGGACCCTCTAAGTTGGGTCCATCTTTGGGGAGAGGGAGGCCAGAGCCGGGTCTGGGCCTCCCTCTCTTTCCCCAGGCAGCTCCGAACTGACACGCTCTGGCCTCTCCTCTGGCCTTTGTCTCTTTCCCAGGCCAGGAGGTCACCTGATCTCTTTGTTCTCCAACCCCTTCAGCTGGTACCTTGCAGGGGAGGGGCTGAGGACATCAGTTACCAGGAGACAGGGTGTCAGCCATTCTCTGTGCAGACACCATCACACTGACCCTCTTGGGCTCTGCAAAAATCACACCCTCTTATCCCCCCCACCTAGAGACTTAGGAAACTGAGGCACTCACACAGTATCCTGAGAAAACATTAAGAACATTCCCACTTCATCACAGATGGGTAGATGGACAGATGGCTGGGCAGATAGGTGTACGGCTGGGCAGATAGGTGGATGGACAGATGGCTGGGTGGACAGGAGGACTGCTGGGCAGACAGATAGACAGCTGGGCGGACAGGTGGACAGCTGGGCGGACAGGTGAACAGCGGGATGCCCCTCTCAGGTCCCCAGCGAGGCCCTAGACAGGGTGAAATCCCGCATGAGGATTTGCTCTCTCCAGTGCTGGGGGATGGTGCAGTCACCGGCTCCCCTACTCTGAGAGACTCTAGGCAGGCCTGCTCCAGGGGGATGGTTCTCCTGATACCTCGGCTGCTCTGTATCGATCCCAGCAAAGGCCTTTGACCTTGGCAGCCGTAAAGCTCCCGCTGTGCGGCCTTGGACTTGCCCCAAGTGCACTAAACGGGGCAGCAGGCGGCCTGGGCCCTGGAGCCTGGCCTGCTCAGACAAGGTAGGGGTGGATCCTGGAGGTTTCGTGGTCAATGATTTGCCAGGCCTGGGCATGAGCCCTGCGTTCTACGAGAGAGGTGAGAGCCAGGCTGGGGGACCCTGCTGGACTGGGCCTGGGGCGCAGGACCCACCCCGGGGGGCTAAGCTCTGGGGACTGAGGCGGCCAAGAGGAGAGCCCAGCTGGCCCTCAGGGGGCAGCAACGAAGCCGGGCTTGGGGAGACCCGGGGGAGCGGGCCCTGTGACAAACCCAGAATATACCCCGGTCCCAATGGCAGAGGCTGGGTCACCCATCCCAGGTACAGAGCCACCAGCGAAGGTGGCAGGAGCCGGATGTCCTCTGAGGCTCTGCCCACAGCCAGAGCAGGGTAGAATGGGCACCGCATGGGGGGAGCTGTGCACAGGGCAGGCTGTGGGGGGCATGAGGGGAATCCCAGGGCCAGCGACGGGGGGCTGCTCGAGGGACCCCGATTCAGGACTGGCTTGGATAAGGCCCCAGTTGTTCGGATGCTTCTCTGAACCCTGAGCTCCTTGGACCTGTCCAGGTGGGCTGGGAATCTCTAGGAAGGGGCTTTCTCCCAGGGACTCCAGCTCTTGGCCCGATAGACCCTGGCTCGCTGCCACTGGGCTCCGGGCCTGTCCCGGTGCGACCTGGCCATGGAGCTTTGTATCGGAGCGGGAGAGCGCTCGGGCGTGTCGCGGCACAACCTGCTACGGACACATTCCCCCCAGTAGCTGTTCCCGCCATGCCCTGGAGTCTGGGGAGCTCCTGGCACAAGGCAGGGGAGTGGGGCCTGGACTCTAAGGTCTCCACATCAGTTTGCCCCGTCCAGGAGTCCACAGACAAGCCCAGAGCGGGGAGTGGATTGGCACCGTACCACTGGGATCAGGGTGGCTGGGCTGGAGCCAGAACCAGCAGGAACGCAGGAGCTCCGCTGGAATTGGAAGAGCCAGGGGCTCTGCTGAGGGGGCTGATACGCCTGCCCCTGCCCCCTCGCCACAGCCCCCGGCTGTAGCCTGGCCTGGTGCCAGTCATGAACTTGCCAGAACACATCTGCAAAGGGGAACCGCTCCTGCCAGGAATCCTCCTTCTCCCCTCCCCTCCCAGCTGTGCTCCCTGGAGCTGGGAGTGGGCCACGGGCCAGGCTCTTACAAGGACTGAAAGTGAAAGCTGGCGGCTGCAGAGGATAAATACAGGCACGGGGACTGGTCGAAGCATCTCAGCTCTGCCTGTTCCTGAGCCACAGGACGCCTCAGCCTGCCTGATCGCCCTGCCCCACTGCTGGCCAGAATGACCCTCCGCGTCCTGCTGCTGCTGGCGGCTGCCCTCTGCGTCTGCAATGCCCAAGGTACTGCATGGTGCTAGCTGGTCCCAGCGGTCGGGAGGGTGCCCTGGGGTCGGGACTGGGTCAGCAGGCGTGGGGTGCGCCTCGGAGCAGCAGGACACCAGGGGGAACCCAACTGCTAGCCCCTTTGCAGTGGGGGCTTTGTTCCAGCCGCTGTGCTGCTCGGGGGAGGGAGCTGGCATGCCTGGCACTGGGGCTGGTAGCCTCAGCCTGGCAGGTCCAGCAGCAGCACCTAGTGAGAGAGCAGGGAGCTCGTCCTCTAGAGACCCAGGTTCTAGCCTGGGCTCTGACCCTCGTCTGTTGGGAGACCCAGGGGGGTCTGTGCTGCCGATCCTGCCCCCAGTGAAAAGGCCTGTCTCTGCCCCTGCCCCCCCAGGGCTCAGTGGTGGGGACGTGCCCACTGGGTTAAATCCTGGAGCAGGGGGCCCTGTCAGCTGATCCCCCCAGCCTGGGGGGAGCTTATCAGCCACTCACAGGCCGTAGATCAGAGCTCACCTTCCTGAAGAGAGAAAGTGACGGCCTGGCTTTATTGTGACGGGCTAGAAACCGGGGTGATTCAGGCGACTCAGTCAGCAGATGAAGGTAGAGGGGGATGTCCCAGTAACGTGGCCGCTAAGAGCTGTGGGTCAGGAGTGAGGGGCACCAGCAGAACTGGGGGGACAGGGCTGAGCTATTAGGGGTCTGCAGGTCAGGAGTGAGGGGCACCGGCAGGGCTGGGCTAGCAGGGGGCTGCGGGTCGGGAGTGAGGGGCCCCGGCAGAGCGGTGTATGAGAAACTCCCTGTCTGCAGCACCCGGGGCCAACAAGCCCCATGCGTGTGTCAATGGCCCATGTGCCCAATGCTGCTCAGGAAGGGGCTTGGGGCTGGGGAAGTTGCCTCGGGTTGGCATGCAGCTCTCAGAGGCATCATGCCAGAGAGGCGTCCTCTGCCCGCCTCTCATCCGGGCCCTTGTCCGCTTGCCCACCAGGGAGCGAGAACCAGGCGTCCGACTGCTGCTTGAGCCACAAGAATAACCCCATCCCGCCCCACGTCCTTGCCACCTACCGAATCCAGGGGCCCGAGACCGGCTGCCGGCTCCCCGCTGTCGTGTGAGTAGAGCCAATGTCTGCGGGTGCGCGGGGCTCCGTGATCCTGCCCTTCCCCGGGGCCCGGGGTTATGGGAGGATGGGCGGGGCGGGGCGGGGGGGTCTGGCTGTCCCCAGCTGGGTCTGTGCCGACCCCCGTTAACAGCTCTTCTGTCCTCACCCAGGTTCATCACCAAGAAGAACAGGAATCTCTGCGCCCCGCCCACTGCCCGCTGGGCTCTGGACCTGATGGAGAAGCTGGATGGGAAGAAAGGCCAACGCGCCGCGGGCCGTGCAGGGAAACAGCCCCACGCGAAGGGAGCCAAGCAGCGGAAGCAGAGGAAGCCCCAGAACTGAGAGGTGAGGACGGCGGAGCCCCAGCCGTGCGGGGAGGGACGGGCCCCCGCTGCTCCAGGGACCTGAGTCTGGCGTCCGCCTGGGCCAGATCCTCAGCTGGTGAAAATCACCCCAGCCCCTATCTGCCGAGGCTGTGCCCCACCACACGGGGGCGCTGCAGGCTGGGGCAGATAGCGAGGAGGTGGGGGAGCAGCTGGTGTACTGGTGATGAACACAGGGGATGTGAAATAGCCCGGGCCACGGGCTGGGGACGCAAGGCGCCCGCTGGACCCAGCCCATCAGCCTGGCGATGGCCACACAGCCACCAGGCACTAATGGCATATGGTGACGTCTCTGCCTGGGCTGGGGGGGTCTTTTCACTCCTGGCGGCTGACTGGGAGCCGCTAGAAAGGGATGGGGGTGCTTCAGGCAATGGGGGAGGGACACAGAGCTCCCCTGCCCTGCTCTCTCTAACTGCTCTCTCCCCTCCCAGGACATCTGCCGTCCCTGCCCCGGCGCCTGCCTGGCTGCTCAGCTGCTCTCTGCAGAGCCTCCTGGAGACCTGGTGGATTCCTGACCCGGGGGGCGGGGGGCTTGGCGTGGGGCAGCGCGTGATTCTCTGCTAGAATTTCCCCTGGACGTGCCGCACCTCCAGACCGCGTGCTGCCTCCTGCTCAGCGTCCGTGAGCTGTGTCACGCCACGCCCCCCTCCTGCGCCTCCGGGCCAGGCCCATAGCCACTGCTTAACGGCCCCGAACCCCCTTTCCTCAGGGCCAGCTCCAGGGAGGTCAAAGGGAGCAGGGGCCCCAAACTCCACGTGCCATTAGTCAGCACCTCGTACACCCCAAAGCTGCTCCCCCTATGCTGCCTCCAGCGCTGTGGGCAGGGCCAGTACCTCTCCCAGAGGGAGAGATTTTGCCCACAGCGCTTCCGGACAAGGACTTTGGTTCATTCAGTTCTATGCAGAGATATGGTTGTAATAAAAAGCTCCACAAGGCTTAGTAATACCAGCAAAGGCTGCAGGATGCCTGGACCAGCAAGTCCTTATTGCTTCTTCTATCGAGCGCGCTTATCTGGGTTGATTGATTTATTAGCTGGCTCTTTCAGACTGGATTAAGAAACTGTGATGTCCTAGCTACTGCAGGACAGGCATTGCAGGCCGCGCCAGGCCCTGCCTCGCCGGGGACGCACGGCCCATCGCCAGACGGAATTCAAGTCAATAAACATAATTTTCAAACCCACCGAAGCAAAGGACTGCTGGTGTCGTGAGTGTGACGTGGGGCAGGGAGGGGGCACTGGGCCTGGGTCACTGTGCCCGGGACGGACAGGCTGAGAAATATGGACGGGCGCTTGAGCTCCACCTCCTCTGGTTGGGCTGGAGGCAGGAGCCCCTGGGTGAGGCTGGTAGGTCTGGCCCCATGCGTGGGAGTCTAACAGGTTTGGGGTTGGGGAGGAATTTCCCCCCGGTCAGATTGGCAGGAGCCCTGGGGTGGGGGTTTCACCACCCTGGGCAGAGTGGGGCCCGGATGACTTGCAGGTGTGAACTAGAGGAAGTCGGGGTGTCTCTGTCAGAGGTTGTGGGGCTGTTGGGGGTGGGGGCGGGTTCCTGAGGCCTGCGAGGTGCGGGTCAGACGGGGTGAGCCCGGAAAGTCTCAGTCTCTGGCCTGGGTCATAGCAGGACCCCAGTAGCTCAAACAGGGGAGCGGCCCACGTGGGTAGCTCTCCTCCAGGGGCTCTCAGAAACCTGAGATGGTTATAGGGTTAATGAAGTAGTGGCCAAATGGGGCCCACAAAGGGTTCACTTGGAGAGCCCTGCTGGGGGCGGGGGGGGTGTCTCTCAGGCACCCAGCCAGCGCCTCGCTCAGGGGCACCAGGGTGATGGCGGGCGGGTTCCCACTCCAGGCCCCTGTCTCTATGTCCTGCTGTGCGCTGACCCCCAGCGGGACTGTGGGTGGTGGTGGGTTTAATCAGGAGACATTCAAGGGGGTGGAGAGTCTGGGACAGCGAGACCCCTTGTCACACCCTGTGGGGTGCAACCCCATTGACTGCTGGGGGAGGGTGACCTCGGTTAAGGTCCCCTGTGGGGAGCCCCTCACCCTGCCTATGGCTCAGGTCCCTGGGCAGACACACGTGGGTCGGGTGGCTGGCCGTTGGGGTTCCAGTTTGGGGATGACTATCGCTTTAAGACAGGATCCAGGCCTGTCATGGCCACGGAGCTGAATACAAGGACCCAGGAGGCTGCGAATGCAGGTGTCAGTGAAGATGCAAATAGCCCGGCTGGGGGGGGGTGGGGGGAATTCCCCGCCTCTTGCTCCCCTCCCCCAGCCCTGCTGCTAACATACAGGAAATGCTGCTAAGCCCAGGACACCTGCCTGTAACCAGAGTCCCAGGTCTGTGGGGCAGATGAACCCCCCCAGGAGATGTGACTCACACCAGCTCAGATCCAGAGATGGAGGGGGCCAGCTCAACATCTGCCCTCGCTGGGGAAACTGAGGCAGAGCTGAGCCCTGTGGTGGCTGAGATCCCAGCTGAGTTCGGGGAGACCCAGGCAGGGCAGGATGGCTGCCAGGCAGGGTCACCTTGTCCCGGGGTGAGAGGGCCCAGGGAAGAGGGAGTGGCTGGCAGGATGCTGCTGGTAACAGAGGCGCCTGGTCAGAGGGTGGTCATTGTCATGGGGGGGTTCCCTTGCCCAAGAGACCCTGAATCTCAGCCCTCCAGGAAGGGCTCTGCCCTGGGTGTGAGGGGGACAGGGTGACCCCAAGAGGGGAGATGGGCTCCTGGCATACACACAGTCCTGGGGGTGGGACACAGCTCCGGAGGGGGCCTGCCCAGGCGCAGGGACCCTTGCCTCACACACCTCCAGGACACCAGAGCCCCAGAGATCTGGCTGGGGTAAGAACCAACACTCAAGGGGTCACTCCCTGTTCCACCCTAGGGGTCAGGGTACCCCAGGCTGTGGCCTAGGTGGCTGAAACATGGAGCAGGTGGGGTCACTGCCCTCCTCACTCCGTGGCAGACGAAGGGAGCGGACAGCGGCAGGTCCCCCAGCCCAGTTTCAAACCCAAAGGTGTTGGAGCGGGGAAAGGGCTGGGGGCGGGCACAGAAAAGCTCCTGGTGTGCTCGGTGCTAGTGCCACCGAACTGAGCAGAAATCAGGACACTGTGCTGAGATGAGCACTGGAAACTCAGTACGCTGGCTTGGCGGGAGGGCTGTGCGAATCCTCGAAGTGCCTGGGAGGTCAGATACTGCGGGGAGGGGATGATGCTGGGGCATGTGTGGATAATTTGTGGGTTCAGACGTCCCCGGGTCACTGGTTAAAGCGCCCCTGTTTCGTTTGGTCTTGAAGGGGGAAGAGAGGTGACAAAGTGGGAATATTTGTGCCTCAGTTTCTTTGTGACCCAGTGGGTGGGAAAGGATAGTTAGCTCTGAGGGCAGCTGAGAGACACAGGCCTGGGTGTTGCTGCGCTGTCTGGCCCTTGGCCTCCATGTCAGTGGAGCATTGGAGCAAATCTGGTCACCAGGACATGGACTCCTCGCACGCGATACCCGTGAGGGAGGAGGAGTCCCCACCCCACCCCTCGGCAGGCCTGGGAGAGGTGTGAGGTGGGGGATAAGGGTTGGCTGCCGGGGGGAGTCAGGGGTCTCACTTTGGAAGCAACCAAAGAGGTCAGATGGAGGGACACAGAGCTGGAACCGAGGGGTTGCTCCAGCTCGGCTGGGCTCTGGGCTGACCAGACGGGACCTTTCTTTGATTTTCTTTTCTCTGTGACACCCGAAGGGCTTCAGAGGCTGGGCCAGTGGCATCATTCGGGTCAGAGCTGAGGTATGTACTGACGGGGGTGTGTGGCGGATCTCTTGGGATTAGAGGACCCTACGGGTGATGACATTGGCTTTCAGTAACCGCTCACCACGGAGGGTCTAAGGAGGCTGCATCTCTGACTTCTTGTTAACCCTTTGTTACTAGCTTGGTCTCTCTAATGGAAGAACCACCACTGGCCTGGGGTGAGCCTGCCCTGAGTCTCAGCAGTTTGTCCTGAACGGGGCATTCTCCGCTGTAACCTCTGAGCACAGTGGCAGGGGGAAATGAGGAAAGAGAATCGTCTTTTATCGAAACGCCGGCTTCCCACAGACCCCGACCTGCTGACACGAAACCCGAGGACAGCAGCTGCATTTTAAACAGGTTGACAACTTCCTTCCTTTGTTATTGTTAGCAGCGGCTGCCCCACTCCCGCAGAACAGGGGTTAAAACCAGCCCGGGAGAGGACCGTGGCTGGCATAAGAGGAGTGAGAGCGGCCGAGGGAGTGGCTGACCACAGCTGTGGCCAGCTCACTCAGGACCCAGCTGGCCTAGATAAGAGGGCTGGTGGCCAAGAGCTGGAGGCAGAGAGAAGGGCCGAGCTGCCTGGGAGCACAAAGTACCCGAAGTGGAGCAGGGCTGGGGAAGGGCCAAGGCAACTCCCCAGGCTGAGGCCTTGTTGAAGGGCTACGGAGGTTCCCGGGAATAGGTAGAGGCAGCTAGTCCTACCCCCTTGCCGATGAGTGGCCACTGCACACTGCAGCCTGCCCCAGTAAGCAGGGGCTAGATGAGGACTGGCAGTAGTCACGGAGGCAAGGTGGGGATAGAGGGTTGGGGGTTCCCCTGGGAGGGGAGACCCAGAGCGTGGGGTACTGCGGTGGGCAGAAGCCTGAGGGAAAGGGGCACTGGGGTCTGAGAGGGAAACGGGCCACCGGCCAGCAGAGGGTGCGCCGAGGCTGGAAAAGAGCTAATTCCCGGATGACCAGCAGGAGGCACCATACCAGTGAGTCAACGCCTCGCTACACTTCATATTCCACATTATTAGAAAAACGTGCCCCTGTCCCCCTGCAGAACTGTGGTCTAGTACAATACGGGCCATCTTTGTAATGGAAAAGGTTTCGTACTATGTACACAAGAAGAGAAACCCCCAAAAGAGGACAGGAGAGACACAACATCATATGTCTTATTGGACCAACTTCTGTTGGTAAGACAAGCTCTCCCTCGCGCGTCTTGTCTCTCTGATACCCTGGGACTGACATGACTACAACACTCTTACAGAAAGAGGACAAGAATTCAGTGTCCTTAGGGGAGAAGGTCAGGTCATGGGATTCATGTTTAATTTTGCAATGGGAAATAAATGTGACAAAGGACGTGATGAAAACTGGTTCCTGATAGCGGGCGTAATGATGTGATTCTCTCTAGGAATGTAGGGAACTCCCCTTTCAGGCCGTGTTTGGTGAGTGAGGACAGCCCTGGGGGAGGCAGGAACACAACTCAACTCTTGCACTGCCTTGGCTCTTGGTTGGTTGGTTTGGTGTTTGAACACTGGCTGGGGACAGAGAAAGGGGGCTGCCTGATCTCAGAAGTGTTAGTGGTTGCCTGAATCTGCGTGCTCATGGCCGGATCACCTTTGTAGTGCACAAGCAGAATAAAATCCAGAGCAGTAGTGTGTAGATAGATCCCTGGGGCTGTCCTAGGGTCAACTGCACAATGCTGAAAATGCGGATGAGTCCAATCAGCTGGGAGGAAAAATTTAATCAGAGAAATGTGAATGATCATTGGGATCCTTAAGGACACTTTACTAGATGTCCCAAAAGTCACAGTCCCATCACAGCTGAGGAGAGGGGCTGTGGTGGTTAGAAAACCAGTGTGGGTTAGAAGGGAAGTGAAGGTAGCTGTAAAGATATAACAACTAGAAGAAAGGGGAAGTTGATAGTAATGAATATAAATCAGAAGTTAGGGATTGTAGAAAATTGATAAGAGAAACAAAGGGACATGAGGAGAAATCTATGACCTGCAGAGTTAAGGAAAATAAGGAGTTTTTTTAAATATTAGAGAGGAAAGGAACTCTGATAATAGTATTGGTGCATTACTAGATGGAAATGGTAACATTGTAAATAATAATGAAGAAAAGGCAGAAGTGGTCAATAAATATTTCCGTTCTATATTTGGGGAGAAAGTAGAGTATGCAGAGTCTCATCTATGGTGATGATATCACTCTTTCTATTTCACTAAGCAGCTGCTACTTAAATCAGACATTTTAAAATCAGCAGATCCAGATACCTAGCATCCAAGAGTTTTAAAAGAGCTGGCTCAGGAGCTTTCTGTACTGTTAAGGTGCATTGGGAAGGCTGTAGATGACAGGAAGATGGCTAATATTGTGCTGATTTTTAAAATGGTAAATGGGCTGACCTGGGTAACAATAGGCCTACCAGCCGGACTTCTTCAGAGAAGGACCTAGAGGTTACAGCAGATGAGAAGCTGGATATGAGTCAGCAGTGTGCCCTTGTTGCCAAGAAGGCTAACGGCATTTTGGGCTGTATAAGGAGAGGCATTACCAGCAGATCGAGGGACGTGATTGCTCCTCTCTATTCGACCTTGGTGAGGCCTCATCTGGAGTACTGTGTCCAGTTTTGGGCCCCACACTACAAGGATGTGGAAAAATTGGAAAGAGTCCAGCGGAGGTCAACAAAAATGATTAGGGACCTGGAGCACATGACTTACGAGGAGAGGCTGAGAGAACTGGGATTGTTTAGTCTGCAGAAGAGAAGAATGAGGGGGGATTTGATAGCTGCTTTCAACTACCTGAAGGGGGGTTCCAAAGAGGATGTAGCTTGGGTGTTAGTGGTATCAGACGACAGAACAAGGAGTAATGGTCTCAAGTTGCAGAGGGGGAGATTTATGTTGGATATTAGGAAGCACTATTTCATGTGGAGGGTGGTGAAGCACTGGAATGGGTTCCCTAGGGAGATGGTGGAATCTCCTTCCTTAGAAGTTTTTAAGGTCAGGCTTGACAAAGCCCTGGCTGGGATGATTTAGTTGGGGGTTGGTCCTGCTTTGAGCAGGGGGTTGGACTAGATACCTCCTGAGGTCCCTTCCAACCCTGATATTCTATGATTCTATGATTCCTGCATTCATGGCAGGACTAAGTATTATCTAGACCATCCCTGACAGGAGTTTGTCCAACCTGCTCTTAAAAATCCCCAATGATGGAGATTCTACAACCTCCGAAGGCAATTTATTCCAGTCCTTCACCACCCTGACAGTTAGGAAGTTTTTCCTAATCTCCAACCTAAATCTCCCTTGCTGCAATTTAAGCCCATTGCTTCTTGTCCTGTCCTCAGAGGTTAAGAAGAACAATTGTTCTCCCTCCTTCTTGTAATAACCTTCTATGTACCTAAGAGCTGTTCTCCTGTCCCCTCTAAGTCTTCTCTTCTCTAGACTAAACAAACCCATTTTTTTCAGTCTTCCCTCGTAGGTCATGTTTTCTAGACCTTTCATCATTTTTGTTGCTCTTTTCTGGACTTTCTCGAATTTGTCCACATCTTTCCTGAAATGGGGCACCCAGAACTGGACACAATATTCCAGCAGGGGCCTAATCAACGGCTCTCAACCTTTCCAGACTATTGTGCTTCTTTCAGGAGTCTGATTTGTCTTGTGTACCCCAAGTTTCACCTACTTAAAAACTATCAGCTTACAAAATCAGACATAGAAATGGAAGAGTGACACAGCACAATATTACTGAAAAAATTGCTGACTTTCTCATTTTTACCATATAATTATAAAACAAATTGACTGGACTATAAATATTGTACTTACATTTCAGTGAATAGTCTATAGAGCAGTATAAACAAGTACTTGCTTGTATGAAATTTTAGTTTGTACTGACTTTGCTAGTGCTTTTTATGTAGCCTGTTGTAAAACTAGGTAAATATCTTGATGCGTTGATGTTCTCCTGGGAAGACCTCTGCGTACCCCCAGGAGTACACATACCCCTGGTTGAGAACCACTGATCTAGATTGCTTGGGATACTGGGTGCGAGCCAGCAACATGCATTTTAATACAGCTAACTGGTGTGCACCTTGGAACAAAGACTGTAGGCCACACTTACAGAATGAGGAGCTCTAACCTGGGAAGCAGGGACTCTGAAAAAGATTTGGGAGCCGTGGTGGATAATCAGTGGAACATGAGCTCCCAGTGCAACACTGGGGCCAAAAGAGTTAATGCGACCCTGGGATGCAGCAACAGGGGGATAATGGGTAGGAGCAGAGAGGTGATTTCACCTCTGTGTTTGGCACGGGTGCCACCATTGCTGGAATCCCGTGCCCAGTTCTGGTGGACACAGTCCAAGAAGGATGTTGATAAATTGGAAAGATTCAAGGAAGAGCTGCAAGAATGATGACAGGGTTAGGAAACCTGCCCTAGCGTGAGAGACTCATGGAACTCAATCTGTTTAGCTTAACAAAGGGAAGGGGAAGGAGTGACTCGATCCCAGTCTGGGAGTACCTACATGGGGAACAGAAATTTGGTAACAGAAGATTCGTCCATCCAGCAGACAAAGATGTAACGGGACCCAGTGGCTGGAAGCTGAGGTAGATAAATCCAGGCTGGAGATACACTGAACATTCTTGACAGGGAGAGGAATTAACCATTGGAACAACTTACCAAAGGACCTGGTGCATTCGCTGTCACTGGCCATTTATAAATCCAAGCTGGATGCTTTTCTTGCAAATCTGCTCTCGGAATTATTGTGGGGCAAATCTCTGGCCAGACGACACGATCATCGTGGTCCCTTCTGGCCTTGCAATCTTGGACTCTCTTAGGCACCTGGGCTACATACCATGCTCCCATTGATGCTCCTGGTTCTGTCCAGTCTGGCAGAGGGGTCAGGTCAGGTCTGTGTGCTGGAGTCATTCCTGGGGAAATTCTTCCACCCCCAGAGGATGTGTGGGACGAGCTGGCTCAGAGAGGAGTGTCCCACGTGGGGGTTGCTGGCTCTCGGAGGGGTGGGCTCACATATGCTGGCGGAGCTCCAGGCACTGGTAGTGCAGCATTAGTGAACTGTGGAGTGGTTAATGTTAAAGACAGGTGAGATCTGGTGGAACAGGCGGTTCTGGAAACCCACCAGACGGTTCTTAGCCTCACGCTATTCACTGGGATCCTGGGATCACTTCTTACTCCTGCTAGCTGAGAGCACGTTTTTACCAAAGGTGACCTCGTTGGAAAACGGATTGGCCAGATCCTCAGCTGTGCTCAACTCTGGAGGGGGCCTCTGCAAGGGAGCCAGTTCCAGGGCTGGGCTGGTCCTGTGCTAACCTCTGAGTAGATTAGAGCAGGCTAGGGGCTGCTCTGAACTACACTGCCTGACTATAGCACCCAATTCGCTCCTCTCCACCCCCCTCCTCCACCCCCATGCCACAGGTGATTCACCCCTTCTACCCCTTACGCCAAGGCTGAGGGCCAGCTCCCAGCTCAACCCCACATCCCCTATGGAGCCAAAGGGGCCAGCGGCTTGGCCATGTGGGGGCTCTGGATGGATCATAGGCATTTCCTCCCTGGAATTCCCCTTCCCTCTTTCGGCTCCTTTTCTCCAAGGGGGAGAAGGCCCTAGGGTTGTTCCTGGCTGGAGATGAAAGGCTCGGGTCCCGGGGGGGCAGGGGGGGTCGAGATGTGGGGAGCAACCGCTCACGTCACACTAGAACTGTCTGCTGGCAAATCGCCTGAGGACTTGCCTGGCTTGCAGCATATCCTGGCCCAGCTGGTGTTCCTGGAACATCTGGGCTGGGGAGGCCCCCGCCGGGGGCGCTGGCAGAAACCAACACGCTGAACAGCCTGAGGAGAGGAACGGCAACAGCCCCATTACAGTCAGTGGGACCCGATCCCAGCGGGTGTCAATCAGCCACAGCTCCATTACAGTCAGCGGGGCCCGATCCCAGCGGCTGTGCATTGCTGTAGCTGTATTGGAGTCAGTAGAGCGACACTGAGGATTTGGCCCAGGGAGTTTGGTGGTCCAGGGGCCAGCGGAGGAGGGCTGTGCACTGCCTCTCTCCACACGTACTGCCAGGCGCCAGCTCCCGAGACAGTACCGCCCCATCCCCTCTGGGGAACCACATGGACCCCTCTCCACCAGCATCCCCGTCCTTCTCCCCGGGCCCAGGCAGCCTCCCAAGCCTGCCCCAGGAGCCGGGCAGACAAGAGAAGCAGAGGGGAGGCTGTGCGGGAGGAAGGAGCAATTCCAGGCTCTCCGGGGGAGGTGTGCTCCTGGCGGGAGAGCCCTCGGGGGCTGAGAAGGGCTGGAGGGTGGGGATTGTGGGTCTGGTGGGTGAGGTTAAGCAGGGAGCTGTGGGCTGGAGGACGGGGGGCAGGCAGGTGGCTCAGAGGAGGAACCTGGGGGGAGGGCGGCGGGCAGGACAGGGATGGAGGCAGAGTGGTGGGACCAGGCGTGTGGATCTGCTGTGGGAGGCAGCAGGCCAGCGCCAGGAGGGGCTGGCGGCTTTGGCCCCATGAAGTCGAGGCTGTCACTGTTTGCCCTATGACGCCCTGGGCCACCATACACCTGCCCAGAGCCCCCTGCACCTCCTGGCCACATCCGGGGCAGAGCCAGCCAATGGGGCCCCGTCAGTGCCGCCCTGCTCCATGAAGGCACATGCCACTTCCCTGGCCCTGGCCCCGCAGCTGCTCACCCCTGGAGGCCGGCCAGCCCCCCCATTACCGACGGGAAGGGGAGGCGCAGAGGAAGGGGATGTGACTCGCCCAAGGAGCCCGGGGCAAGTGCAGGAATTGTGCCCGCGCCTGGCCCACTGCCAGCAGTGCAAGGCTGTGGTTGGCCCAGCCCACACTCGCCAGTTCTTGGCAGCCGCCCATCCGAAGCGTGGAGAGTCCTGTGGGAATAACAGCGTCTCTCTCCTCGCGCCTCCTCTGCCGCCCTGCGGCGGGCGCTGCCCACGGTGCTCCAGTGCTGGCAACCCACGGGCACACCTGGATGCTGTCCCGCCTCTGACAAGGTGAAGCTCGCCTCGCCCAGGGAGCCAGGCTGGGAGCCACGGCCAGTTGTTTTCGGCGGCCAGCTGGAAGGGGAGCAGGCGGTCAGGGGTACCCAGGCGCACTGTCCCCCGAGAGCACTGGGTCACCCCCTGGATCACTCTGCCGGATGCTGGGCTGTGGGGCCCCGTGTCTCTTCTGTTCACAAACCTGCGACTGGAGCCATTCTCCTCACATGTCCCCAGGGCCGACCAGCCCGAAGACTCATTTCACAACCCAGCCCTGGGAAAGCCCCTGACTCCAGGCCGCGCTGCTATTCCTGCAAGCAGCAGCTGAGGGCAGGAACAGCCTGAGCCAGCCAGCCCGTGACCCACTTGGAAGGCAGCTGAAAAGCTCTAATTCCCTGTTTATCCTGGCTGAGGTTCAGGAGGCCGGGATTAATCGGGGAGAGCAAACACTGGCTCCTGCCTCCGTTGTCACAGCTCTGGGGCCTGCTATTACTCAGCTGCGATACAGACGCAGGGGGCTGGGTGGCACGGGCAGGCCGGGGACAGGAGATGGAGCTGTTTGCCAGGGCATGGCTCAGGCCGGGGTGCTGGCATGAGAGATGAAGCCTCCCCCCGACCCCAAGGCGGCTGACCCCCAGTCAGCTCTGGCCAGGGACACGTGGACTGAAGACCCATGTGCTTCCAGGTCTCTGACTAGTTTCCCCACCCAGCTCCGCAAGGGGAAATAGCTGCTGGGTCTCACTCCGCTTGTCCACCCAGCAAAACCCACCGGCCCCCATGACTGCTCCTGGAGCCAGGGGCAGATCCAGCTCGGAGTTGGCAGTGCCCAGCTCTTCCATTCAGCCACCCGGGGACCCCTCGGCCAGCTGGCAGGGCAGAGGGCTCGGCACTGTCTGCCTAGCCTTCGGGGCCCAGGGTGCACCAGGCTGGGTTTGATCCTCTGCAGACACGAGGCACCCTGCACCGGCCATGCCCCCAGCGGGAGGCCGCTTGAGCTAGACTGCGGTGGACTTCCTGGCTTTCCTCTGGGTCTCCCTCCAGGATGGGCCAGACCTGCCCCTGAGCTAGCCACACAAAGCTGAGCCTCGCTGGGCTTGTGAAGGAGGCCGGGCTCCTTTCAGATTGGGGCTGCCTGCTTGGGAGAGGGAACGCTGGAGACACAGGGCTGGTCATCGTTAGGGGAGCAATTCAGCCTGGCCACACCGCAGAGCCAGGGTTCGGAGTCCGGGGTTGGGTGCACTGCGGACACCCAGGGACCCGGTAGCTCTGCTGACCTCTCTGGCCAGCGTGGGCCTGGTGCAGATGCGCTGCGAAGGGATTCAGGGCACCGGGAGAATGGTGAGTTGAGGATTCGCGGGGCTCCATTCCCCTTACAGGCCCAGGGAGCAGTCTTGGGGCCTTTTCTTGAGCAGCAAGAGGAGCCCAGACATCACACTCCTTTGTGCCCAGCAGCCGGAACTGCGGGGAGTAGGCCCAGAGCAGAGCCAGCCAGCCTGCTCGTCCGATGGAGGCCTGGGAATGGCAGAGAGCTCTTCACCTTGCAACGGGAGGGAGAAGAACGTAAGTGGGATCTGTGGCCTGGTCGCTGGGGCCTTGTACCAGCCAGGAGGTGCACTGGGAAGGCGCTGACAGCAGGAGTTAATGTTAATCTTTTATCTTTTATCTTTGCTCCCTGGACTCAGTTAGTGGCGGAGGCCAAGTTTCCTTCTGATAAAGAGGATTTGCTAGGTGATAACAAGGGGTCAGGCACCAATTAGAGTTAAGCCTGTAAAGCCAACACATCCTGCTTTTATGGCTTCTCCACCCGCTGGTCCCACTAGACTTTGCTGCTTGTTTGTCAGCCCCTGGGGACTGGAATGCCCCCAGGTTCCGTGAATAAAGCAGGTTCAGAAGATTTGCAGAGCAAGCATTGTTAAAGCAAGAGGCGGGGACTTTGCAAATGAAGAGAAACGAAACCCTTCAGGAAAGGCTCCGGAGGAAAGGCTGGAGCCGGCTGGCAGAGCGAGATGCCAGACACAGGCCTCAGGGCTGGGGAATCATGGGAGAACCAGTTTATCAGCAACTTGCTCAATTAACTCACTGTGGGTTTGTTCGCAAGCCAAGAGGCGTGTGGTCCAGAGATGGGATCTGTTTGGGGAGCAGGCAAAATGTGGTGTGGGGGGAAGGCAGAAATAATTGAATAAATTGGGCTCATCCCAGTGATGGAAACAGGACCCTGGGACTGAGGTGACCAGCTGCAATGCAGGAACAGCCAATACGCCTCGGATCAGTTTAGGACCAACCCACAGGCTCCAGTCGGGTTATTTATGGCTTGTGTTCCCAGAGCACCAAGAGCCCTGGTCAGGGTCAAGACCCCAGCGTGCTAGCGGCCGTGCAATCCCAGAGCAAAGAGACAGGCCCTGCCCCAAAGACCCTGCATGTTAGGCAAGCGATGAACTGGTCAGCAAGTCCCTCTGAACAGCAGGAAAATCTGTGTTTGCTAGAGATTTCGTCACAGGTGAAAGGCTCAACACGCAGCATTAATGGTTTGAACGAATAGGTCAAGACACTCAGACTGGACAAGAAAAGGCGGCTCTGAATTCGAGTGACTGTTTCTACTGTTATCATTGTTTCTGTGTATTACGGTAGCACTAAGAGGCCCCAGCTGAGATCAGAGCCCGTTGTCCTGGGGGCTACACTTACACATGTAGGAAGAGACAATCCCAGCCCAGAAGACCTCACAATCTAGGGATTTTACAGGTGGAGAACAAAGAGGCTAAGTGACTTCCCTGAGTCTCTCAGGGAGTCAGTAGCAGAGATCAGAATTGAACCCAGCCTGTCCAAAGCCATCCTTCTTCTCTGTCTCTAGCTTGACTAAATGACAGCAAAGGTGGTGGTGAAGGGGACATGAAAACCATTGAAGGTTGGGGGAGGGGAACTATTCGGGGTTCTGCGTGGGGTGAAAATGAGACCAGCAAGATCAGTTTCCCAGAAATCAGATGCTTCGCTCAGAAGAAGAGCCTTCCAAGGATTAGTGAACAATTCATCCCCCCGCCACGCCTAAGCCCAGGGGAGGTGCTATGGACGGTGTAAGGAGTGAGTTGGAGCTAATATGGAGCACAGGAGCTGGGCCAAGAGGTGACTAGAACTGAACTGCTCGGTAATAATAAAATGTACTATCCTTATAGGGGGGAAATACCACAGAAACCCACCATTGGAACACTTCACTTACAAGAGGGGAACTCCAAAAAATGAGGAGACTCGTGAAATAGAAACCAAGAGGGTCAGTCACAAGAAAGCAATGCCTGCAAGATTCCTGGAAGCTTTTTAAAACATCGTAATAAAGACTCATAAGAACATAAAAATGGCCCTACTGGGTCAGGTCCAAAGGTCCATCCAGCCCAGTATCCTGTCTACCAACAGTGGTCAATGTCAGGTGCCCCAAAGGGACTGAACAGAACAGGGAATCATGAAGTGATCCATCCCCTGTTGCCTGTTCCCAGCTTCTGGCAAACAGAACTTATCTAACGAAATATCCCTAATTTTTTGTTTAAAAGTCAGAGAACCAAAAAATGCCCCCCTGGCTAAACAACAGACTAAAAGAGGTAGCTAGAGCCAAAAAGACACCCTTTAAAACTGGAAGTCAAATCCCACTGACGAAAAGAGAAAGGAGCAAAAACTCTGGCAAGTCAAGTATAAATATATACAGAATGAGGCAGGCCAAAAAAGAATCTGAAGAGCAACTAGCAAAAGACACAACAACTAACAGCAAACATTTTTTAAGTACATCAGAAGCAGGAGCTGGCCAAGCGCTCGGTGAGGCCACTGGTCGATGGCGGTGCTAAAGGAGCGCTCGCTGCTCAGGGAAGGCAGGTCTATTGCAGAGAAGCTAAATGAATTCTCTGCATTGGTCCTCACTGCGGAGGATGGGAGAGAGATCCCAGCGCTGGGCCATTCTTTTTGGGTGACACACCTGTGGAAGCATCCCAGATTTATCAGTAGAGGAGATTTTTGAACAAATCGATCAGTTAAACAGTAACAAGTGACCAGGACCAGAAGGTATCACCTAAGGGTTCTGAATAAACTCAGTAATGAAATTGAAAAACTACTAACAGTGACATGTAACTTATCGCTTAAATCTGCCTCTGGACCAGATGCCTGGAGGGTAGTTAATGTCGCACCTAGTTTTTTAAAAGGCTCTGGAGTTGATTCTGGCAATTACAGGCCAGTAAGCCTGACTTCAGTACCAGGCAAATTGGCTGAAACTATAGTAAAGAACAGAATTATTGGACATGGAGATAAATATGATTTGATGGGGGAGAGTCAACACAGCTTTTGTAAAGGGAAATTGTCCTCACCAACCTAGGAGAATTCCTTGAGGGGTCAATAAACACGTGGATAAGGGTGATCCGGCGGGTATATTGTACTTGGACTTTCAGAAAGCCTTTGACAAGGTTCCTCATCAAAGGCTCTTAAGCAAAGTAAGAGTCATGGGATAACAGGAAAGGTCCTCTCATGGATCAGTAACTGGTTAAAAGACAGGAAACAAAGGACAGGAAGAAATGTTCTGTTTTCAGAATGGAGAGAGGTAAATACTGGGGTCCTCCAAGGATCTGTACTGGGCCCAGTTCTATTCAACATATTCATCAATGATCTGGAAAAAGGGGTAAACAGTGAGGTGGAAAAATTTGCAGATGTTACAAAATTACTCAAGATAGTTAGGTCCAAAGCAGACTGTGAGGCGTTACAACAGGATCTCACAAAACTGGGTGACTGGGCAACAAAATGGCAGATGAAATTCAATGTTGATAAATGCAAAGCAATGCACACTGGAAAACACAATCTCAATTATGCATACAAAATGATGGATCTAGATTAGCTGTTACCACTCAAGAGAGAGATCGTGGTGTCATCGTGGAGAGTTCTCTGAAAACATCAATGTGCAGAGACAGTCAAAAAAGTGAACAGAATGTTGGGAATCATCAAGAAAGGGATAGAGAATAAGACAGAAAATATCCTAATGCCTCTATATAAATCCATGGTTCTCCCACACCTTGAATACTGGCTGCAGATGTGGTCACCCCACCTCAAATATATATATTTTGGAACTGGAAATGGTTCAGAGAAGGGAAATAAAATGTTTAGGGGACTAGAATGGCTCCCTTACGAGGAGAGATTAAAAGGACCACGGGTCACCCAATGAAATGAATAGGCAGCAGGTTTTGAACAAGCATAAGGAAGTACACACAACACACAGTCAACCTGTGGAACTTGTTGCCAGGGGATGTGAAAGCCAAAAGTGTAACTGGGTTCAAAAAGGGATTAGTTAAGTTCCTGAAGGACAGGTCCATCAATGGCTATTAGCCCAGATGATCGGGGCATAGCTCTGGGTGTCCCTAAATCTCTACTGCTAGAAGCTGGGAATGGGCGACAGGGGATGGATTGATTCCCTGTTCTGTTCATTCCCTCCGGGGCACCTGGCATTGGCCACTGTCAGCAGACAGGACCCTGGGCTGGCTGGATCATTGGTCTGACCTTGTCTGGCTGTTCTTCTGTTCTTCTGAGCCCTTCCCTGCCTGGCTGGGTATAATGCTCATGATTATAACGGCTGTTCTGCAGTGTTCTGCGCTCTGGGGTTTTCATGTGATTCTCTGTTATCTGGTGATCGCTAAAGCCCCAGCTCCTACAGTCACGTGAGCACATGAGGATCTCAGCTCGTATTGTTGCCAATGTAAGTTCTTCTCCAAGTGCTCCCATGCCCGGACTGGGGTGCATGGAGCGGATGCGTACGGACATGGGGAATACACAGCGTGGAGAAGCTCCAGGTGCAGTAAAGTCGCCTTCATTTCCTTACCCTCGTGATTGCAGCAGAGGGTGAGAACCATGATCCCTGAAAGCCCAGACCCCAGAAGGTGAGGAAAAAACACCCCCCATTCATTGCCTATAAAACTCTCATGCCTGGTATCGAGATCTCGTGAATGTCAGGCCCCGACTCCTGATTGCCGAATGGGCCGTCCGCACACCACCCTGGAGCATTGGCTCAGTACCCCTGGGACGGGCGGGCAGTGCCATTGGCATTGCCTACAGAGGGCCCTGACTCAGAGGGAAGGGTCCCCCTTACTGGGCCCCCAGCACCACATCTGTCACTCTGGGCTTTTCCATCCAGGGGCTGACCTGGCTCAGCCCTATATCCGTGGGGTGCTGCCGTGGGGAGGAACAGCCTTGCACCCGTCCCCTCTTTACAGTTGCAGGTCCTGGAGGAGAATCGTGCCCAGCCAGCCTGCTTGGTGCGAAAGTCCCTTGGCTCTGTGATGGGCATCCCCCATTCTGCTCCGTCCCCTGGACATGCGCCCTCCCTCTGGTGTGCTGCGTCAGTCACGGGGCCCTCAGAGGAAATGCAGGACCCGAAGTGCCGTGCTGGCCCTGACATCCTGCGCAGCCCCCCCCCAGGGCGTCTGGGCTGACACCCCTCGTCCCCACAGGCCCAGATTGTGTTTCGGACACGACAGGCCCAGCTCGGGTGTGGCTGGGCTCTCTGCTAGGCTGAGCTCCCTGCTAGGCTGAGCTCCCTGCCTGGCTGGGTCCCACTCTCCTTTGACACAGGCAAGGGCCTGGCACCCCAAGGCAGGGAGCAAGGAGGCTGGGTGGCTCTGGCAGGCCTGTCCCTGGACCCCTGCCTCCAGCTGCGGGCGCCCGAGCTGCGAGGGGCCACCCCCCCGGGGGAAGGTCTGGGAGACAGACCCTGGTCCTACAGTCGGGCCCTCTGGTGCGCGTCTCTGTGCACGAGCAGAGACCCCACAGCACCGTGGAGGGTTCCCCAGGTGACAGGCCTGCCCTGGCCGAGGGAGAGAGTCTCAACTGCCGTCGCTCCCCCACACAGGATTTCTACGCTGCCAAGTTCTCCCTCTGGCTTTCTTGGGCTTTCTCCTCTGTTTTCCTCCCGTCTCGCGAGGGCCCAGTAGCGAGCCGGCAGGCCAATGGAAGGAGGTCTGTCGGGGTCAATGCTTAGCTCTGCGGTGCACCCTGGCCAGAGCAAAGAGCAGAGCCCACGGCAGGCTGAGGAGTGGGTTGAGGGGAACCATTAGCGAAGAAGTTGGAGCCCCCGTGAGCAGGGCCCTGCTGAACCAAGCTGGACCCCAGCTCAGGGGGGCTTTTCCATGCAGCTGACCTGGCCCACCTCCTGCAGCCCCCACAACCCCTCTGGGCTGGCTTGGCCGTGTGACAGGGCTGGCATCTTGCAGTGCAGGTTGGGTTGGGTTGGCGTTTACAGGAAGAGTCCCAGCTTCTCTGGGGGTTTCCAGGGCAGGGCAAAGACCCTCCTGGTTGGTCCTGCAGCTCCATCCCCACCCCATGTCTCCAGCCTGCCCCAGAGCTATGGCAGCTTCAGATTAAATGGGGGCTGGAAGCCCAGCTAGCCCTAGCTCTGTTTCTGCAAAACCCCTTCACCAACCCACGAGGTTTGGCAGAGCTGGCAGCACCGTGGTTTGGCCCATCCCTTGCTATCCATGAGCTAGTCAAATGAGCCAGGAGCACAGCCTGAAAGCAAACAAAGGGACGGGGAAATGGAACCTGCCCCTATGAGTCAGTGAAGTGAAAGTGAGAGCGAAGATGCTGCAGGATAAATAGAGAGCGGGAGCACCATGATTCAGAGAGCTGCAGGCGAGCCTGCCGAGAGCGCCCTCCCTACTCCATCCCACCGGCCTGAGCATGGAGCTGGCTAGGAGCCTGGCTTTCTTCGCTCTGCTGGCCCTCTCCCTCTGGAGCTTCCTGCCAGGTAAGCTGGGCAGCTTCCCCGCCCGGGTTCTGGTCCCCTGCACGCTGGGGTCTGGCTTAGTGAATCTGGGCTTTGGATGTCTGCTGACTTTCCAGCTAAGGTATCAACAGAGCTGCTGCCGGGGTACCTGAGCCCCACGATTTTCAGGATATTTATCCCCAGGGCACCCCGGGAGCTAGGAGAGGCTCTTAGCCCCCCAGGGGGAGTCAGCCTTGCCCTGTGTCTCACGGGGAATCACACCCAGCTCTCCTGAGCACCAGGCTCCCTGCCCTAACCACTGGGCCATTCTTCCTCTCACCTTTGCTGCTGTTTGTCACTGCAGCCTTCCGGCATTCACAGACTGGCCCCTTAGGGTAGGAAACGGCCCCCTCTAAGTGCCGGCTCGTCCCTCTCCCACAGCGATAGCACCCTGCACTCCTGGGTGGAACGCTGCCTCTAGTTTCTTCTGAAATCGCTTGGGGTGAATTGCTGGCGTGGTGAATTGCTGAGCTGCAGGGCTGGAGCAATAAGACTTTGCCCTTTCAGAGCCCCTTTCCAGGGTCATTAATGAGAAGATCCTCATCACACCTTAGAGGCAGCTGCCATTACTCCCCTTGTTCAGGGGGGAAACTGAGGCACAGAGCAATGCTGTGACTTGCCCAGGGCCAGACTGTAAGGCTGTGATAGGCTGGCAGTGTTTGATATCACTGATGGCACAAGACAGGGAGGATGGGGTCCTGGATGCCGGTGCACGTGCTGCACATTGTGAACAAGAGTCTGCGTGTGCGAGGATATGTGTGCAAGGGGTGTGAGAGAGAAGGAGACAAGGGACAGGTATCCTGGCTTCTCTGGGCTTTGGACAGCACCTGGAGCATTGTGGGCTCTGCTGGAAACAACTGAGAAATAATAATAACCTGGAAAACCAAATCCAGCACTCAATGACAGATCCCGAAAGCAAGGCAAAGGGCCTTTCCCAGATGCCTTCCCAGGGGTTTCCTCTGTGACAGGCAGGAAGCGTTGGGTGTGGGAAGCTCTGACTCCTGGGACCTGCATGTACAGTAGCTGTAGCTGGCTCCCTCACCACCAGAAGTTGGTCCAATAAAAGATCTCACCCCCCCTCAGAGACCGGACAGTCAGAAGGGACCAACTGAGCTTACCTCCTGCACCTCACCCACCCCTGCCTGTAACAGGCCCCGAACCTCTGGCTGTTACGGACATCCTCAGATCTCGATTTAGCGACTTCTAGGGACAGAGAATCCGCCACTGACCCTAGTTCAAACCAGCAAGGGACCCATGCCCCACGCTGCAGACGGCAAAACCTCCGAGAGGCCCTGCCAGTTTGATCTGGGGGAAAATTCCTCCTCGACCCCAAATCTGGTGACCAGTTAGACCCTGGGCATGGGGGCGAGCCCCACCAGCCAGGCCCCTTGGAAAGAGTTCTCGGCAGTAACTCAGAGCCCCCCCGTCTAGCGCCCGTCTCTGGCTGTTGGGACAGTTGCTAATAGCATTCGGCCATCTCCTGTTTATGTTCGTCCTGGCACAAGGAGGCACAGAAAGCCCAGGACAAGACCCCGTACAACTCACGCCTGCGTTTCCAGTCAGCAGGGAACCAGCCCCAGCGGAATGAGGGGGGCTGCTAGAGGGACGAAGGGACGAGCCGAGAGGAGCTTTGTGAGGGGCCAGGCAGCGGGCGGGTGGGCGGGAAATCCATGTGTCCACACAGCATAGTGGGGAGCTCTGGAGCGTGCCCCATCTCTCAGCCCCCAAAGCCCACTGGCTGCCCTTTACATCTCTGTCTGCCCATGTTAGCCTGGTACGGTGGACGTCGTCCTTGGTGTTAGAACAAAGGGCTGAGGAGCAGGACTCCTGGGTGCAGATTAAGGACCCTAGGAAGGAGTTGGGGTGTGTGTGTGTGGGAGAATCTGGCCCCAGACTCCAATCCTGGTGTGACAAGCAGAGGGGAGGCTTCTCTGAAGGGGGCTACCTGGAGCTGTCACCTGAGATGAGAAGGGGGAGGGGAGTTGACACCTAGAGCCCGGGATGTGAACAAAGGGAGACAGATGGCGGCAGGGATTTTGAGAGCAGTAGAAGTTGGCTGGGGAAGAGGAGGGAGCCCGGATTTGGGGTCTTATCTCCCTGTCCCCCAGAAGGGCCTGACTAAGGGGTCCTGTTTGTACTGACAAGCTCGGAGTTGGATTGTGTGCCTGTCATCCCAAATAAACCTTCTGATCTACTGGCTGGCTAAGAATCACTGTGAGTCCCAGGAAGTGGGGGGTGTGGGAACCGGACTCCCCCTGTGACACCTGGCTTGCTGTGTAAATCGGGGCAAGTCACATCACTGCCCGGTGCCTCAGTTTCCCCTCTATTAAACAGCCGTGGTGGGTAGTACCAAGCCAGCTGCTGGGGTGCTGGGAGAGTCAGTTAATGTTTGACAAGTGCTTTGGGATCTTTCAGCGGAGGGGGAAGCTGGAGGAGTGAGCAGGCCATGTCCCTGTGCGTGTCCTGTGCCCCTTCTCCCGGTCATGACTCTCATCTCATGCAGAGCAGCCTGTTCATGGCAGACGGGTGCCCAGAGCTGCCTCCAACAGAGCAGTGGGGGGCTGGTCATTGCCCCTTGGCACTAGCTCCCAGGGGCTCAGCCCAGCCATGGTTCTCAAGGGCTCGAGTTGCCCAGGAGGGAAGGGCCGGGGGAGGGCAGAGAGCGCCCATTAGCAGCCGGACACACTGGGCTAGGGGAATTCCCAGAGAGGCCCAGAGCAAAGGCGTTCAGCCCCTGACTGGCCAAGGGGACAAATGAGCGGCCACCTCGGGGCTTTTCCATCTCTCAGGTCGACGCCTCCGCAAGAACGGTGCTAGTTTGCCCCAGTGACCAGCCAGCTCCAGGAGGCCGGACTCCCGCTGGGCCCCGGCTGCTCCCTGCTCTCTGCCCCTCCCTCTCCCCTTTGCCAGCGCTCCCATCGCGTTTCTCTTCCAGCCTCCGGCAGCAACGATGCCCTGGACTGCTGCCTGAGAACCAGCCAGTTCCCCATCCCCCGCAAAATCGTGCTGGACTACGAGGTGCAGCGGATCCGCGACGGCTGTCCCATCCACGCCGTAGTGTGAGTACCGCCCCACGCAGGGCCTTGCTCTGGGGGCACTGGGGGCGCAGAGTGAAGGGGATATACGGGTGATGCTGGGGGGCATGAGGGAAGTATGGCGGGTTTGGGACATGGGGACAAAAGATGGCAGAGAAGACTGCAGATCTGATACCATGGGGATGGGCTCTGGGTAGAACAGAACCCCACAAAGCCGGGAACCCAGGGAACTTTCAGTGGCGCATTCTCCAGCCCCTGTAATCCCGGCATGCTGGGAAGGAGCTTTGGCCTGTCTCTGTGTGAGGCGGAAGCAAGGTCTGGGCACGTTGCTGAACGGATCCGGAGGTGGCCAGGAGGTGGCATTTACACCTCTTTCTGGCCTCCCACCAGGCAACGCACACGTCCCTCCCCTTGGTGTAACCCCCACCAGCCCAGCCCCCGGCCACTCCTCTCGGTGCTGGGAGTCTGTGTGGGTGACTGGAGGTTGCAGGGGAGTCAGATTGCTGCAGTGATCGAAGGGATTTGGAGGCAGCCAGACAAACCATAGGCTTCGCCGCCTCCTTTCCCACTCAGCCGGGAGCACAGTCCATTACGGGAGCACGGCCCAGGCGGCCCCCTGCTCCAGGCCTGAGCTGCACTCGCTCCTCAGCGGGGGAGAGTTTGGCTTCCTACCGCGCACGGCCGGCACCACGCGGTGTGTGTCCTTCGCGACGAGCACCACAAGAGCTGAACGTGAGGGGTCAGAGCCAGCCTGGGGCCACCCCAGTGATGCCCCCGGCCAATGGGCCAACGCCGGGTTTCAGCTCCTCACTTCCCAGCCGGCGGCTCTGCGTTGCCGGCTGGAGTCAGGCGGCAGGGGCCTCGGACAGCTGGGAGCCTTGGTTTGTGAGGCTGAAATGGGGCTGGGGTCCCAGGAGAACAGGCTGTCTCCTGAGGGGCGCTGAGCAGGATAGCCAGGCAGGAGTATCCTAGCGACCGCCTCTGCTTCTGACCTCGCTGCAGCCCCTACGCGGCTCTGCCCAGCGGGCACGGCAGCCTTCGGCCCTGTCACTGACTCCCAGGGTGACCCTGAGCAAGTCACTCGGGAGGGTAGCGGGGGCTGTGCCTCAGTTTCCCTTGGGTGCAGCAAGGATAAGAGTCCTTGCAGGGAGCTATGAGGAGAAAAGCCTTTTAAGACTGGCATTAACCGGGGTGTGCCGGCTGTGGTGAACCAGCCTCTCCTGGGGCAGCAGCGCCAGCTGTAGCCCGACTTGGCGGCCAGCACGGATGGCCCCATAGGCTGCAACACCTGGAACGTACAGAGTGCCGGGGAGTGGGTCCCGGGGGAGGAGCGTGGCAGGGAGGTGGGGAGCGACGGAGGCAGCTTGCTTTGATTGGCGTGGAGCGTCCGGCTCAGCTGTCCCCCTCTGTTTCCGTGTTGTGCGTTAGGTTTATCACTGTGAGGGGCAAGCAGCTCTGTGCCCCTCCCCATGCCCACTGGGTGCAGCGACTGACGGAGAGGCTGGACAGCGTGTACCAGAGCAAGGTAAGAGTTCACAGTGAGACCCTGTGCAAAGCCCACAGGCACTGGGCAAGAAGCAGAGGTGCCAGATAGTCAGGACTGGGCAGACACTGGTGAGGCTTCTCCCCCTCCATGCTGGGCATCCCACCCTCCTACCATGGCACCCTCTTGGTCCCTGGAGTCCTGCACCCTGCTCTCCACGCCAGGTCAGCCCTTTGGTCTCTCTAATGGAGGAGCCCACCTGGACCAGACCATCTAGTCTCCAACTCCTCCCGGGGTGTGGGGACAGTGAAGCCAGACCGGGGGAAGGAGCTCCGAGCTGTGGGTGTGACAGGGAGGAGCTGGGCCTGGACTTACCACATCACCTCACACCTCTCGTCCTAGCACTAGCTGCATGGTCAGGCTCTGGATGATCGTTCCCGCATATGCAGGGGGAACCCCAAAGCCGCCGGTGCCCCAAGCGAAGGACGTAAGTTCCTCTGCCTCTCCTGGCCACGGTGCTAGTGCTGAGCAAGGCCAAGAGCAGGACTTCCGGGGCACTGGAGCAAATCCACAGGCACAGCAGCTGTGCAGCTCCCTGCCAGGCCGGTGTGCCAGAGGAAAACAGTTAATGGCACCCAGCAGCTGCTGGAGTTGCCCTGTTAGCTCAGTGCTGGGAGTCTCTGCTACGCCCCTGGAGGGGCTGGGTTCTAGCCCTGCTCCTGACACACCCAGGGAGGTAGCTGTACTCTGGGAAGCAGAGCCCAGCCTGGTAGCCGCTGCTTGCTGGGGAGGTGAAGGGGAGTCCCTGGCAATTGTTGAGCTGGCTGGACCAGGGGGCGTTCGATGATTAGACTTCACCGACTCAGTAGCAAATGTGGACTCCTGGATCACCGTAAGGGTCTCACCATGGAGTCACAGACAGTCCCCATGGGCACGCCAGTCTGTCCTGCTACCCAGGCAAGCCGGCCTCAGTGAGACATGGCCACTTACCCCAAAGATTATTCAGGTTACTCCCAGGCCGAAGGGACCAGTCACATATCTTGGCTCAGTTTGTGTCTCACTTCTCACGCCACACAGTCCTGTAATCAGCTAACTGAAGGGTTATTAACTGGGAAAAAGAAACAAGAGAGAAGAACAGGAGTCCTCGGGGAACCTTAGAGATGAACACATTTAGTTCAGCAGAAGCTTTCGCAGGCTATAGCCCACTTCATCGGCTGCATTGCACGTTATGATTCCTGATGCCAGATTTGTGTCCATTTATTCTTTTGCGTAGAGACTGTCCAGTTTGGCCAATGTACATGGCAGAGGGGCACTGCTGGAACCTGATGCCACAAGTACTCCTGTTCTTTTTATGGATATAGACTAAAATGGCTGCTACTCTAAAACCAAACAAGAGAGAGTTATCTACAGGGGAAAGCAAGCAAACTGGATGAGTTACCAGCTACAGTTCCTCAAGATGACAGAGATGTAGCAATCTTCTAATACAAAATGTTTTTCCGGGCAGACCCAGGGATGACCCTCGGAGGATCTCTGCCTTGGTTCAGTGTCTCCGGCCCTGGGAGAGTTCAGACAGCAAAGAGAGGACAAATTTTCTTGTGACCCTGTTTTATCTTTTACATTTAGCCTTCCAGCCCCTGAGCCAAGCTCCCTTGTACTGCAGCATAAATCAGGGGTCTCCAAACTTTTTGAGACGAAGGCCATATTAGATTTTCGAAGGCACTTTGCGGGCCACTGCCATGGCCCCTCCCTCCTTTGCTCCTCCAGCCATGCTGCTGCCCCCCCTTTGCTCTTCCAGCCTCTGCCACGGCCCCCGCTTTGCTCCTCAGGCCACACTGCTGCCGCAACCCCCCTTTTGCTCCTCTGGCTGCTCCACAGGGACACTTATCCCTCCGCACATGGGGCTGCCGGCAGTAGCTTGCGGGAGGGGGACAGCAGTGGCTTCACATGCTCGCTCAGGTGGGGGGCCGGACAAATTGACGCTGCGGGCCGGATCCGGCCCCCGGACCATAGTTTGGAGACCCCTGGCAAAGATCATTCCTCAGCCCTTTGTATTGTGATGTTCCTTAATGGCCTGTTTAATCTTCAGAGGCCTCCTGAGTGGGCAGAAGGGACCATTCCTGGGCTGGAGTTCCCCAGTTCAGTTCAAACATTTTCACAGTTACAAAGCAAAACTGACCTCCGTCCTTACAGCCTGGAATGCAGCCGTTCCACGTGCGATTAGTGCCAGCAGCAGTTTACAAGCGTTCCACAGAGTCTAAACACTGAGGACAGACCTATCAGCCTAATACCTACTATGAGCCAAACTAACATACAGCCGGGCTGGTTTGGTTTCCCGCTGTGAGTTTGTCAGTGCTCAGCTGATGCCTACAGCTTGGCAAGAGCTGGCACCTGGTTTACCACCATCACCCTTTCCCTCTCTAATTCCCTAGAACAACCGCTGGAGCACATAGACCCGGAGGATCCTGCGGCTGCCCCCTGCCCGGCAATGGGAAAGGGCCTGAGAGAGGATCGTGGTACCTGCGAACTCTGCATTCCCCTTTCAGCGTGTCCGGCTGCAGGGCGAGCAGCTTACAGCTCCTTTGGGCCTGAATCCGCATGGAGATTCCCGCTTCCTGCTCTCTGCTCTCTGCTCTGTCCTGGGGAATCGTCCTTGGCTTCTGTGATTTGTCAAGCTGGGTGCTGCGCAGCTGTGGACCGGGCTGGGGAAGCGCCCCAGGCCTGCCAGCTGTGACCGACACAGGCCGCGCCGGCTGGCACTGCTCTGAGCGTAACCCCGTTTCAGACAACCCGCTCTCGCAGTGAGCTGGGCACCTCCTTGTGGCACCCCCGGGAATTAGGGAGGTCTCTGCGTTCAGTGGCTTCACCTCAGCCGTGGCAGGTGGTGACCGATGGCTGGTACAGCCTGGCTGGCTGAGCTGTGGCCACCGTGTGAAATGAGTTTGGTGGGTCTCAGCTCAGCCCCTAGTGGGCAGGTGCCAATATTAGAGAAACCACAACTGGCTCTGAATGGCCTCCTGGTGGGCAGCAGACCATGGACTGAATGGGCCACAGAGACTGAATCCCTTTGTCAGCCTAGAGGGGTCCCAGCAGAGCACGGTGTGGTCACACGGGGAGGGGGTCGTGTGGGGGAGCCAAGTCCAGCTGCTGCCTGCACTGTCCTGTCCTGGGTCTCCTGGCCTGCCAATCCGGCCCCGTTCTCCAGCCCCACGTTCCCTGCTATCCCCTCCCAACTTTGGCAAATTTGGGCACAAAGTCTGTTTTTCTTTTTGCCAAGTCCCATGCCGGCTGGCCTGCCCTGTGCTACCTGCCCCGGGCAACGGCCTTGCCAGGCACCTGGGGAGGGCCAGGGAAGCGGGCAGAGAAGGGAGGGGGATAGACTAGCAGCTTTTGCTGTGGACGCACAAACGGGCCGTCCAATCCCACCGGCATTATCCTCCACCTGCCGGGATTGGGGAAGAGCCACCTGGGTTCTCTGGGCGACCTGGGTAATGCCTGGCCCCGTGAAGGCAGTGTCCAGGGGTCCTGGCATGAAGGAGAATCGGGTCCATGACCTTTAATCTGGGGTCCCCTGAATGATTCTGGACCACGCAGCCAAGGCGGTGCCCAGGGAGTCGCTGAGGGGAACCCCAGGTGGGTCTTTTTGCGGGTGATGAGAGTGTGGTGGCTGATGCCTGGCGGAGATGCATTGGGCCAGCTTGTGAGGGGAGAGGGGGGTCCATTCCTTTCCTTTGAAACTACCAGGGTTTTTCCTTCCCTGAGCTGCTTAGAGCTGAGCTGGCCAGACCCAAAGGGTGAGGAGAGGGGGTGGGGAGCGGCAAAAGGCCAGGCACGAAGCGAGTTATTACGTGGCTTGAGGCCTTGCTCCAGTTTTTGATTAACAATAAATACGCAAAGAAACTGGGAAGTGTGACCAGCCCAGGAGGCGGGACTGGCAGGAGCAGCGTGTTTGGCAGAAGGGGTGGTAGAGGAAAGCAGCGTTGTACCCGTCTGGGTCAGGCAGCCCAGGCCTGGAAGCAGCATGAGATAAAGCCTAAGGAGGAGACTGAGGCAGCGTGAGGGGAGAAGGACTGACTTCACCTGGCCAAGCTGGCATGGCTGGTACAGGCCATCCCTTTGGACACCTCCACGGCAAAGGCTTGGATCTGGGGCGTTGGTTCAGACCCATCTCCAGTGTAAACGGGGGCCAGGCCTCTTCCCTTGACCAACGCTCAGGAGTAAAAGTTCAATGAAACCTCGAGGGAAGGCCGACTTGGCAGCCCTCACGGCTGGGCATTCCCTGGCAGGAAGGCGCTTCTCCTGCCCCTCAGAGACTCCGGGACCCCCAGGACTCCTCAGCTTTCCTGAATCCGACTGACCTAGACGACCCCGGCCGGGTGGGACCAGCACTGATGTCAGCAAGCTCCATGTCCCTGCCACGGGATCGGTTTGCTGTTCTGAATTACAGGGGAATTTACTCTCTCTCTCTCTCTCTCTCTCTGTCTCTCTCTCTCTCTCTCTCTCTCTCTCTCTCTCCCCCTCTTTTTTGGCTGTGATCAAAATGAGTTTTTTAAATAAAAAGGCCCCCAAATGTACAAACATTCCCACTTGTGTTTGAGGCACAAACCCTGCTGGGTTGAGGGGAGGGGGCTTTGGAGCGAGGACAGTCCCTGCTTGTGGAAGGGACTGGGGGAGGACATAATTCCCATTGGACCTGGGCACCAAACTGCCCTGGAAAATCTCCCTCGTCCCCCAGGAGCTCTCTTAGCACCTGCAGTGCTGCTTGCAGGAGCACAAGGTGCCTGTAGCACCAGCCCGTATGCTTGCTGGCGCTTGCCACACAACACTGTACTGCCGAGGCGAGATGGGCAAAGCCCCAAAGCTGTTGCAGCAGGGAGACGTAACCAGCCCATCCCCCGGCAGCCTTTAAGCTCCCTTTTGCTAGCAGCTGCCCCACAGGGAATCAGGCCGCTCTGGGCTCTGAGGCCCCCAGACAACGAGACACCGAAGCATCTGTGTAACTCTAAATGCAAAGCCAGATTCTATCCGCCAGCCATCCCCTTCCTAGACTGAACAGGCCTCTTGCTGCTTGGCAGGACCCCCATCGGTGTTACCAAAATAATGATATAATAATACGGAGGAACTGTCTGAGAACTTGAGCGACGGGATCGTTACCCTCACCTGACAATGGGTAAACTGAGGCACAAAGCTTCATGCCAGCAGCAGAGCTCAAGTCTTCTGGTTCCCACTGACGTAGAAATGTACAGCTGCCAGTTAGTTGGTGCAGCCTGAGTGCTCGTTACAGCAGTGCCTAGAATCACACCTATCAGACAAGCGGTCTGGGGAGCCGGACAGAACCGGACACACATCTGTGAGCACACACCAGTCCCCGTGTCCCAAACCATGTTCCACAGTTGAGCAGCTCGCCGAATATACAAGAACTGTTAAGCGCTGACGATGAGTTTTAATGCACACGAACACCCCTTAGCCCCTGCCCAATGACGTTATAAACTGACATAAAGCCAATAAGAGGCAGACGAAGAGTGGCCATAAAAACACCCGGAGAGACGCAGAGAGGCTTAAAGCTGATATGGGTCAGTGGCACTTGTAGCCCTTGTCAAAAAATGTGTTTCCAGGAGGGATATGAATGGAGGGAAGGATAAACATCTCCCCAAGAGAGAAATTGACTGGGGAGGCTCAAAAAACTCCAGCGCAATTTGACTGGGGAGGAGAAATTGGGTTTTCAGCACAGCAAACTCTCACAGAATGTGACTGTGTTCCACAAAACAACGGGCTTTTCATCAGAGAACTGTAAACCCCCAAACCTGAACATTTCTGGCCAAAAACTGAAAATGTTTTGGTATCCAGCAGATTTTGGTAAAAAATTTTCAGTTGCTGAAAACCAAAATTGGGACTTTTCCTTTTGCAATTAAAAAAATTCCAATTTTCTGCAGACCTCTCACCTTCCCCTCCCCTCTTCCTGCAGTCTCCAAACCTGACAGATACCTACCCATACCCCCACGCAGGGCGCCAAGAAATCCAGTGGGATGGTGAAGACCAAGCTATATTCTCTATACACAAACCCCAGACATATTTTTAGGAGCAGCAGAGGGAGCCATGGCAAAGGGGAGGGGGCTGGCATATGGATCCAGTCCTGTTTTGGGGACCTAAGAACACAAGAACGGCCACACTGGGTCAGACCAAGGGTCCATCCAAACCAGTATCCTTTCTGCCAACAGTGGCCAATGCCAGGTGCCACAGTGGAAATGAACCGAGCAGGGCTATTATTGAGTGACCATCTCCTGTTGTCCATTTTCAGTGTGACCAGAGTCCCAGAGGAGCCAGCTGTGGTCACTCAGTTAGGGTGAATTGCAAAGAATGGGGCAGACAAACCCCAGAGCTGGTGGATATTCCAGTACATAGATTTATCAAGCCAGCATAAAACAGTTTCTATAACACCTCACTGGTTACCCAAAAGCCAACAACACAGTTCCCTTAAAGCAGGGATCGGCAACCTTTCAGAAGTGGGGTGCCGAGTCTTCATTTATTCACTCGAATTTAAGATTCCGCATGCCAGTCATACATTTTAATGTTTTTAGAAGGTCTCTTTCTATAAGTCTATAATATGTAAGTAAACTATTGTTGTATGTAAAGTAAATAAGTTTTAAAAAATGTTGAAGAAACTTCATTTAAAATTAAATTAAAATGCAGCGCCCCTTGGACCGGTGGCCAGGACCCGGGCAGTGTGAGTGCCACTGAAAATCAGCTCGCGTGCTGCCTTCGGCACCCATGTCATAGGTTGCCTATCCCTGCCTTAAAGCAACCCCACCTCAAGCCTCCACCCAGACACCCAAGACAAAGATGATGAGGATTACTGAAAATCTTACTCATCATAGAGAAAAGTTCTACCAATCCCAAAGGATCGGACACATTATGTCTAGATCTTACCCAAATACATGCTTAGAGCCAATCTTTTTAACTAAACTAAAATGTATTAAAAAAGAAAAGCGAGCGAGCACTGGTTAGAGATCAGTATACACACAGACAGGAGACCTGTTCTGAGATCAGATTCACAGCTGAGATGGTGAGTTTTATAGTTGCAAAGAGTTCTTTCAGAATTAGCCTGCAGGTTATAGTCCAATGTTCATATTCAGGGTGGTTCCAGGTTAGGACTGGAGGTCTCAATCTTGAGTTTAAGCTTCCCCTGCATGAAGCATCAAGCAGAGCTGAGATCAAAAGGATCCGTACTCAAAGTGTCTTTATACAGTTTCAGACCTTCTTGTGAACAATAGGCACTCGTGGGGACTTTGAAGTGACCCATTCCCTAAGCATGCCCGGTAGTTAGCTACACGGATTAACATAAGGCAATTGCTGGTTTGCCATCATTCTCAGGTGATTCACTGTACATTTCAAAAAGAGAAGAACACCATGATGTGACTATGTTTACAGTTCATCTAAATGTTAATATGTCCTTTTGATCTCTGAATCAATAGCTAGAGTGACATACAGGAGCGATCTGTTCACATGGGTAGCATCAAACAAAATACGATTACACACATACAACTATTACCTCTAATTTCTAACAATATCAGACTGCATTTCAAAGTTCTAGCCTATCTAACAAGGAATGGCCCTAATTACCATTTGCATACTGTTCTACCATCTCTCTAATGGTTGACTCTGGGTCAATTATCATGCAAGCAGCTTAACCCTTCCTGGTCATGCGTCACACTTTGTATAAGACTAGTTGCAATTATATAATAGTGGTAGCAGCATGGTCATATTTTAATTAGCTAACGTCACACCCAGCTTCTGGCAGCCAGAGGTTTAGTGACACCCGAAGCGTAGTGTTGCATCCCTGATCATCTTGGCTAATAGCCATTGATGGACCTGTCCTCCAGGAACATATCTAATTCTTTTGTGAACCCAGTTATACTTTTGGCCTCACACCATCCCCTAGAAACGAGTCCCCCAGACTGACTGTGCGTTGTGAGAAGAAATACTTCCTTGTGTTTGATTTAAACCTGCTGCCTGTCAATTTCATTGGGGAACCCCTGGTTCTTGTGTTATGAGAAGGAGTAAATAACACTTCCCTATTCACTTGCTCCATGCCAGTCATGATTTTATAGATCTCTGTTATCTCATTTCTAAGCTGAACAGTCCCAGTCTTTTTAATCTTTCCCCGTATGGAAGCCGTTCTATGCCCCTAATCATTTTTCTTGCCTTTCTCAGCACCTTTTCCATTTCAGATCTCTCTTTTTTGAGGTGGGCTAACTGGGCCTGCCGCAGTATTCAAGGTGTGGGCGGACTGTGGATCTTGAAGTAGGGGCAGAATGATATTTTCTGCCTTATTATCCCCCCCTTTCCTCATGGTCTCTGCTTCCTCAGGGCTCTTTCTGTCCCAGTGATAAGCACTCGAGCCCAGGTCCAGCAGTGTCCTATAGATCCACTCACACGCTCACAGCCAAGCATGTGTTTAAGTGCTCTGGGGATTCACAAAATGTTACAGGGGGTTCTCAGGAAAAAATTCCCTAATGGCAGACAGAGCTGTTCCTAGGGACCCTGGGCAGCATGGAGCCAGCAGCCTGGAGCCTTGGGGACTTCCAAGAGTGAAGCAGATCAAAGCAAGCATCTCTATCCCACTGAGGAGACTGAAACTTCAAGACTCCTTTTATGAACTGGAAAGGGAGGTGGATATTTTTTGCTGTTTTTAAAATGAAATAGCCGGCTAGTGTTGTTTTTTAAATTATTATGAAGAACAAGTTTAAGCTTTGTTGTAACATGCATTGTTTGCCTGCATGGCTCAAGACCTGAATACTTGTGTAGGATGAACTCTTTGAGCTGGCTTTTTAAATACCTTCATTCGGTTTCACATCTGATACTCCCTGATGAAACGTAGAAGCCAGAGGTGCCAGTATGGGGGCAGTGACGAGGGTCACATGCCACCCCCGGATCAGCGCACAGCCCATGGGTCCCTCTCCTTTTTTCCAGGACCCCCACTTTTCAGTGCCCCCCCCAAACCCCGGAGTGGCACCTTTTGTCTACTGGCACCTCTAATAGGAGCCTTGTCTTGGTAACAGGCTTGTATCAAAAGTGATACAAGTTACAGAAGTGAGTTCTTGGAAGAGTGATGCCGTTTTCACAATGTAATAAAAATACTGCAGTGATAAAGAATAATTAACCAATAGTATGTGATAAGCATGTCATAAAAACACATTTTATATTTCCAAGATCACTGCTTTTATAATGTATGGTGAGGTCAGGGAGAAAATCTGTGGAAATATTTATTTTTAGGAGGGGGTTCACAAGACTTGACTTTTTAGTGGAAGGGGTTCATGGGTTGTTAAAGTTTGGGAACCACTGCTCTAGTCCAACCCCCTGCTCAAAGCCGGACCAATCCCCAACTCAATCAGAATTTGCTGTTGACTAATTGTTATTCCCTGGCTCAAAACATTTCACCCACCCAGGCAGGGACTTGGCTCATGAGTGGGGTGGGTTGAAAATCTTCCGGTGAAATGTTATCCCCTTGGACGTCCTGTTTCACCAAAATTGCAACATTCTGCAGGAACATGTTGATTTCACTGACATTTTGCTTAAAAATCCCATCGAAGAGAAGCTTTTAGATAACGTCCAAATCTTCTGATTTGACATTTTTTACCCGAACATTTTGACTGTTTTATTGCAAAACAACTTCTTCTTTTGAAATAGCCCTGCATGGACGATGGAGAGTTGGAACGGGAACATGACATTTAGTTTCAGCCCCAGTGAGTTCTTTTCAAACACTTCACTGTGCAGAGAAGTTCTAGCATCCCCCTTTGGGTTGCAATGTTGGCGATTAGAGGCTCCATTTCCTAGCGGTCACAAGGCTACAGAGGGAATGATTTGAACGGGCTGCCCAGGGGCCGCTGCGGGCCCGGTTTAGCCTGCAGAACCTCTGTTGTTGGGGTTAGTGCCTGAGAAGGGCAGAGTCCGGCTGGGCTCTAAGCCCAAGCTGGGGGTTAGGAAAAGCCCTCCCTTGGCATGTGAAGTGGGCCGGGGGATGCAGAAATCACAGAGAGGGCAAGCGGCTAGCATCTCCACAGTGCCCAAGTCACTTTTCAGAGCGGGACTCCCCTTCAGAGCTGCAGATTTGAGGAGAGGGAGCCGTTTCATTTGCACTCAAACTGACTTCCTAGCGAATAGGAAATGCCAGACTGGCGCCAACCCCGGGTGCCATCTAGCCCAGTGTCCAGTCTCTGACCGCAGCCAGACCCAGCTCTTTGTAAAGGAGGTGCAAGAATCCCTGAAATGGGTAGTTATGGCACAACCAGCCTTGGGTTTTATGGTTAACCAGGAGCTGTAAGTCTGGCACCTGGGAGTCATTTGTAAAGCCGGGTGTGTAAAAAAGCCGACAACGTCTGAGGACTTAAAAACTGGCCATCAGCAGGCAGCGAATCTCAGCGTGACTCTGCGCTGAACCAAAAGAGTCCTCCGCCCTCGCCTGCAGCTTTTGCCCACGGAGCCTGCAGACAGTGGAGGCACCATGGCATGACCAGCCTGGGATCTCATTGGGGAGTTTATTTGCCCTGCTGCAGACTGAGCTCCCAGCCTGCACTGGAACCCCCGCCCCCAGGAATCCCCGGCCCCATTGCTGAACTGGAGATGGGAACGCTGGTCCTCTTGGCTGGGGCTTGGAGATCTTGGGCTGGAAGGCGCTAGGTGTGGTCCGCGCTGAGGGGCCGTGCTGCCCTAGGGAGGGCTGTTTGCTCTGAAGAGGGATGATCTGCAGTGACAGCCTCCCATGACAGCACGCCCCACCACCTGCACGGCTCACCCAACCACCCATGGGGCTCACGCCTTTGCTGAGGTGGAGCCTGAATTCTTCCTGCTGCAGTGTAAGCTCAGGGCTGCTTCTCCGGCACATGCTGGGCCTGCCTGGGCCCCTAACCCAGCCAGACGGCAAGTGGGTACAGAGCTAGGACTCCGGCTCCCTGAGCCCGGGGCTGAATCAAGGCCTGGTGGGACCTGCTGGCTGGACAGCTCTGGAGCCTGAAGATCTGCTTCTGCCCAGGACAGGTACAGCTCCAACAGCCTGCCCTGCCCCGGCCCCCCATCACCTCTAAGCCTTGATCCTTGAGGGGCACGGTAATGGCAGGGCAGATGTGGTCGCTGGCCCGCTGGGACCTGGCTGGCTCACCACTGGCTCATTTTGCTAGGAGCCTGGTTTGGTTTTTACAGCACTAGTCTGTGCGGCATTTGAACTGGTGATCTAGAGTCTAAAGGTTCGGTCCCCAGCCCTGCTCCACTAGCCGTTAGATGTGTGTCCAGGTCCCTGCGGTCGGGCCCAGGGCTCACTGCAGCACGAGGGAAGGTTTAGTAGTCAGAGGAACAACGATGCACCCTGGGAGGTTCCTGTAAAGGCGTCTCTGCACCCCGGCCAGACCCTTTCGCTGCCAGCGCTGTTTACTGTCAGATTACTGTGTAAACCGGGCTTCCTGCAGGCTCTACCTGCACCGAGAGGAGAAACGCCTTCTGGGGCTTTCCAGCCCTTCTGCCGCCCTTTCACCCGCAGCGGCACTCAGGAGAGGCCAGCAAAGAACCGTCACCTGGGAATGACACGGCCTGGGGCCATCTCATCGCCAGCTGCTATCGAACCCTGGAGCCAGGCACGTCACCGGCACCTGGCCTCCGAGCAGCCCATCAGCCCACGGAGAAGGAGCGCGTCAGCCCCCCAGCCCAGCGCGCCCCCCTTGTCACACCGCGGGAGACTGAGCTCCAGCCAGGAGGGCTACCCAGGAGGCTGCGGTAGAGCCAAGAGACAGCCTAGATCTGACAGCTCTCCCCACGGGAGCCCCCTTCCCCATGGCGTAGCACACGCGCTGCACTGTCCGAGGGGCACAGGCAAACGACGGCACTGCAGGCAGACTGCAATATACCCTGTGGGGAGCATCTAATGGGCTACAGATCCTTCCGCCTCCGGCATGCCAGGCCCCCTCGGGGCGAGGCCAGCGCCAGCCGAGCACTGCTCTGGCCTGGCCCCTTTCGGGAGTGGGCCTCACTCCGTTCTAGTGGACAGGTGTCCATGTCTCCGCTGGCTCTTGGGGAGTGAAGTGTCTGGCTGCCAGCGTGGGAGCATGCAGCTCTCTGGTTAGGATGGACGGCGCACAGTGAGCCCTGCACGGTCCCTGCACCCTGACCCGGAGAGATTTGTCTCCGGGGGCCACTCACCACGTGGTCCTGATGCAGAACCACCAAGAGCAAGTCCCTGTTGCCAGGGGAGATGGGCACAAGTGTCCAGTGGGAACTGGCGAGAGGCTGGCATCTCCTTCACACACCCTGGAGCGGTCATAAGGTGGCCGCAAGGGCCAGCCTGGGGTTCTGGGCCAGATTCGAGCGGCTGCTGACACACACATTAATGTTTGACGAAGGCAATAACAGCAGAAAGCAATCCCCTTTCCCCCTTTGTGAAAGAGAAAGCAAATAGCAGGGGTGTTAGCACAGGGCTGGGGCCCAGGGCGATAGAGAGATTGGGGCAGGGCTTCATCGGAAAAGGCAGCCAGATGGCATCGTCGTAGCGATAAAGCCAGGCAAGCAAACCCTCCTAGTTCAAACACAGCTTACCCGAGTGGAATACACCTAGCTTGGGAACAGCCTCTCCACCTGGGCTTTTGCCATGGGAAAACCAACCCCTCTAGCCCACGTTGCTACAGCGGCCAAGATCTCTAGGGTAGTACTAGCCAAGATGTCCCCACCCCCTCTGCGAGGAGTCGGTCACTCTGGAGTGCCATGCTCACTGTGGACAGGGCATGAGCTGGTTCCCCAGGCACTGCCCACACAGTCAGGGAGATAAACGTGCAGCACCGGTACCCACGCCCTGGGCTTTTATAATCCCCGGCTTTTCCAAAAAATGTTTGTCGATCCCACAAAGGAGCATGGGAAAGAGCGAGCGAACGCACGGGCATCTCAGCGGGGCGATGGACAAGCACAGCACGAGACAGGGTCCCTGCACCTCTCCCAGCCACGGAGCCGTCCCCATGGTGGGGGCAGGGGGAGGAGGGCTGTGGAAGGGGTACCCCGGGACACAGACCAGCTGAGCTTTGCAGATGAGGGGTGGGGGGCTACTGGGACTGTATATCACTGGCTGGAGAAGAGAAAATTGGGAAGATTGCAGAGGGCCTGAACACACAGCACTGCTGTTCTACCCCGCCCCTATCCTGTTACCTCACCGTGGGGCACAGGTCCACTCCGAGTCCCAGAATACAGCCCTGCCGGGGGCCCCAGGCTGAATCCAGCCTACGGCAAGAGAAATGGAAGTGCAGCCAGGCTGGTCCTTGTGGCCTCCAGGACACGGCACTAGCCTAACACCTGCTGTGTAGAGCGAGGTGTTTTCCATGAAAAACGGCTTGTCAAAAGCAGCAAAGTTTCCCTGGAGCCTGGTCAGCTCCTCCCTCCACCCACTCTGGTTTGGCCGGGCAACGCAGCCAAGGACCGCTGGTGTTTCCGTTGGAAATAAAAGCTAATGGAGCAAATAATCGAACCCTGAATGTGTAAGCACCTAATATGTAACAGGCAGCATGAATTGATCGAGAGCAAATCGCCATCTTTGAGAGGTTACGAACTGTGAGGGAATAGAAATGCTCTCAATGGCTCCTCTGACTATTGTGGGAAGGTGTCCACACTCCCCTCTGATTCTTGACATACCTGAAGCTGTAACTTGACTCCAGGTGGGGGGAAGAGGTCACCTGACCTCCTGCCTGGGAAGGAGACAAAGGAAGCAGGGGAGGAGCTGGGGAGTGAGAGTCAGTCTGCAGCTGGCTAAGGAAGGGCAGGGAGGCCCAGATAGGGTCTGGCCTCCCTGGACCCCCGAAATGGATCCAGCTGAGGGGTCCGGTTCGCTCTATCCACAAGCTCTGTGTTAGATCATGTTCCTGTCGACTAATAAACCTCTGTTTTACTGGCTGGCTGAGAGTCACGTCTGACTGTGGAGTTGGGGTGCAGGACCCACGGGCTCCCCCAGGACCCTGCCTGGCTGGGCTCGCTGGGGGAAGCGCACGGAGGGGCAGAAGGTTCTGAATGCTCCGAGGTCAGACCCAGGAAGGTGGAAGCTGTGAAGCTCCTAGCCTTGGAGACAGGCTGTTTACGGAGAAGAAGCTTCCCCACAGAGTCCTGACTGGCTTCTTAAGGAGCAGGTCCAGACCATCGCCCCGGGGACTCCGTGACACAAGCATTATGGAGAGTCCAGATGGCCCTACAGCTCTAGGACTCAGGCCTTCAGGTTACCACCCAGCAGCCACTGTAACTACCTGTAGCCCTGACCTGCTGTGCGCACTGACCATGAGAAGTTCCGCCTCAAGGGTTTGATAGACAACAGCCTCATGGCTCCTGATTGGCTCCCTGCCCTATATAAACCTAAGGGGCCTTCTGGGAAGAAAACCATTCAATCTTGATTTAAAATTTGCCAGTGATGGTGAATCCACCACAACCCTTGGTAATTTGTTCCCATGGTAAAGCAGTGTCACTGTTAAAAATGTCCCCCTTATTTCCTGTCTGAATTTGTCTAGTTTCTATTCCCAGTCGTTGGGTCATGCTAGGCCTTTCTTTGCTAGACTGAATAGTCTACGAAGTATTTGTTCCCCAACTAGGTACTTCTAGACTGTGATCAAGACACCCCGTAACCTTCTCTTTAAGCTAAGGAGATTCAAGGAGCTCAAGCGAAAGGTTTTCCAATCTTCAATCGTTTTCGTCGCTCTTCTCGGAACCCTCTCCGATTTATCAACATCTTCCTTGAACTGTGGGCCACAGACCTGGACCCAGGATTCCAGCAGCGGTCGCACCAGTAGCAAACACAGCTGAGAAATAACCTCGCTGCTCCTACTGGAGAGTCCTTGGCTTATGCATCCTGGGATGACATTAACCCTTTTAGCCACAGTATTGCACTGGGAGCTCATGGTCAGCTGACTGTCCATCTCTCCCTCCCCCGCTCACCTAATCCCTTTCAGGGTCACCTCTTCCCAGAATAGAATCAACCGGAGCAGAGCAAAAATCTCTCCGAACAGCAAACACAGGGCTGGGGGGGCAGGGGTGGGGATTAGCAAACAAATGGAGGAAGCATATCTGTCCTGCTGCCAAAACCCAGCCTGGAAAGTACCTTCCCCAGCACCTCCCCTGGGCGCTGGCAGCAGCCGGAGGACAGGCGGATCGGGACAGTGCACCCAGACTAGTTCCCCTCCCCGCTCCTGCCGGATGCCGCATTGCCTGGGCTCGATGGCCACGCGAGAGTGTGTCACAGTCCTGTCAGTGCCCCCTCCCCTCCCATAAGCTTGTGTCTCAGTCCATTGGGGTCCCCACCAACCAGGACACCCTTCCCCCCACTCCCACAGCCCCTGGGGTGGGCAAGAAGCACAGAGCCCAGGGCCCACTCGCTACTTGGTCTCTCTGCCCAGACCTCCAACAGGGAGGCCATCGGGGGGTACTTCTCACCGTGGGATGCGTGAGTGTCATGGAGTCCCCGGGGCGATGGTCTGGACCTGCTCCCTATGAAGCCAGTCAGGACTCTGTGTGGAAGCTTCTCTCCATAAACAGCCTGTCTCCAAGGCTAGGAGCTTCACAGCTTCCACCTTCCTGGGTCTGACCTCAGAGCATTCAGCACCTTCTGCCCCTCCGTGCGTTTCCCCCAGCGAGCCCGCCAGGCGGGGTCCTGGGGAAGCCTGTGGGTCTGCACCCCAACTCCACAGTCAGACGTGACTCTCAGCCAGCCAGTAAAACAGAGGTTTATTAGATGACAGGTACATGGTCTAGCACAGACCACACAGCGAACGCGACCCCTCAGCTGGATCCAGTTTGGGGCCAGGGAGTCAGACATCTCCTCTGTCCTTCCCTTCCTGACTCCAGCCAGCTTCCCCTGCTTCCTTTGTCTCCTTCCCAGGCAGGAGGTCAGGTGACCTCTCCCCCCAACATGGATCATGTAATATCCCATTCAAAGAGCCTGTGTGTGGAGGTGCAGAGGGACAGGAGCAGGCCCCTGAAACTCACAGCCCCTGCTAGAGAGCAGTGGGTTGCCCAAGTTATTCAAAGCACGAGATCCGCACGTGTGCTGCTGCCCCCTGTGCACTCACAAGGGCTCACTAGGGGCGAGAAGAAGAGAGGGGGGAATACGGAGTATGGGGGGAGAGGGGAAGCAGGTGGCTGGGACCAGGTAGCTGCAGATGTTCTGGTTGTCTGTCTGGTTTTTCGACTGGCCAAGGGGTTAGTGCTCCCTGGTCTCTGGGGCTGCTTGGCTCTGGTTTCCATCTGTTTTCAAAAAGGGGAAACTGGATTTCACTAGGAGGAAACTTCACTTTCAAGGGAAATTATCGGAGGAACTCAGGCTGTCCTGCTGCGCACTCTGGGGGTCCCAGGTGGGGGCTGTGTTACCCTTTCCTGGCTAAGGGAATAGAACCAATACACTACACAAACCAGGGGGTCACCCAAGGAAACTGAGGCAACAGGTTTAATAGAAACCCGAGGAAGTCCTTTTTCACACAACATAGCACTGACCTGTGGAACTCATTGCTATGGGATGTCATGATTGCCAAAAAGGATAGCTGGGTTCAAAAAAAGAATTGGATGAGTTCCTGGAGGACAGGTCCAGCAATAAATTACTAACAATGACCATTAGCCAAGATGGTCAGGGATGCTAAACTCCTGACTACCAGAAGTTGGGAGTGAAAGACATGAGTGGATCGCTCCAAATTGCCCTGTTCAGTGCACTCCCCATGAAACTCTTGTGCAGGCTACTGTCAGACCATTGGTCTAACCAGGTGTGGCAGCTCTTAGGTTAACCATGGTCCCAACAAGGACCTTCCAAGGAGGGACTGAACGGCTTGCTCTGACATACCTTTTCAGTATCAGGAGCACAGTCCAGGTACACAAAACCTGGGGATTGTGGTGTAAAAGCCCTGATGGGACCTGAATCTCTGAAATCACACCCAAAGAGATCATCCCAAATCGTACATCAAGGGCACACATCTGAGCTAACCAGTGTTAGTATGTAAGCTTGTCTATTTGTCTGAGATAGAATTTTGGGTTTTTTTCACCTTTTAACTTTTTATTCTTTTATATTCTTAATCAATTCTTGATTTAGTCCTTAGTGGAGCACAGGATCAGGTCCAAGAGGTGAACAGAGCTAGACCGCATGGTAATAGTGACTATAAAATAATTAAATGTAACATCCCTGTTGTGGGTAAAACATCGCAGTAGCCCAACATGGCAGCATTTAATTTCAGAAAGGGGGATTACACAAAAATGAGGTAGTTAGTTAAGCAGAAATTAAAAGGTACAGCACAAAAAGTGAAATCCCTGCAAGCTGCCTGGAAACTTTTTAAAGATACCGTAATAGAGGCTCAATTTCAATGTATTGCCCAAATTCACAAACATTGTAAGAGAACCAAAAAAGTGCCACCATGGCTAAACAACTAAATAAAAGAAGAAGTGAGAGGCAAAAAGGCATCCTTTAAAAAGTGGAAGTTAAATCCTAGTGAGGAAAATAGAAAGAAGCAAAAACTCTGGGAAATGAAGTGTAAAAATATCATTAGGAAGGCCAAAAAAGAATTCAAAGAACAGCTAGCCAAAGACTCGATAAGTAATAGCAAAAAATTTTGTAAGTACATCAGAAGCAGGAACCCTGCTAATCAACCAGTGGGGCCACTGGGCGATCAAGATGCTAAAGGAGTACTCAAGAACAATACAGACATTGTGAGAAACTAAATGAATTCTCTGCATTGGTCTTCACTGCGGAGGACGTGAGGGAGATTCCCAAACCTAAGCCATTCTTTTTAGGTGACAAATCTGAGGAACTGTCCCAAATTGAGGTGTCATTAGAGGAGGTTTTGGAATAAACTGATAAACTAAACAGTGATACGTCACAAAAGCCAGATGGTATCACCCAAGAGTTCTGAAGGAACTCAGATGCAAAACTGCAGAACTACTTACTGTCATCTGTAACCTCTCATTTAAATCAGCTCCTGTACCAGATGACTGGAGGATAGCTAATGGGACGCCAATTTTAATAAAGGGCTCCAGAGGTGATCCTGGCAATTACAGGCTGGTAAGGCTGACTTCAGTACCGGCAAACTGGTTGAAACTATAGTAAAGAATTCAATAGAATTATCAGACACACAGATGAACATGATTTGTTGAGGAAGAGTCAACATGGTTTTTGTAAAGGGAAATCATGCCTCACCAATCTACAGACATGGACAAGGGGGATCCACTGGATATAGTGTACTTAGATGTTCAGAAAGCCTTTGCAAGGTCCCTCACCAAAGCTCTTAAGCAAAGTAAGCTGTCATGGGATAAGAGGGAAGGTCCTCTCATGGCTTGGTAACTGGTTGAAAGATAGGAAACAAAGGGTAGGAATAAATGGTCAGTTTTCAGAATGGAGAGAGGTAACTAGTGGTGTCCCCCAGGGGTCTGTTCTGGGACCATATTCAACATATTCATGAATGATCTGGAAAAAGGGGTAAACAATGACTTGGCAAAATTTGCAGATGATACAAAACTACTCAAGCTAGTTAAGTCCCAGGCAGACTGTGAAGAGCTACAAAAGGATCTCTCAAAACTAGGTGACTGGGCAACAAAATGGCAGATGAAATTCAATGTTGATAAATGAAAAGTAATGCACATTGGAAACATAATCCCCAAAATACATACACAATGATAAGGTCTAAATTAGCTGTTACCACTCAAGGAAGATCTTGAATAGTGAATAGTTCTCTGAAATCATCCACTTAATGTGCATCAGTCAAAAAAGTGAACAGAATGCTGGCCATCATTAAGAAAGGGATAGATAATAAGATGGAAAATATTGTATTGCCTCTATATAAATCCATGGTTCGCCCACACCTTGAATACTGCGTGCAGATGTGGTCGCCCCATCTCAAAAAAGATACATTGGAATTGGAAAAAGTTCAGAAAAGGGCAAGAAAATTGACTGGGGTATAGAACGGCTTCCATATGAGGAGAGATTAATAAAACTGGGACTATTCAGCTTGGAAAATAGATGACTAAAGAGGGATATGATAGATGTCTATACAATCATACAATCATACAATCTATACAATCATAACTGATGTGGAGAAAGTAGATAAGGAAGTGTTGTTTACTCTTTCTCATAACACAAGAACTAGGGGTCACTCAATGAAATTAATAGGCAGCAGGTTTAAAACAAACCAAGGGAAGGATTTCTTCACACAACACACAGTCAGCCTGTGGAACTCTTTGCCAGAGGATGTTGTGAAGGCCAAGACTATAACAGGATTCAAAAAAGAACTAGTAAATTCATGGCAGAAAGATCCATCAATGGCTATTAGCCAGGATGGGCAGGGAGGTGTCTCCTAGCCTCTGTTTACCAGAAGCTGGGAATGGGCGACAGGGGATGGACCGATTCTCTGTTCTGTTCATTCCCTCTGGGGGACCTGGCATTGGCTACTGTCGGAAGACAGGATACTGCGCTAGATGGCCAATATGGCCGTTCTTATGTTCTTAAGTCCTTACTAATATGTGTGAACAAAGAACGACGACACTGTGTGTTGCATTTCCCACAGCCAGATGGGGAAAGATCAGCACAGCGAGGAAATATAAGAACTAGAGCTAAAGTGTTGCTGAGTATAGTGGGAATGTAAAATACAAGCGCACACGTGAAGGACAGTCTTGCCTCAAACTCTTCTCTGGGGATAAAGTCAACCCACTAGTCGGGAGGGGCGAAAGGGATGGGAGGGGAAAGTATAAGAAACATTAAAAAGCCAAAGAAATGCCTGTCCCTGACCAAAGCACAACTTCACTCCCTACCCCTGCTATGGGGTACAAAAGAGGTGGGACCGAAGCCCCCAGACGCAAGACCCTCCAAAATGGAACATGACTGTAAATTGTCAGGGGTGGGACAAGGGGCGTGCACTGCAGTATAATTATGCCTGCTAAGGAAGAGGGAACTGGGACACTGGACAAGGCTCTGTGGATATGCTTGCTAGAGACTGAACCCAATAAACACATTGCCTGCCCTTCAGACTCCGGTCTTCTGCTTTCAGCCTAAGTGACAAGAACCAGGGGAGGGATGAAGGAAAAGCCCCTAACGCCCAGTTACTGCCCCAACGCTGATGATTTGAAATTCTAGACCAATGGAGCCTAGTGTCCACATATCAACGAGGATACGTGTTACCCGGGCAGTGAGGAGCTGGAGAAACAGTCTGCTTTTGCTCTTTCATGCCCAAGAAATCCTGTGTGCTGCAGCCACTGTGCGGGATTTGAATGACGATTCCTGGAGATCTGATTCACAATGCATACAACTCGCCAGACGGTGCAACAGATTGCCTTGCTGGGCGATTGCTGCTTGTTTGAAGCAAAAGATCTCATGCAATTTAGTGTCTTTCATAACGATGTAGCTAATTGGCAGACTAATTTACATTACCCACCCTCAGCAGATCTAGGACTTCACTTGCTGTATCCAACAGAAAGTCCAGGGTGAGCACGGGGAGGCAGGGCGGAACTGGTGGAGCTGGAGTTTGGCCGACACACTTTTATTGTTGCAAAAAGCAGCCCTGGGTCTTTCAGTTTTCATTCTCCTGTGAAAGCCGACACATCCCCTGGCCCCGTGCCCCTGTGCCCCATAGAATGGCGAGCTCCAGATAGGATCGGAGAAAAGGGAACTCCTCCCAAACTGCCAGTCCGGCCCTCTGAAACCTATTACCCCCCACCCCTGGGCTATGCAAGGGCACTGGGGTCAGCACGGCATTGAATTGACGGGCCCCGTCGGTGCTAATGAGGTCCCCTCCTGGCAGGCTCAGCAGAGAGAGGCCAGGGGCTGAATGAGTCCTGGAGGCTGCTTTGCCAGAGGGCAGGACAGCGCGGTGTGGAGGCTCCTTTGCTTGCTCCTGCTCAGGCCGAATCTCTTCTTTAGAGATTTCCCAGGCTGCCTTTCCCAGCCCAGCCCAGAGGGCACAGAGCAGGTGTGGCAGAACTGCAGGGATAGGTATTTGGGGGGCAGGTTGTGGATGGCCAAGGAAGAGGCTCCGGCTGACAGCCACATAGGCGGTGTGGTGTTCAGGCTGGTTCATTACAGGAACAATTCGTTCTTCTGTGGTTTAGTCGAACAACCCAGCTCTTCTGGGAGGGCAGGTGAACAAACCAGCGAGTTCGGTGAAGGAGGAACGATCCCCGGGGGCTGTGTCTGTGCTCAGCCCGCTCCTGCCAGGGCAGCTCTCCAGATGGGGCTAGTGTAGACAGGGCATGGGCCTCTTCATCGCCCTGGGGTGCCAGCCTGCTGCCAGGGGAGGAATCCCAACTCCTGTACCCGAAGCTGGAAGGGGGCAGCTGTAAATCAGGGCTGACTTCTTCCCTGTGTTTGGGTGTGAGCCGCAGGGCTGCACGGCTGTAAGGTGAGCGCGGGAGGAGTGAGTTGCAGTGGGCAGTGTTTTGCCCATTTACCACAGAGCCCGGCCAGCGGGCGTCTGGCACTAATGTGCAGCTCTCCAGACTAAAGGCGAAAGCTCGCAGCTTTCTCCAGTGCCTGTAGGCTAGGACAGGGGGTCTCAGCCTGGCGGTCCCAGCTCTCCGACAGGTCTCAAGGGTTGGGACCATCCTGGCCTCCCTTGGCTAGATCCATGCTAGACAGAGGGAAGTGCTCTGCTATGGAGCCAAATGCCTGCCTTGATTAGCAGCCACACGACGAGCAGTAACTCCTAGAGGCGCTGGCCAAGAGCAGGCCCCACCGTGCTGGGCACCGCAGAGGTTGCCGTGAGAGACAGCGGCAGCCCTACGCTGGTGTCTCCTAGCTGGCCCCTTGCCGCATCCTCCCTCCGCACCACCCTGACTGGGGCAGAGCCTTTCAAGCAGCACTCAGTCCGAGCCACCCATGACAAGGACCCGCACTCCTTCCTGTCCGGCCCGTCACTGAACCAGCGCCTCACGGTGGCAGCTGGGGTCACTGCACTGCCAAAGGCCCCGGGCCTTGGGGAGGACATTCGGTGAAGTGATTCCAGTCCCGTGGCTCATTCTACGTGGCTCCATTCTCCCACGAGAAATGGCCTTTTCTCCAGGGAATTATGGATGTTGCAGCTGGAGAAGACCCTATGGCCTTAGGTCCTATTTCGTCCATCCCCACCTCTGCCGACCCAGGATTGTTCCTTTCATAGAATCCGAGAAGATCAGGGTGGGAAGGAACCTCAGGAGGTCACCTAGTCCAACCCCCTGCTCCAAGCAGGACCAAAGGATTCTGTGTGGATTTTGTGTCAATTGCTTGAGCAATGAGGCCCCCAGGGCGCTCTTGGGAGAAGGGTCCATAGCCTGGTGGAGGTCCCAGGGAGGAATCTTCTCCCGATAATCAGCTGAAGAGTTGGCTTTGAGTGAGAACCAGCCACTGTCATTCTGGTGCCCATCCTCCTGTTCCTTCCTTGTTCAGCTGAAGAAGCTTTCGCCCCTGTTATGATGACTGGCCCAGGGCCACTTCAAAGGAAAGGAGAAGTGTCCTCTGGGGATGCCCGGCGCGAGAGCTGCTTTCTTTGCACACCACTGAATAGTTCCACTTTCTTTTCAGCCAATTCAGCAGTTTCCCAACCGACTCTCTCCCCCCCTCCCCACCTGCCAATTCCAGACAATTCCCAGTCGGAGGAGGAGAGGGGGGTTTCTATACCCAATGCAACGGCTTAAGTGCCACGACTCTCTGAGTGTCTCAAGGGCCGTGTCCACACGGGACGCTGGGCCCAAGCAGGTGGGGCAAGATCATCACAAGCGCAAAGAGCTCAGAGTCGCCTCGCTGGCTGTGCTGAATTGTTCTCTGAACCAATGTCCCTTCAATTCTCCCCACGCTCGCACTGTTCGAAACCGTTTCAGGGCCTTTGCCCTCTGGCTCCCTTGCCTGCAGGGCCCACCACGTGCTCTCAGACGCAGCCGTGTCTGGGAGAGTTTTGAAAGGACTAGTTCAGCCGTTTCGGTTTGAGTCATTTTCACGCTCTTTGGATTAAGCTGGTCCAGAGTAAGCTGGGGCTCGCCCTGCTGAAAGCAGGTCTAATCCCGAGGGTCTGTGGCAGGTGTGGATGAATACCAACTTCCCGTGTGCATGAATACCAGCTTCCGCTTAGAAGAGAGAAGCTCCTCCCAGCAGACAGGGACAGGAATTCAGCCCCTGCCGGAGATGGCATCCCCCTGGCTCTTCCCTCGGCCTGTCAGGAGCACTCCGTGGTCTTTTCCATCCCTCTTGGAATAACTCACGGGTGGGAGCCTCCACCTCTTCCCCTGGGGAGACTCGTAGATTTAACTACTAGCAATTTCCTTTCTGATTATTCAAGCTAAACTCCTGGGCCTGGTTCAAGTCCCAGCTGGGCTTGAATGCAGCTGCATCTACACACAGAGCTTTGCCAGCCAACGACAACTCCCCGGCCTGGCTTGTATCTGCTCAGGGCGTCCTGATGGCAGAGGCCCCACACAGCCAATTAGGCCAGTATTTTCCAAAGTCCCGGCTCCTTCGGGGCACCTCCATTTTCGGGTGCTCAGCCGGAGACCCCTTGGAGGCCTCCCCTTACACAAGCAGGGAGCCCTTTGGAAGATGTAGCATGAGAAGCAAACTCCTCTGTGCCTGGATTGAACCAAGGTACCCCGGGGATGCATGCAGGCCTTGGCCAGCGCAGGGAGAGGCTAATAGGCCTGGCTGGGGAAAGCAGCTGCTCCATCTCCAAGAACAACAGGCCGTGTACGCCCACGTCCGAACCCCCAACCTGCCGGAGTCATGAGGCACTGGCTAGCGGGGCGCGGCGCACGGAGACACTGTCCTTTGCTCACCGCCAACTGCCTGGCCGCTCACGCGGCTGCTGGCAGCAGGGGTCTCGCCACCTCCAACTCCGTCTCTGCAGCAGAATGTGGGAGGGGCGGGGGTAGAAATAATCATCGGAATATGCCGGGGACGGGCCGGGCCGCCGGGGAGTTTAGCATCAAACGCCTCTTGCCTGCAGCTGCAGTACTTAGTGCTGGGATAAATAACGGCCGCATTGAGGACGGGGAGCTGCCTGGCTGGACGTGCTGTTCTCACAGCTCCAGATACTTCCCCTCACAGGCCCTGGTTTGTTCTGGAGCCACGGCAGCTTTTAACAGCTCGTTCCAAACGCCAGGCTCCCCCTGTGTGTGTGTGTTGGCGGGTTGGGGGAACACAGCTCCCCTTGCTGGACCCCATGGGACCCCCAACAGAAAGCAAACATACTCGCCCCATGCTCAGCTCCTGCCCAGTGCGGCTCCCCCCGTGCGGAGCAGGATGGGGACTTGGGGAGGGCACCCGGTATTTAGCACGTAGAAGCCCCCGCTCAGATCAGATCACCATGTAGATACGGTGCGGGAGACGGTCTCTGCCCGGAGAACGTACACCCCGAACTCCTCATTTCTGGCCCCACCCCAGAGAGCCCTCACCCCCTCCTACACCCCAACCCCCTGAGTGAGCAAGTGAGGGTGGGGAGAGCGAGCAACAGGGGGGGGGATGGAGTGAGTAGGGGCGGGGCCTCAGAGAAGGGGCGGGGCCTCAGAGAAGGGGCAGGGCAGGGGCGGGGCAAGGGTGTTCGTTCTGTGCGAGTAGGACGTTGACAACCCTATTGCAGGCTCAGGTCCTGCCTGGGCAGGTGGGTGGTGGGGCAGGGGTCTGGCCTGCGCGTGGCCTGCAGAAGGAGGTGGCCTTGGGTATTTTTCTGTTACATCACCTGGCATGTCCTTCCCTCGCGCACACCTTGGGGACTTGCCTTCCCCCACTGAGGCCCTGCAGGCTGAGGGGTGGGGTCTGTTCTCAGTGAGCGAGGTTATAACACAAACAGATCTAGGCATGTTCCCCCCTGAGGCTAACGGCCTGGCAGTGCCAGGGCATCATCAAATCCCTGGGGCGAAAACAAACCTACAAAGGGGAAGGGCCTCGGAAGAGCCAAGCTCTCTGGGACCCTTTGCTTTCCTTGTGCAGACTCCTTAAGTCAATGCTCTTGAGTGACATCTGTGCTGTGCCAGCCAGCCCGGGGGGCACTGGCTGCCAGAACAAGCCATCGTGTGGTGACTGCTCCCTGTGGCTTTTGTCTTCTCTGCTTCCTCTATTTTATTTGGCAGCCTTTTCTATTCTGGGGAGAAACATGCACCTGGAAAGATCTGCTGCTCTGGGGCGAGAGGTTAAACCAAAGCCCGAGGACTCTGTCAACACGAAACCATCGCTGGTACTTTTCGAAGGACACACAATGCCCCAGCCCAGTGCGAGTAGTGACATTCTCCCTGCCTAAAATCCCCTCCACAATTTCAGTTGGCCACAGGATTCTTTGTGGGTTTTTAACGTAAACCGTGGTATGGCGTTCCACTGCCCTGTTAAACAGCTGATGCGTTCTCCCCCAGAAGTGGTTGCATGTCTGTGAGGAGTGATGGGGGTCTCTCCTTCTCGCTGTGCTGCTGTCTCATGCAAACAGAGTCGTTTCTGGAGTTGATTGACTTCGTTGGCATTTCGGGTGCAAAGTGCAACATTTCAATGTCCATCATTATCTCTTGTCATGGCTGATGTATTCCTCACACTCCCGAGCCATGCTGCCCCGACGTTCCTGAGAGAGACTGTTCATCAACCCCGGGCAGAGGGAGCAGCATCGTGGCTACCTGAGCACCCATGAGTAGGGATGTGTCCAAGGCTGTGCAGCCGTTTGATGGCTGGAGGACATATTATGGCCTGAAGGTGGAGGAGATGGACCTGGGCCACCCATTACGGGGTTCTGGGCACCATCTTCTCAGTGATCCTGGGGAGAGCGGCGTGGCCAGTGTGACATTCCTGAGAGCTGACAGGACCCCTGCGGGCCTCAGTCTGTGTGACGGAGCCACGCTCCATGAGAGGTGGGCACGGCTTTCTGCAATATTCATTCCTTTTGGCCTTCTGATGTTTTCATGATGAGACATGCAGCTACTCGGGGGTGGGAACGGCGGAGGAGGACGACACTCTCCAGACCCCAGCCTTCTGCTGTCCCAGCAAAGTTCCCCTCCAAACAGCTGTGTTACTCATGCATTCGTGTTCTTTGCTCCCTCGTGCCATATTGCACGTGGCTTCTCCCACACGCGCAGCAGGGGATGCCGGCAGTGGAGATTGGGATTGTGCGGTCAGGCTCTATCGGAGGAAAGAGCTCGTCCTGCTGTGATTTTTCAGAGCAGTGGAGGGGTGGACGACGCTATCCTGGCTCACTTCATGGCCTGAACGTCTCCCCTTGCTGTCGATGGGACTCAGACCAATACGGATGCCCCAGTCTTCTGCCCTGGGTCAATGGTCCATGGTGACTGGTGTAGGTGGCCGAGGGTGGAGAGAGCAGACAGTTGTCTTGTTCTGCTGGTTACTTGGCGTGTTGCTCTTGAAGCTGGGTGGATTTCTCCCTCAGGCTGGTTTGGATGATTCCAGAGTGCAGACACCCTTGGGAGTTCACTAGGTGTCTAGATGGGATGGTGGGAAGCTGTGATCTCCACGTAGGAGGGAGGAGAGCGGTAAGGTTCTTTGTGTCCCAGATGTCCACCCCAGGGCTGAAGATCAGTTCTCTGCTCAGGTTTGACATAATGTCCCACTCCCCATCTACATAGCACAGAACAGATTGAGCGGAGCGACCCCAAAGGCAGCCTGTCCATTTGCGACCCCCCAGCGGGACACTCCTACTGACCCATGTTCCGTCTCAGGACCACCCTGTAGGGGCAAAGACAGAGACAAGAAAGAAGGAGGAAGAAGCCAACAAAATGCACATGTGGGCTGAAGAAGGCTGCGAGGACATTGCCATGCAATCGGAGGCCAGGCCAGCTTTCCTTGCAGCATGGCCCGCAGATGCTGTGACACTAGAAAGACCATAGCTAGACCATGTGCACATGGCTGAGTGGGAGAGACCAGAGACAGCCAGACAGCAAAGTAACAGGGAAGGAAAGAGAGAGAGCCACGGGGGGCTAGCGCTGCCAGGCAGAGGGGAGACCACCAGGGGACAGGGAGAGGAAGAGACGCAGGGGAAGGTCCCAGGGAAGAACACGGTGTCCCAACACAGTGTTATTGCATTTGGAGTTTGAAGTCCCCAGGTGCAGTGGCAGGACTGCGGAAAGTCCCTGGCCTCCTGCTTCGTGTTTACTGTTGAACTATTTACTGTTCTGATACGCTGGGCTGGCCTGGTGCCGAGCAAGGAGCAACTTGCTCCTGGATCCTTTTGACAAGAAACGGAGGTGAGAGGCTTGGACTTAACCCTTAGCAGGACCCCGGGATCAGCTGCTGAACCCAGGCTGCTCCTTGGTGCCAGTGACCAGCTTCAGGGACCACTGACTAGCTAGGGACAGACCTGCCGGCTGGGGCACCCTAGCAGCCAGGTAGCTCTGCCTAGGAGCCTGGGGCTGGAGGGTCAGGAGGGGCGGCTTCCTCTAGCGTTGGAATCGGTTCCATAGTCCTGGCAAGCAGTCCAAGAGCAATGGCCAAATGAAAAGGGAGTGGGACTCCTTCAGTCTGAGTGCTCAGACCCAGCGGGAAAAGCCTCCAGCTGGGCTAAGCTAGTGTAAGCTCTGAAGGGCAAATCCACCCAGCTCCCACTTGGGACTATCGGTATTATGGCCTATGTTTGCTCTCAATGTATTATTCACGCACGTGCTGGGTCAAAGTCCAGACAGGGCACGGACCCTGGGGAACAAGGGAGGCCAAACTGGAGCTGATCTGTCTGCAGCAGGCCAAACATACTCAACTTTCTGACTTTTTTTCAGGTTCTCTTGAACTAAATTCATCATAACCTGGAAATTCTCCTTAAAACAAGTGACATACTCCCCTGTGGGCTGTCCTGTTTCCTCCTAAGAGCCCCGAATCAAATCTAGAGCTCCCCTCCCCTGCCTCCCATACAGATCAAAGGGGGCAAAGCCAAGAGCTTCTTGGGGAACACTTCTGTAGGCAGCTAGAAGATAAGGGAGAAACACGTTGTCACAGAGTCCCCGGGGCAATGCTCTGGAACTGCTCCCTACGAAACCAGTCAGGACTTTGGGGGAAGGCTTCCTGTCTCCAGGGCTAGGAGCTTCACAGCTTACAGCTTCCACCTTCCTGGGTCTGACCACAGAGCATTCAGCACCTTCTGCCCCTCCGTGCACTTCCCACAGCGAGCCCGGCCAGGCGGGGTCCTGGGGAAGCCCGTGGGTCCTGCACCCCAACTCCACAGTCAGACGTGACTCTCAGCCAGCCAGTAAAACAGAGGTTTATTCTATAACAGGTACACGGTCTAACACAGAGCTTGTAGGTACCACGAACTGGACCCCTCAGCTGGATCCATTTTGGGGGGCAGAGCCAGACAGCCCTTCTGCCCTTCCCTGCCTGACTCCAGCCAGCTTCAGACTGAAAACCCCCACTCTAGCCCCTACTTTGCTTTCCTTTGTCTCTTGGGCAGAAGGTGTCACCTGACCTCTTTGCTCTCAGGTTCCAGCTAACACCTTAAAAGGGGGGAAGGGCCCAGGCCAACATTTGCCCGGAGACAGGGCTCGGCCGTTCCTTTTCACTGGTCCTTTGTTCTGCAACACTATCAGCCCTTATCCCACCACCTAGAGACTTAAGAAATGCATAGGGGAAACTGAGGCATCCACACAATACCCAGAGGAAACATTAAGAACATTCCCACTCCGTCACACACGTCCAAACCATTCTCATGATGGGACACACATGTTCTTAGCACAGCTTTTCAAGGACCATTCAATCTTTCCGCAAGCCCATTAGTTTCAGGGTGATAGGGAGCAGCTTTTACACACTTCACTCCATACAAGTCCCAGAATTGTTCAGAGACTGCAGCCATGAAATTTGCACCACAGTCTGTCCAGACTTCTCTGAGAAAACCTCCGTGGTTGAATTAAGCTACAGCCATTGTTTCGGCTTCAATACCTGCTGACTTCAGGGTATCTGGTTGTAGAATCCACCACAACAGAAATATCTCTTTCCATTCCTCGAAGGTTTAGTGAGAGGGCCCACGGTATCTATGGACACTCTGGCAACTGCCTGTTTAATAATGGGTAAAGGGGTCTTTGCAGCGTCCCTTTAATCTCTCATGCCTCTGGCAGAAGGCACTACTCTGAGTCAGCTTTTCCAGTCTCTCACGGGTGTGGCTGATAGAAATTCTAGTTCAGTCCGTCCCAGGTTTTGCCCGCTCCTCCGTGTCCTGCAAATGGACGATCATGAGCTCCTTGCAGCAATTCCCTCTTGTATGCTCGGGTACAATTACCAGCTTGCAAACCTCCCCAGGACTGCGCTTTCATCTAAGCCCAGCGCAGACTCTGGCCCAACACGAGGATTTTCACCTTCCTCCACGGGGGATGTCTCCACTACAAAGTGATGTCAACCCACCGCCAAAGCAGGTGAATCAGAGCCAGGCTTTCTCTGGGACCTGACTCAACATTAATACGCTTAGACGTGGCTAAATTGTTATTCTCTATTAAAATATCATTGGGTAGCAAATTCCTGGTGCCAAACACCACATTACCCTTCATGTCTTCCCATGTGAGGTGGCCTTTAGCTAGAGACACGGTCGTAAAAAATTCATCCACAGCCAATAGTGAGACTTTTGCCAGGAAGTCTGGCCTCTTCCTTCACCAAACGTTGCTTAACCAAAGTGACGTGTGATGCAGCGTCTCTTCAGCCGGTCTATTCAATGTCATTCACTTTCGCATGCTTAATAAACTCTTCACTACCTTCCCAAGACTCAATTCAAATCAAGTTTATGGGCCCAGTCTGCTTTGGGATCAAGGGGGTAGCACTGGACTCCCGGTGGGGGTTGTGGATGCAGATTGTGGATGATGTTAAGTGTTGGGCAATTTGGTTTTACGTGGCCAGGAGCTTGGCAGTGATGGCAGACTGCCTGCCTTCCCTTAGGGCAAGAGGTTCTCGAATCTGGAGTCCCTTGAGGATTTTTAACAAAGTTGGGTGTAAGTTTATTCCTAGAACCCTCCTTCCTCTTAACCTGGGAACAGGAGGATTTTCCTTCCCTGAGGTGTGGGCCTCCATGAGCCCTTGACTGACTCAATATATTCATCAGCAGTCTGCTGCCTCCAAAGCTGGGGAAAGTTTTTTGCCATGGATGATCACCTCACCAGTCGGGTGACCAGGCAGCGAGTGTGAAAAATCAGGACAGGGGGTGGGGGGTAATAGGAGCCTATATAAGAAAAAGCCCCAAATATCAAGACTGTCCCTATAAAAGCGGGACATCTGGTCACCTGCCATCAGTGACTGTCCACAATAATTTTTCTTGTACCATCAAGTCAAACAGCTTATCATAGATACGTTTAGCCCCTCCCCCTACCACCCATTTTTCCACACAATTACGCATCTTGTCCGCAGATGCTGTCAAACGGTGGAAGATTTCCCTCGATGGGACTCGGGGTGATCTTAACCCTCTCAGTCCATCGTCTGTAAATTTCTTATGCACCCTATCACCACCCTCCCCCATCTCACTAAAAACGCATCCGGCTTCCCAGTCGACCTGCCTGAGAAGAGGGACGTCCATTTACCCTCTGCAATCGGACGGATCCCACAGAGCCCCTCAGTGCAGTCAGGCTCTTCATGAGCTGGGCGTTTTCTCCCTCTCCCTGCTGTTGAGAGGGGATAAACACCGGGGCTGAGGCTGCTGATCCAGGACTCTTGTCCATTCAGCGATCACTTTGATCTTTGCTGGTCAGAAGTGAAGGGGGCTGGCCTCCAGCCGTGCCTCTAGGCATTCACTGAGGCCTGGGGCCTGGGGCCTGAGCTGGCACCTGGTCTGCCAGCATCACCCATGTTTCCTGTTTAAGGACTGCCATTCCAGTGCAGCGTGTCACGGAGACCCATCAACCTGCCTGGGGCTGGCTGAGACCCAGAGTAACCCACAGCCCCTCCATCAAAGAGCTCACAGTCAAGGCAGGAAACAGAAAAGCATGTGGACAGGGAGGGGAAGAAATTGTCTCGTCAACCTCACCAAACTGCCATAACAGGGAGGGTAGCGCAGGGGGGAGCCCAAGGCTGGACTAGTCCCCGCTCCCTCACCTATGGAGAACTTGGCTCATCCCCAGGGATCTGTTCCATTGCAGAGAGGCCCACGCGGGCTATGAGAACCTGATGAGACATTGCGTTCGGAGACAGCAGGTAAACCCAGCCCCTGCTGCACTAGACTCTCCCCTGGAAACCCCAGTCAGGCAGAGAGAGCCGGTCCACCCCAGCGGAGGAGCGGAAAGGTGCTTTCTCCTTTGTTTGGGTGGGCAGAACTCAAAGCTATCCTGTTACCCAAAGCCATTACTGGCTACGCCGTATGCACCAGTGCATCCCGGAGCCCAGCCAGGTGCTGGCAGCTGAGAAAAACAACCCTGGGAAAAGCTCACCTGCTCACTGACCCCTGGGGCCCCTGGCTGGCTGTGAATAGGTATCACCGACGCCCCAGGACCCGAGGAGAAGAGAGGTGTCAGGGGGAGCCAGTTGTGTTCGTGAGTTGAACAGGGCACCTGCAAGGCCAGGCCAGGCTGGGCACTGGTGCAGCTGTCTCTGCCCAGGGCTGAGTGGGCACAGGAAGGCTTGTTTGAGTAAGAACCCTGCCTCTAGGACAGTTCTGACCTGACCCACAATGGGAGACTCCCTGGAGTCCTCTAGAGACAGCACTGCTGCTAGTGATTCTACGTGGAAGGAGCCCAGATACTGGGGTGATGGGTAGCAGTCTAGAACCCTAAGATAGGCAGATGTGTTGTCCCCAGTTACAGAGGCTCTATTTAGTGGAGAGATTTCTGGGCTGGTTTGACAACACATGGAGACTGTCCTAGTCATCCCCAGTCCAGGCCCAGCTGCGATGCAAAAGCATTTTACTCCCGCACTCCTTAGCATCTCTGCTGCCAACCAGAGAGGCAATTAATGTCAATCGCAGAGCAGATTTCTGTGATCTGGGTGACTGTGGGTCACATTGGGGCAAGTCACTGCTGCACTCCGCCTCAGTTTCCCCAGCTGTTGAATGGGGATGATAATACTGTCCTCTGGCAGGAAAGGGCAGACTTGATTAATGTGTGTGCAGTGCTGTGATTAATCGTCTATTATTTCTTGTTGCATTGAAGTTGGCCAAAGAAGAGAGGAGGCAGCTCGGAAGGAGATCACACTAGAAACACTCCTGATGATTTCTATCATAATCAATGGCTGCTCCTTGTCTTAGATTTGCTTGCTGGGTGCTGGGAGGAATCACCCCCAGGCACGTTAAACTGTGGAGAATTTACATGTGGGCACAGACTTGCTGAGCAGGTGGGAGTGATGATGGGGATCAACTAATTGAAATATTATTCAGTGACAAATTAGCTCTTGGTTTTCCCTGAATGCAGGTGTCCTGGAAAGCAGCGTTGTCTACATTAATATTACATACAAAAATAACAATGCTCAAAGAACACAACTTAGGGGTCAAGTCAACAGTTAGGAAATTGCAGCATTAAGGCTGCCTGCGTAACCTTAATTCAGCCCCCTTGAGCAGACGCACTATGGTACAGTCATCAGTGATGTGCTCACATACCATTTTTTCCACAGGTCTCCTGCCTCAGTCAATGCACGGGACAGAGGATTTCAGGTGTTCTTAGCATAACAGAGCTGAGAAGAAAGCCCTTTGGAAAGGAGAGACACACAGACCTAGATCCGCAAGGGTATTGTCATGCGCAGCTCCCACTTCAGTCAAAACACCCTTGAGGACCTGGGCCTCAGATATCAGCAGAGGGATGTGATCCTAAATGAAGAGAGAGAGAGGACAGACTAGGGGAGTTTTCCATGACAATGTCCCTTTAAGTCTAGGCTTTGGAATACGTAATTCTGAATATTTAAACAAGTACCAAACAGCTGCATACACTGCAGCCCTGTAGAGATGGCAAAATGACTAACAAATGCAGGACTGCGGTCAATTAAATTTTTTCCTTTTGTCTCTTTCCCTGGAAACATTTATTGTGTTTGTATATCTTGTACCCAATGAAGACATTAAAAGCTCTTGGATCAGCCGCTAGGCAATCAGCCAGCCAGCCTCGCCAGGAAGCTTATCAGAAGATGATATTTAAGCACTAACTCTGGAACTAATGAAAGATGCGTACGACCCAGCCCGAGGAAAGCATTTTTGCAGCTCCCTGGGGAATTAGCCACAGCCTCATTGCACTATGGTAGAAGTCGCTGGTGATATTTGCTGTCACATCTAATTACAGTGACACACAGCAAAATACAATGCAAACACACGCATCCCTGAGTGCGGGGATGCACCCGCCCCTCTGAAAATCACGTCCTTTTTCTCATGGAGTCACAGAATTGAAAGCCAGAAGGTACACTCGATTATTTAGTCTGACCCACTGTAGGTCACAGATGAGAAAATGCCATCAAGGGACCCCTGGATCTGACTGAGTTGGAGCGCACCTCCTGGAAGCCCCCAAGCCACAGTGGCAATGAAGCAATTAGAACGGAGCTGACCCTGCGTGGTCAGACAAGATGCCACGTCACTCTTCCAGAGCAGTCCGGACACAGGACAGAAAACTTGTTTTTCCCATCCTCACAGGAGAGTCCGAAGGAGCCGGTTGGCCAGTGGCACTCCTCAGGCCAGCAGCGCCGCTCCAGAAACACACGTCCAGGAGAGTTTGACGTGACGGTGATTTGAGCACACACGACTTTTCCTGCCGCGGATCATTAACCCTGACTGTCCTGTCTGTAACTGCCGCACCGGACTGCAGCCCCACAGTGAGAGACAGGCCCTGCCCCGAGGAGCTTACAGTCCAAACCCAGCGGCCTGGCCAAGGGAAGGAGAATAGAAACGTTCGCCCTGCGGTACACCTAGAGAAGAGCGAAGACGTGACAGAGCCAGGAACCCACCCTGGGGACAATGCCTTGACCCCAAGTGTGGCCTTGCTCGCGGACAGAGTCTAGAACAGGCTCTAGAACAGACGCCAGAGTAATGCTCCTCTGAGGGGCAGGCCTGTGTGCAGGCCACCATCCTCATGTCCTCTCCGGGGCCTTACCCTGCTACCGTCAGCCCACCACCTTCCTGGCAGGGGAGTGTGTTTGCTCTGGGGTTCGCTGGGGAGGATGTGACGGGCTGGAGCTTGGATGTCCTTCGAAAAGATCAAACCGTCCCCTCAAGCTCCAGGGGAAGGAAGGAGCTGGAGGGTTTGGGTTACGTGGGAGTCCGGATGAGATGATCAGAATGGTCCCTACTAAGCAAAAGAAGAAAGCCGCAGAATGAGGAATAACAGGAGAGCGAAATGGGCCCCAATACAGCATGTGCGTATGAATTTCACTTCCTGGGTCCTGGCTGCAGAGGGCAGCTCAAGGTGTGACGTTACAGTGGGGGTTCGAATCCTAGAGCCCTAGGGTAGGAGGGACTGCCAGGGCATCTCGGCTAACCCCTGCCAGGATGCAGGATTCTTCCTCTTGTCTGCGCCTGACTGTCCTGCCAGGGCCTTTACAGGAGATTAATGCCTTTGCCCTCAAGGACCACGTAGAATGAGCCTGGAACAAATGTTGTGTCACGTTGGCACTCTGAGCCGGCAGAAAGGCCGGCAGGTCAATGGGAGTGCAATGCCCTTGGACAGGGAGTTCCTCAGTCTGCTGTCTGAAGGAGACACAAGCCGAGCTTCTGGGAACTGCTTCTGTGTTGTCTTCTCATCACCTACGATCCTCCTCTCTTCCTTTCCCTGAACTCGGCGGGGTTTGGAGCCGGCCGGCATCCCTTGGCTGGGGCAGATTGTGAGATCTGTAGACAGGCTGCAGCCGCGTGGGAGTGTCGCCCTGCACGGAGAGGTGGGAAACGAGAAGGGAATAGGAGCGTTGCCGCCTTTTCCTCTTTGTCAGGGGGATCTAAGGGCCGCAGGCTATGCAGCCCCAAACCTCCCTGTCTGGCCACCGAATTGGCACAACACAGGCCTCTCTGTCTTTCTCACACACACACACATACTCTTCCCCCCCGGCCCCTGCCCCTGAGGACCCCTTGGGCAGAGAGGAGATTGATTTGAGGCTCCCCTGGAGGTTTGGGGGGCACTATTACAGGTTACTGAGTTAAAGAACAATGCGGGGAGACAAACTAGTGCCCGCCAGGAATGGAGACCCCAGCACACCCATTTCACCAAGAGTCATCACCCTGATAATGCCTTCCAGCCCCCAGGGGTGCACTGGAATCAGGGACCTGGAAGTGAGCAGCTCCACAGCCCACCGGGTCCCTGGCCCTGACCCCACCACCCAGCCCCAAAGGCAGGACAGAGCAAAAGGAGAGACACACGGTGGGGGCGGGGAGAACCTCAGCAGGTGTGAACCGGTGCTGCTGCATTGAAGTCCATGATGCCATGGGTCTGGCCCAGTTGCTGCAAGGGTTGCGTAGAGAAGCCACAGCCACTGACTTAAGTCAAGGAGAGGCACAGAACAGGGAAGAGCGTGCTGGGCTCTCTCCTGCGTTAGTCAAACACCACTCTGGGAGCTCAGCCCAGAGGCGAGGGGGTGAAACTCTCTGGGCTTGGCTGCACCCAAGGGCAGACTCGATGAACGGACCATGAGATGATAAAAGCTGGCTGGATCATCGGGCTCAACAGGTTGTGATCAATGGCCCCATGTCTAGTTGGCAGCCGGTATCAAGCAGAGTGCCCCAAGGGTCGGTCCTGGGGCTGGTTTTGTTCAATATTTTTATCAATGATCTGGGGGATGGCGTGGATGCACCCTCAGCAAGTTTGCAGATGACACTAAACTGGGAGGAGTGGTAGATATGCTGGAGGGTAGGGACAGGATACAGAGGGACCTAGACAAATTAGAGGACTGGGCCAAAAGAAATCTGATGAGGTTCAACAAGGACAAGTTCAGAATTCTGCACTTAGGACGGAAGAATCCCATGCACTGCTACAGACTAGGGACCGAAAGGCTAGGCAGCAGTTCTGCAGAAAAGGACCTAGGGGTTACAGTGGACGAGAAGCTGGATATGAGTCAGCAGTGTGCCCTTATTGGCAAGAAGGCTAATGGCATTTTGGGCTGTATAAGGAGAGGCATTACCAGCAGATCGAGGGACGTGATCGTTCCCCTCTATTCGATATTGGTGAGGCCTCATCTGGAGTACTGTGTCCAGTTTTGGGCCCCACACTACGAGAAAGATGTGGGCAAATTGGAAAGAGTCCAGCGGAGGTCAACAAAAATTATTAGGGGCCTGGAGCACATGACTTATGAGGAGAGGCTGAGAGAACTGGGATTGTTTAGTCTGCAGAAGAGAAGAATGAGGGGGGATTTGATAGCTGCTTTCAACTACCTGAAGGGGGGTTCCAAAGAGGATGTAGCTTGGGTGTTAGTGGTATCAGATGACAGAACAAGGAGTAATGGTCTCAAGTTGCAGAGGGGGAGATTTATGTTGGATATTAGGAAATAGTATTTCACGAGGAGGGCGGTGAAGCACTGGAATGGGGTCCCTAGGGAGCTGGTGGAATCTCCTTCCTTAGAGGTTTTCAAGGCCTGGCTTGACAAAGCCCTGGCTGGGATGATTTAGTTGGGGTTGGTCCTGCTTTGAGCAGGGGGTTGGACTGGAACCTCCTGAGGTCCCTTCCAACCCTGAGATTCTATGGTTCTGTGACAGAATGGTGCCATCTGGCCTTAAAATCGGAGACTCTCTGAATCGCCCCTACCCACTACTGCAGTGCAGACACCTCTGGGCTGGGATGCAGCAGCTGTTTAATGAGAATGTGTGACCCCTGTTCCACGGATCCTGCAGGAGGGGACGCTGAGAATCACGTCTCCAACCGGCCGAAGGTTGCCAGGGGATTTTAGTTAGACCTCCTCTTGGTTCAGCCAGTGTATTGGCCCTAGATCTAGACTCTTCTTTCCAAGGCGCCCGGGTTCCATGTTCTCCAGAAAGGGCTCTGTGGCTCCCAGCAGTGGCTGATGGGACCACTCACCGGTGCAAAATCCAGCAACTGCTGGCACCATCTCCTGCTCCTTCTCTGTCTCTGGGGATTTTGCCTTCCAGTGGGGAGTTGTGACGTCTGCCCCCTGGGCATGGCCTAGGCTGTGTGGGCCAGGCCAGCCCACCCTTTGCACTGTGGTGGGCTGCCCCCATCCCAGCGTGAGTCTGTGTGGGACCCCCACATGTTGGAGGGGAGCCCTGCCAGCCTCGGCGGGAGTCTGTGGGGAGCCCTAAGGTGGGCATGGGGAGCCCAGCCTGCTTTACTCATGGCTGCACCCTGATCAGTGGCCGGACACCCTGTTGCAAACAATCAGAGCACGCCTGTTCTTTAGCCAAGGCCTCTTGTCTGAGCTGGGTTCTGTGCTAAGTTTCGCTGTGAATTCAGCCTGTGGCGTGTCAGTTTCTATTCCCTGCCAGTCCAGCCCCTTCCTTCCTTTTACCATAAAGAAGCTGCTCATGGGGACTTCCCGCTGAGAAAGAGGCCCTCCAGCGTCCAAGCGCTCCCTCTTCCTAGCGGAAGCACGACCTCCTGTCAAGAAACCCGAGGGAGCTTTCCCAAGCTGGGCTAAATGATGCCAAGTAACATCCCGTGGCCGGAAATGTCTGAGGCCAGCTTCACATAAACATTGCTGAAGGGAGTGGGATCACTTACCGCACTTGAAAAGGGAACGTGGCTGCTGGGTTTCGTTTATTAACGTGTCAGGTGGTTTTATTAGTTCCAGCCGCAACATGAACACGGCTTAAGGCATCTCTTAAACGACAGCGCAGCCTCGTCTCTGCTGAAGTGATTTGTGCTTTGGCATTAGTTCACACAAATATTTACACAGCCTTAGATCACTGTATTATCCCGGCCGGCAGGTGTTGCATCACCTCTGCGCCTGAAATTCTCTGCACTGTTTCAATTGGTGATAATATTCCTCACTTCCCAGCCTAACATCCATGAGTGTTGCCATGTGTTGCTAAGCGGCTACTATGTTCCATCACCGAGCTGGCGGCTAGCACTGCTGGGTGAAGGGATTCCTGGCTCTTCAGAAACCCAACCAGCTGTGTTTCAGAAGCCTGGTAAAGCCATATAACCGCCAGCGCCTCCTGGAAATCCAGCCCCGGCTGAGGCAGTCCGGTGTGACCTCCGACGCACGCCTTGCGCGCCTGATTCTGTGGTGTCTCTTTGCAGGAGAAAACCTCTGTACTGAAGTTCTTCTCTGGAGAGCACTGGAGGTTGCAGCTGCAGGTGGGCACGGCAAACGGCCCCCTGTGTGCATGGTCATTGAGGTTGGCCGGAGTCTGAGCATTGGTCGATGGGTTATTGCTCATGTGCACTGCAGCCAATCCAGAGTCCTGGGTCATACCTCTACCTACAGGCCTTTAGCCCCAGTTTATGAGCTGGAGAATTCTCCACATGGGGTGAACCCCAGCTGAGAAATGGCACAGGCCTCACGCCAGCTGGGTGGTCATGGGTCAATGCAGATCCCAGTCCCTGAGTGTGTACAAAGCTCCAGCAAACAGGGATCTCCGCCCGCGGGCCACAGCTTACCTTGTCCCGCTCTAATTGGCTTGATTTGTCATTATTAAACATTTACCATCCCCAGTTAAACTCTTTAATAACTCATGGCCCAGGGTGTTTAAATATGCACCGATAACGAGCAATCAGCAGCTCCAGAGCCAGATGAGAAACAATAGAAAGACATCAGTGCCTGCTCATTACCAGGAACAGCTGAGCTGCCCGGAGGGTCGGTTGGATAGACAAAGGCAAACCTGGATATTTATATGAAACGATCAAGCCTTCTGAGGGATGTGCACCTCTGAGTGCGTGTGCGTGCTTGTGAGGTGCGTGCAATCACCATTTGTGTGTGCATACTTCTGAGGGTGTGTGCAACCCCCGATTGTGTGTGCACACTTCTGAGGGTGTGTGCAACCCCCGATTGTATGTGCACACTTCTGAGATGAATGCAACCCACGATCATGTGCACACTTTTGAAATGTGTGCACCCCCAATTGTGTGTGCACATTTCTGAGGTGTGTGCACCCCCCCCATTGTATGTGCACACTTCTGAGGTCTGCGCACCTCCCTGATTGTGTGCACTGCTAAGTCACCTGCACCCCAAAATTTGCACACACACTTACCTACATGTGCAGGGCTGCATGCACACATTGAGCACAGGCAGGTGTGTGTGTGCACTTGTGAAAATCTGTCCCTTTGAGCCTGCAGAACGGGTCTAGAAATCTGGCCTTCCAGGCTTTCCTATGAGAATCCTGAGTCCCTGATCCTGGCTCAGCTGTCAATGCCATGAGAACGGGCTCCCCAGAGGTACCTCAGTGCTGCGGGCTGCACATCGCAGTGTCACGGGCACCAAGAAAATGAAGAAGAAAGTGACTGAAACTTGTTTGAGTCTCGTAAAAGCTTCAAGGTTTGGCTCGAGCTTCGAGCCAAGGTTCAAGGTGTTACAGATGTCCCAGCTGATCTAATCTCAGCTATTTATGGCACATCTCAAATGCCTACCACAGCTTTATCTGAACCCCTTTGAGACTTTGTTACACCTGGTCCCACTATGCTGGTTTGAACTCCTGGTAAAATTGCTCCAAGTGCCCAGGGACATTGGTAGATCTGGCAAGAGCAGCTAGCTGCCTCTGGCCACCTCATTTATTTCAGCCACAGGAGGGTTTGAGCTGAGCCATAAGATGCATCTTGACCCATGTTAATTGCTTTACCTCCAGCAGGGGTTTCTCCTTAGCCTCTGCTCTTAGCTAAGGGAGCCAGCGTCTGCAATGGATCGAAGGGACCGTCTGCCATCTAGTGGGCAAACTGAATGCAGAGGGCACGTCTACACTGGAGCCGGAGGTGTGATTCCAGGGTGGGGAGACACGCTCGCATGAGTCCTTAACGAGTGAGTGCCCTGAAAAGGCTGCGTGGGCAGCAGGCAGGGCTAGCCCCCTCCAGTACACCCCTCGGCTTTCAGAGGGGGGCTTACTGGGTCGTACTAACCCATCCCGCTGCCGGAACAGCTGGGATGGGTTAGCACATTGCTGGTGGTTTTAGCACATTAGCTGGCTCAGAGCTGGCAGGCGTATGGCTACCCAAGCTGGGAATCAGAAAGGGGCTCCCAGCACCATTCCTCTTGCCCTGCTGGGGAATTTCGAGGGGTCGCTTTAGGATTTTATTCATTCTCCCCTCCCCCAGTCACTGGCCCACAGGCATTGCCGGATGTAACGTGGCCTGCCGTGACGTGAGAGTGCGGGTACCAACCTCAGGCCAGGCTGGCAGGACGCTGGGCACAAACCCCACCTTGACTGGGAGTTCTACATGTAGATTTCACCACCCAAGGATCGAGTGTGAGCCGTTCACGCGCCATAACAGCCTCACCACAGAGTCACTGCCGGTCCCTGTGGGTACTCCGCTCTGTGCAACCAGCAGCTAGGCCTGCGTTTGCGACAGGCAGTCCCTACAACCAAGATCACAGCAATAGTCAGGTTGCTCCCAGCCTCAAAGGACCAGTCACTTACGCCCAGTCAATCGCACCTTAGATTTCACACCAAAGACAAGGCTTGTAGACCGTCCTCTAATAAATTCTCTACCGATCTATTTAGTAGGAAAAGGAAATAAAGTTATTTGCAAGGTTAAATCAGGTAAACATATATTCACAAACGAGTTACAATCTTAAGTTTCGTAAGTAATAGAAGCTTCGACAATAAGCAAGTTCTATGTGTCCTTTAGAGCTAACCCAGGCTATGCACTGGGAGCTCTTGTTCATGCTTGGTAAATCTTACACACACACACACACGTGCAAGCAGTAAAGAGATCACACACACACACACACACATGTGCAAGCAGTAAAGAGATCTCACACACACACGTGCAAGCAGTAAAGAGATCCAGTTCCTTCCTCTTAGGGGTTTTCAATCCCCTTTCATCCTTGTGCTCTGAGCTGCAAATTCAGCTGATGGGACTGGACTAGAGATTTCTCGAGGTCCCTTGCAGTCCTGTGATTCTCTGATGTAAAGTGGGGAGGGTGGGCAGAGAGGAATGATCCTGAGGAATGATGGTAAATTCCCTCAGAAGGTGGGCGGGCCCACAGCGCAGAGATTTGCCAGGTGAAGGCATGGACAGGGGCTGGGGTCCGGTCACCAGGACTACTGGAAGGAAGAATTGTTTTCAACAAACAGGGCCAGGGGAATAAACGTGGTACAATACTTTTAAAAATGTATGCAATCTTGTTTTAAAATATTGTGAGGCGCTCAGAGCAGGGGTTGCCAATCTCTTCCCCGCCCCCTCCCCATTTCACCACTCTTGACCCCTGTTTATGAACCCCCGGGAGGTCAGAGCCCCCAGGCTGACATGGGCTAGAGCTTGAGACAGGAATTGCTGAAGAATCCAGCCCGTGAATCCTAGCCTGGCTTGCGGGGGCCAGACATGCAGACAGCCCCAGGCTGCTCCCTGCTGGGTATCCTGGAGCAGAATTTGTTAATGTTGCAAAGGGATCATCCCCCTCACTGAAAGACCCTGCCCAGCACCCGCTGGTTGTGTTTGTGCTGCCCCGGCTGGCGCTGTCACGGGCACACAGGCCGGTCATTTCCCCGCGGGGCTCTCGGGGAGGACGTTGCCATCAGGGACCATCCAAAGCCCTGAACTCAGGCCCCAACAGGCTGCACCGGGCCCCCAGGGCTCCATCTTGTGCCCTTCAGTGCTGTGACCTCAGCGCCTTGGTGACAGAACCCCGGCCGGTGCAGAGAACCCGGCACGCTCCAGCAGGAGGCCATCTTGGGGTCTCCGCTCAGCGGCCCCATCTCCTCCCTGCTCCCGGAGAGGCCCTAGGTCCAGGGAGCCGTGCGGGCCGGAGGGGACCTCCCGGCTGCTGGAGGCGCTTGTGGGGTGAGCCGGGTGGGAGCCTGGCCCTGGCACCTGGAGTGGGGCCTTTGGGTGGCCAGTGCTGCCCCAGCGTGTAGCCGCCCTCCCGCTGAGTGCCCGTGCCCAGGGCAGGCAGCGCTGCTCACCAGCTGTGAACCGCCTGGAAACCAGGGGGCTGGTGGGGAGGAGGACATGGGGCACCTCCTGCTGGCAGCGGCCATCTTGTGAAGGCAACAGCGGGCAGGCCATGCCAGCGGGCGGAGCATGGGCTGCACGGCTCCGGCTGTCGGGCACGGGGCGAGATACGGCCGGAGCCTTTCTCAGCCAGGCCAGTCAGCGGGGAGCCAAAGTCCTGACTCGAGGCGGGCGGGACCCAGAACCTCAGATCCAAGCCCCGGGAGGTTCGGATCTGGGTTCGGCGTGGCACCTCCTGGCTTGGGCCCATCACCTTTCGCTCAGTGGCTAATGGGAAATGTTGGGTCTCTGGCCGTTTCACCGGATGAAGTAAGCCCATCACCACTGGCCCCACCGAGAGGCCAGGCCCCTGGATACCTCCCTCCTCTCCCTCCGCATCAGCGGGGGCTCCAACACACCCCACAGCTCATGAGACACATGCCGGCCCTGGGCCGTGGTGCAGGCCGGGCCCCAGGGATCGCTCGTCGGCAGGGCACAGACATGGTGGGCCTGGCCTGGATCCTCCACCCTGGCTGTGGGTGCCTCCTGGAGTCTTTGCAAGCCTGGGAGGGGTGTGGGGAGCAGGTACCTGGGGCCTTCTGGGGATATTACGGCCGCACTGCCAGGCAGAGGAGGCAGGTGACCTACAGCAGGGCCCTCTGGTACAGAGCCTGGCTCCTGTGCGACCAGGGGCCCAGTTCCATGGGGCAGCGGCTGTAGGGTTTTGTTTGGCATTTGTACAGAACCTTGCCCGGTGAGAGTCCAGGCCCTGGCTGGGGCGTCGAGGTTGGACAGGCATACAAATACTAGGACCTGTTGGTACCATTCTCTGACCCCATCTCAACCCGTAGCCATGGCTCGTGAGCTGAACAGAGTCTTTGCCTGCCTCAGGAATTTCACCAGGACCATTGCCCTGGGCCACGGCCGGGATGTACCAGCTCAAGGTCCAGGCGGAGCCGCCGGCCCAGTCGGGGTCTGACATGAGTGCCCAGGAACTGAAGGAGCTGCTGTGGTCTGGGGGAGAATGTAATGCCGCCCTGATAAGAGATGGCGCCTTCCGGGTGAGTGGGCATCAGACAGGCTGCAGGCCGGGCAGAGAGGGCACCGGGCAGCTTGCCCTCTGCAGGGCATACGGCACCGTGGCTAGCAGGGCCTTGGCCTCAGGATGGTTACGGCTATGTTTCCCAGGAAGCCTCCTCCTGGTCCCCTAGCAATGGGGAGCCCTAGTTTAGGCAAGTCCCCAGCGTTCTTACTGCCACGTTGCACCATTCTCACCCGGCTCAGAGCAGGGCTGATTGGCACAGGTGTGAGTACGCCAGTGCTGTACTGGGGGTCAGACTTTGGGGTAGAGCTGTGCTAGTGGGTGAGCTCCTGCTCGTGCTGCGAAAAGGTGGGGGTGGACCCCAGACTTCAGCAAAGACCCGACCCAACGCTGATGGCCACACTGCAGAACAGAACCGAGCCTGTACCAGGTCAGCGGGCGAGTGTTGTCCCGCCAGCTCCCTTGCCATAGAGCCACCCGCAGCGTAGGCCTAACCTGCTGACTGTTAACTTGGTAACGACCCCGCTAATGAGGCCTGTTCCTGACCCACGGGACAGTCAGAGCTGGTCCAGCAACAGTAGCAAAGCGGGACTGCAGGTCACGGCTCGCAACTGTACCGGGTCTACCATCAGCCAGCTCTAGCCAGCGTGACCCGGCCCAGCTACTCGGGACGTGGACACCTGGGTGCAGGCCATTTGTTCTGGCTGCATAAAGGGAGCCCCAACGGAGGCTGGCCGAGTGATGTCCGTCTGTCTGTCTAGGTGACAGGTGAGCTATGGGGTACCTACCAACCAGCCATGGAATCTAGCGGCTGTGATACACCCACGCAGGCTCCATACAATCCCAGCCACCCGATAAGTGTCCGAGCCCTGTCCCTGCCCCCAGGGTGTCCCCGCTCCCCTGGCCTGGCTCTCATCGGCCACGGCCTCTCCTTTCCCTGCAGCAGAAGAAGCTGGCACGACAGCTGGTGGAGGGAGGGGAGCGTGAGGAGCAGCTGATGGCAGGAGAGCAGCAGGTAGGGCTGGGGACTGACGGGGTCTCTGCTCCAGTCTCCCTGCTGGGGCCATGCCCCGCCCTGGCCCCCTCGGGACGGGGCTCTAGCATTTCTCACTCTCTTTCAGCCTCAGCTCTTCCAGAGGGGCTTCGAGGAGAAGCTGGCGTTTCAGGCAGAGGCGGAGGGGAGAGAGCGGCGCCACAAGGCAGGGGAGGCGCTGGCGTGCGTGGGCAGGGAGGGGGTGTGGGTCAGGACCAAGGAGCGCCAAGGTGCCACCCAGCAGAGGCAGTGCAGCGGAGTTCTGTGTAGTACCCCAGGGGCATGGCCCAAGCTCAGAACCCGCTGACCCTGCATTTCACCCCCTCCCTCGGCGGACCCAGGTGGGGGAAACGCTCTGAGCTCTTGGGTTCCCAAACACCTGGCTTTCCACGCAATGACCGCCCCCGGCCGGGTGTGCAAACTGCAGGGTTTCCTTGATGGGGCAAAGGACAATTCCCTGCAAGGTGCATGGGCCTGCTACATGACTAGCTTTGCCCCCGCCCAGATCAGTGGGAGCCCAGGCCCCCTGCCCAGTGCAAGCTCCCCTGGCTTAGAGCCCGCTGAGGTGGGAATGGGAGGATGGATTTGCCGCACGAGTGCCCTGGCGTTAGCTGGCAGCTCTCCCTGTTGGTAACAGCAGCTGGTCCCCAGCAGGGCTCTGTCTTCCTGAGCTGAGTGGGCCGAGGCTCTGGCACGGTGGGCATGGGCACCAGTGCCCCAGCAGGCTGTGGGCTGCAGGGGCTGGGTCCCGGGAGCTCTCTTACCCCCCCCCACCGCATTGACCCTGTCTCTCCCTGATCCTGACCATGGGCCCTTCCTTGCAGAGGCTGGTGTGTGGCCCGCGGGAGGCCTATCGAGTGATGGATGCAGCTCTCCAGTGTGTGAGTGGAAACTTCATCCCAGCTAGCCTCTTGGAGGAGACCCCGCCCGGGGGTCCTGTAGAACCTCCCTTCCACTGCTCCGCCCTCCCTGACCCCGCTGGAACTGGCGCTCACTAGGCCCCTGACAGTCCCCTGGCCTGGCATCGACACAGGGGAGCGGGGCCGAGCTGGGGCACCCCAGTGCAAAGGCCCCTGGCAGCCCCTTCCCCTCCTCCCTGAACCACGGGGCTATCGGACAGCCAGGCCTCTCCGGCCAGGCCACAGGCAGCTCGCTCTCCTCCAAGGCAGGGAGCTGTGTTCCGGGGCCCGGCTCTCTGCTCCCAGCTCCCTCCCCCTGACCCGCTCCCTGCTCTGCCCAGCCCCGGGGCACATTGGAGGGCAGACAGAGCTGCCTCCCCCCGGGCCTCTGCTAAACCCTGCGGTTCTGCTGCTGCTTTTCACCCCGCGCCACGCTCCCAGCACATGGCGCGGCCTGGGGAGGAGGCTCCTCGAGCCGCTGCCAAGGCGCCAGGTGCCCGTCTAGGAGAGCTCTGTTCCCCAGGCAGGAGAGCTGGCGGTGGGGAAGGACGAGCCGGAGGCGGAGGGCTGGCAGCTGCCGGGTGAGCCCGACGAGGAGGAGTGAGTATCCGCTAGGCTAGCCCACTGTCAGCCAGGGCCGGGGGCGACAGTGTGGCTGGGGGAGATACTGTTCTGCCGCTCCCAGAGAGCCGGGGAAGGGGGTGACCAGCAGGGAGGGGTCAGTCCGGCTACTCATTGTACCCGCACCACGCTCGGATCCCACGGGGATGGGTGCCGATCTGAGCGCCCTGCAGGACAGAGGGGCTGTGCAGTACAGATCCCAGGACCCATTAGTGCAGCCAGACCGTCCCCCGACTCGCCCCCACTGTAGCGAGATGCGTGTTGCCTAATACCCAGCCCCACGGGAGCGCGCAGCCCCACCCCGCAGAGCGCTGCCCACGCAGTGGCGTGGCTCCGAGGGAAGGGGGGAAGCGGGGGAGGGGCTGAGGCAGCCTCCCCAGCCGAGGGGCCGGGCGGGATGGTCCTGAGGGCCGGATGTGGCCCGTGCCCAGGCTACACAGGGCTCTCCTGACCCTGCAAATCAGCCCACCTGCCTGGGGTGCGGGGGTCGGTGGTTGTTGCTTAGGATGTCAGCATCTAGGACACTCTCCGTGTGGAGGGGGAGCACGTGTCTGTCAGATCCATGCACAGATCCATCCAGCTAGCTCCACCCACAGATCTGGCCAGATAGCTCCGCCCACTGATCCATCTAGCTCCGCCCACTGATCCATTCATCCATCCAGCAGTACCTAGCTAGCTACAGCTAAAGAGATGTCAGCACCTGCATCCCAGTATGCATATCTTGCAAGCTCTGTGGGGCAGGGGCCGCCTTTGCCCCATGGCTGTGTAGTGCCTAGCCCAGTGGGGTTCTGGTCTATGGCTGGGGTTCGTAGGCCCTACAATAATACAGCTCACAGTAACATTGCTTTCTCTTGCCTGTGGCTTTTCCAGGATCTACTGGGGCTGCTTTTACTTCTTCCCTTGGCTCCGGATGTGGAGGAGAGGGAAGCGGGTGCAGCCGTGAAGGGTATGTAGTGACTGCCTGGCCCTGCACGCCCCCCCGCCACAGGTGCCTGGGGGAGGGGAGGCAGGGAACGAGGGGACGGGCCTGCTCAGGATGTAAAGGGCGGCATTGACCCTTCTGGACACAGTCAGAGTCCCATGTCCAGGCGTTCCCCAGAGGAGTCCTGCCGGAGGGCTGGACAGCCGCTGCCCGTGGCCCACAGCAGCTACCAAGAGGGCAGCTTGCTGGGTGGCGGGGGGGGGGGGGGGGGTGTCCCCGGGGGGGGCGGGGGCGACCTGCTCACCCCCCCCAGAGGCACACACCAGCGGCTGCCTTGGCTTGTGACACCGGTGGGAAATGAGTCTCCCGGGGGCTGTTTTGGAACGACCTGCGTGCGCCGGCTCTGACAATACTTAGCCAGGCCGCCGTGCCCGAAGGGGGGCCATAGGGCAGGGAGTGGCCCCCCCAGGGATTGCTGCACTCCCAGCACGCACCCAACCTGCCTTTGAATACAGCGGCCATAAGCTGGGGAATGTCCAGGAGAAGCAGAGTGATGATTTTACCCCTGTGTTTGGCACCGGTGCAACTACTGCTGGGGTCCTGGGCCCAGTTCTGGGGGCTAATTTCCATGTTTCAGCACCAAGCCCTGTGTCCTGAGGGGGGCTGACGATGGGGAGAGAGTCACAATTTTTTCTAGGGAGGAGGGCATGATTTTGTTTTAAGTTCAAAGGGGATGTCCAGCCCCAAAGGCTGCAAAACCCTGGGGTAAAAGCTCTGCTCTGGGGACTCTTTCAGGCAGGTCTGGTGGGCGCCTCTCCCTTGGCTGATCACTGGGGGCCACTCTGGCCTGGGGGAGCTCTGAAGTGCTGCGGGGGGATGGGGTAAGGCAGCCCCTCCCCCCAGCTGAGGAAATGCCCTTGCCCTAGCACTGGGAGTGGTGTGTGTCCCACAGGAAGGGGAACGTGGAGGACTCGGGGTGCTGGGAACAGGCCCCAGGCAGGGCCTGGGGTAGGGGGGATGCTGGGGAAGGGAGAGGTCAGAACTGGGGCTGCTTTAATGGGCTCTTCCCGTTCCTTCCAGCTCGCTGGGACCGGGGGCGAGCAGTGGGACCCAGGTCCACAGCTCCAGGCCCCAGCCCCCCACCTCCCCCAGATTTATACACAGAGCCGTGCGGCTGCACTGGGCCCAGCCGTCTCTATTTGCATCTCCACCGACCCTGATGAGCGCAGCATCCGCCCCTGGGTCCACCACCCCATAGCCTGAGCAACGAGAGTCCCTCGCCCCGGCACCCCACGGATTAAAGCACCTGACACACAGCTCGCGGAAGGCCTCTCTGCCCAGAAACGGGCCTCGTCTCCGACCCGTCCACGCAGGGCTGCTCTGCCTGCCTGCTGCAGGAGCGGGCGGCACTGTGTCGGGCACCAGGTGCTGTTTGGGTTCCGGACATTGTCCTGGGGACAGGGTAAAGCGCCCTGTCTCGCGGCTGATACCCTGCTCCCCACGGGGCTTGCTCGGGTCTCTCCTCTTGTCCCTTACGAAGGGGATGTTTCCAAAGCGCCCCAACCCAACACATACCAGGAGAGTCTGTGCCCCTCTCACACGGGTGGCAGGGAACGTGCCCTCCACAGGCTTTCCCTCCGCCAGGCCTAGCCTCCTCCAGGGAGATGCTGTGCCCCTCGCCAGCGCCAGCCCCCCTCTGCTCCCCCAGGCACCCATCAGCCCCCAGTACTGTCCTTCACAGGCAAGGATCCAAGCCCTGCGGGGGGATGGGCACAGCACAAGCTGGCTGAGCAGCTGGGCACCCCTGGGGGGCGGCAGGGACAGGTTTGTGAGCTGGGCTCCCAGCGGCTGCCTAAACAGCGGAGAGCAAACCGGAGCTGGCGAAGGCCTGGGCCAGGGCTGGAGCGGTCCTGAGCAGGGCAGAACCCCCAGGAACAAATGCACAATCCCTGCCCTGGTGGGGGCTAACGGCCAGGGAAGAGCCGCTCTCCTGTGCTGGGGGGCGATGGCCAGAGAGGCTGTCTGGTGTGAGTCCTGCCCCCATGGCTCCGTCTCTGGGCTTCTAGTGGCTGGAGGGGATGAGCTGGGGAGAGGGGGTCTCTCAGCCCAGTTCTCCTGGGCATGGGAAGCCCACCTCAGCCAGCAGGGCCAGCAGCGGGAGACGGGGGCACAGAGCTTGGGCACTCCGTCACATCAGGTTAGCCGGGCAGGCAGCCCTGCTGCCATAGCTGTTCTGTGGTGAAACACAGGATGTCTGTGTGCCCAGGGCACGGGGCACAGTCCGTCCCCCCACCCCACGGTGTCACTCGCTGCGGGAAGGGCATCAGCCCACAGCTGCAAAACTGGGATTCGGGGAAGAGAAAGCACAAGGCTGGGGCAGCCAGCGGCTCGTGAGCCAACGCCGCTGGTGCCCGGTATGTGAGCTGGGCAGTGCACAGCCCAGCACCCTCCCTGCCTGGCGGGTGGGCCGACTCCAGTCCCCCCTCAGCACACACTTGGCCAGTCAGCTGCTGCCTGTGGGGCACCGGTAGAGATGCCCCCCTGAACTCTGACTTGACCCGGCTGTTCCAATGGCACGGGCCCAGGGCCGCAAGGGACAAACCGGCCCCACCGGCTCGCTAGTGGGTCTGAGACTGGCGCACGCCCAGGGCAAGCCAAGGAGGGGCGAGTGCTCTCTGACGCCGTCCTCCCCCCGCGAGCAGCGACTCACTGGCCACCTGACCGAGGGGCCCATTTCTCTGCCTGAACCGGCCCAGCAAGCGGCATATTCCTAGCTGCCCTGCAGGTGCCCGTCCTCCCAGAGCTCAGCATCAGGCCCATCAGGGCTGTCATGGGCTGGCACACGGGCACTGTCCTGGCTGAACAGCTGGCCACACAGCGCTCGGGGGCGGGCGGGGGGGGGGAGCTGGGCAGAACCTGGCCCCTTTGGGGCTCTAGAACAACTTGCCAAACCACCCACCCCAGGTGCTCGCGGTGCATCCCGCACCAAGAGCACAGATCTCGGCTCCAAGATGCCCGGTTCGGGGCAGAGTCTCAGCTGGCAGAAATTGGCCCGTTGGGCTTGGGGCCGCGCGGCTCACCCCAGCGCCCAGCAGCCCTCCCACTGCAGGCGGGTGCTCCGTGCAGATCGGCCCTATCCTGGACCGGGGGCTGCTTTCACGAGCAGGCGCTGCCAGGCGGGCGCCCTGTGTGCCAGACACCGCGAGGGTCCCATTGGGCCCCCGCCTGCCGCCAAGCCCTTCCAGTTACAGTGATACAGGCTGTGAAAAATGCAGCCGTGGCGCAGGCAGCCGGGGCTTGGCGGGCCGCACGCTGCCGGGTTCGAAGCCAAGCAGCTTGGGCTCCAGGAAGGGGTGTTAGGCTCCAAGCCAGCACCAGCTGCATGGAAAGGAGGCGCGGCTGCTGGGGTTTGAGCAGGGGCCAGCATGGCTAGTAGGGTGGGGTTCCGGCGCCCCAGGGGTGCTGGGGCTCTACAGAGCCTTTAAAGCCAAGGCCCCGGCCCTGGAGAGGCGGCCGGCGGGAGCACGGCCTTGCCATATGTGGGGGATAAACAGGAGTGGGGGGAGCTGCCTCCCGGGGAGCAGGTGTGGGGAGGGCACATGCAGGGAGGCTGTGGCTGAGGAGCGGGTGTAGGGAGGGTTTCCACACATGGCTGGCTGGTGATGGGTGGGAGAGGGGACCACAGGGGGGGTGGCACCACCAGCCCAGGGGAGCAGGAGGAGAGGCCAGCGCTGAGGGGCAGGCCCTGGGCACGTGACTTGGCCGTGCCTGAGCCCCGGCTATGTTTGGCCTTGCAGCTTGCCAGCCAACCCCCGGCCTGCGCCCGCTGGAGTCAGCAACATGCGCCAGCCCAGCCTGCTGCCCGGGCCGGGGGGAGCAGGAATTCACACGTGGGGGCAGCATACTGGGTGTCCCGGAGCCCGTGCCAAGGCAGCGCACGTGTGCTCACCAACGGTCCCAGCCTCGCACCATGTGCACGGCAGAGGGCGCTGGCTGCACAAAGCCCAGCTGCAGCCACGTGGCGTGTGGCTCCCCCCTCAGACCCGCGGCCTGTAAAGAATCAATCCTGGTGCGGGAGCACGTCCTGGCCCCAGGCCCACAGTGCTGGGTGCTGTAACACACGTGTGCACGTGCGACAGACTCACCACCTCCTGCCCACGGTCAAAGGGGACTATTTGGGGTGACCTGGGCCTCCCTCTCTGGGTGCAAAGGGCCCCAGTTCAGTGTCCCCCTGGCCCCGTTGTCACTCTGCTGGGTCCCAGCTGGTTCTGCCTTGGTCTGTGCCCCACAGGCCGCTCCGCAGGGCACCGTGGCTAAGGGAACTGGGCCAAGTGATGCTGCTGATACGCCGTGCCCGGAGCCTCATCCCTCCAGGTGCCCCTTTGTTCCCTCCCCCATTCTCCTAGCGCTGCCCTGTGGGGCGCCAGGAACAGCTCCCCGTTTAGTGGCTCTGGCCGGCCGGCCTTTAGACGGCAGCGAGCCCGGTCGCTGTCTTGGCCAGGCTTTGCCCTCTGCTCAGAACGCCGCAGCCCCCGGCACTAGGCACGGCTCCCCTCTGAGCTCCCCCAGCTTGGCGAAGGGTCTCCGGCAATACCCAGCCCATGCCCCACGGCTCTGAGCCCCATAGTGCCGCGCAGAGGGAGCCATCCTGGACCCTGCTGTCACAACCCCTTTTATTGAGATCCGGCGCGTGGTCCCGAAGGGACGGGGGTGGGGGGAGTCCCCCCAGCCACGGGAGAGTGTGTGTGTGGGGGTCAGTGTCACCCTCACACACACCCGCTGGCACTCCCGGTATGCACGGATCTGCCGGGACCCCGGGTGGCGCCTGGCAGCAGAGGGGAGCTGGGCTGAGGTCCCCGGGCTCCCTCTCCATGAACCCAGCCTCCTCAGCTCCACAGACGCCCCAGTTCTGCCCCCGCCTCACCCCCCGGCCAGTCCCCCTTTGGCGCGGCTCCAGCTCAAGTCCATACGCTGGCACCAACGGCGCAGGGACGGACCATGGCACCGACCCTGTTGTCTGCCCCTGCTGCTCCTGGGCGCAGGCACTGCCCTCCGAGTGCCGGGCCCATCTCCCTTGGGTGCCCTCCATGCCAGCGAGTGTCTGTCTGGTGGTCTGGGCGAGGCGCTGGCAGGGGAAAGTGGGCACAGTCCTGGGCTGGGGGCTACGGTGGGCAGGTGAACGGCGGAGTCTGCAGCTCCTGCTACAAGATCTGGGCCCCTGCGGAGAGGGAGAGAGAGCGGTTAGCAGGGGGAGGGGCTCAGGGACCCCCCCGCTTGCCCTGCAGCCCCCCGCCCTGTGGGTCAGCTCTGCCCCACCCACTGTCAGCCAGAACCGCCCCACCTGTGGGGCTGTGCCCGGCCGCTCGTCCTGCATCAGTGCACACGCTGCCCCCATCTGGGCACAGGGCTGCTCTTCTCCACCAACCCGCTGCCCCCCGGCTGGCTGATCCGCCACAACCCCATAGCAGCCAGCTAGCATGCTGCCCCACGTCCACCCCCCGACATTGCCCCACACTGCTCCCGCCCACCCCCCGACACAGCCCCACGTCCACCCCCCGACACAGCCCCACGCTGCCCCACGTCCACCCCCCGACACAGCCCCACGCTGCCCCAAGTCCACCCCCCGACACAGCCCCACGCTGCCCCACGTCCACCCCCCGACACAGCCCCACGCTGCCCCACGTCCACCCCCCGACACAG